>QLTV01002141.1:3022237-3034646 GCA_003457575.1 Thermophis baileyi
AAGGCAAAAATCAAGGAGTAATTGGAGCCAGGCTCAAACAATGATGGAGACGTTTTCTTTTTTTCTTATTCTCACTCTCTCTCTCTCTCTCTCTCTTCCTCTCCCTCTCCCTCTTCTTCCTTTCTTTCTCTTTCTCTCTCTCTCTCTCTCTCGCAGCAGCAGCAGCAGCAGCAGCGCGGGAGAAGGAAGAAAGCGGCGGTCCGCGGAACCCAAGGCAAATGCAGGCAGCAGTCATCCAAAAGCCCCACGGAAGCCGAGCACACCAGGCCCAAAAGGCAACGGGTTCAGCTGCAGCCCAGATTAGCCGAGGAACTGCAGGGAGCCTCCCGCGTGTTGCACCCCCTCTCACCCCCACCCGGCCTTCGAGTCCAGTGCTTGGGCCATGCGGAGCTGCTCTGCCAGGGGGCCACGGACCGGCAGCCGGCCTCTCCCGTCCTTCCCAGAGAGCGCTTCTGCTGATGGGAGGCAGGCGGGCGATGCCCGGGGAAGGCAAGGTTAGCATGCTCCCAGCCGCGCCCTGCAGTGCCTCCGCTGGCTCAGGAGACGCTTTCGGGAGGCACTAGCCAGCAGGGAGAGGCTGCAAAGGTTGCCGGGCCCTCTCTCCTGGCCGGCCAGCGCCTCCCGAAGTGTCTTATGGGCCGGCTGAGGCACCGCAGGGCATGGCTGGGAGCGCGCTAACCTTGCCCTCCCCGGGCATCGCCGGCCCGCCTCCCATCAGCAGAGGTGCTCTTTGGGAGGCGCTGGCCGGCAGTGCAGCCACTCTCAGACCAGGGGTGGATTCCAACTTACCTTGCTCTCTTCCTCCCATGCCGCGTGGCCATGCCTCATGGGCTTGCGCATACGCAGTGCAAAACCCCCCCAAAATTTTTAAAAAAACCACGCCAAAAACAAAATGGCGATGCATGCGCAGTGCTAGAAACTCGGCTTCTGCGCATGCGCAGAAGAAAAATAAAATAAAAAATTCAGGAAAAAAAAATCAAATTTTTTTAAAAAAAAGATGGCGGCGCCCATGGACCGGCACCGACCGACCCAGTTCGGTGACATCATCGTGACATCACCAGCGTGTCACTACCAGTTCCGACGAACCGGTCCGAACCGGGAGGAACCCACCCCTGGCAGTAGGAGATTGCAAGCCGCAAGTGCTTTGCAGCCCGGCGCTGTGACAATGGAGAGGAAAACATCGGGAGAGGCTGCTGCGGGCTGAGAAAAACAAACATTGCAAAAAAAAAAGAGCTTTCGTTAGTTTGCACTTTGCAGCCTACCATCACAGAAGTAAGTGTGTGTGTGTGTGTGTGTGTGTGTGTGTGTGTGTGCGCGCGCGCGTGCAGGGGGGTGTCTCACTCATTGCAGCCTGCAAGCTTATTGTAGGCTGCAAGCTAACGAAAGCTCTTTTTTTGCAATGTTTGTTTTTCTCAACCGCCCAGCCCAGCCTCTCATGATCTTTTCCTCTCCAATGTCACAGTGCCGGGCTGCAAGGGGCTCTCTCACACACACACACAAACATACACGTGCATGAGTTTGGGAGATGTGAACTAAAAACCACGCTGAAGCAACGATGGGGGAGGGGTCAAAATGGGAAGTCTCTGTCGGGAGCCTCTGGCAGCTTAAAAAAAAAGGAAAGGAAAGGAGGAGAGAAAGAGAAAGGAAGGGGAAGGAAGGAAGGAGGGAGGGAGGGAGGGAGAGGCAACTTGGTTGGAGATGCCCCAGTTCAAAGGAGAAAGCAATGTTGTGTTGTGTTTTGTCACAGACAGAACTTTGTTAGCAATCCAAGTTAACATTGGTATTTTTGAATTGTGAACTCTTAGGAAAGTATCCCCTCCTTGTGTGTTGCAAACAGCCATTTCCACTGGGGAAAACAGGACAAAGCAGAGTGGGGAAAGTATTTTCCTTTGCTATATTTCCAGTCTGAATTAGACCATGCAGGGTCCCTACAGGAGAGCCCTTTTAAGAATTATTTATTTTTATTTATTTATTTATTTGTTTGTCAAACATGTACAAGATAGGTATAGGTATAAACATAAACATAATCAAAGTCAATACAGATAGATGAGGACAATAGGACAGTAGGACAGGGACGGTAGGCACGCTGGTGCGCTTATGCACGCCCCTTACAGACCTCTTAGGAATGGGGTGAGGTCGACAGTAGACAGTCTAAGGTTAAAGTTTTTTGGGTTTGGGGAAGAAACCACAGAGTCAGGTAGTGAATTCCAGGCATTGATCACTCAATTATGTATTAATAGAATCATAATACATAATACATAATTATATGTATTATATATAATACATAATCAATTAATTATAATTAATTAATTATAATTATAATTAATCAATTAATCATAATACATAATTAATTATGTATTAATAGAAAAGCAACTAACTTACCTCTGTTCCTAAACGCTAAAGCTGTTGCACATAAAAAACAGAGGAGCTCTGATCAACTATCACAGCCAACATTTTGACAGTTTTGCTGTTGTCTGTAGACTCTCCCACTAAATGCAAGCACGGGATAAACTGAGTCTGGTTTGTTCTCAGTCTTTGGCCACAAACTACTAGCAAAAGTGGCATTTGATCACAAGGCAAGGAGGCATCAATAAATGTTTCCTCTTTTGCATTAGAGCATCCAAGAAGGGACAGGAAAGACAAAGAAAAATAAGGAAAGAGAGCAAGGAAGGGAAAACAAGGAAAGAGGGGAAGAAAGAAGAAAGAAAGGAAAACAAAGAGGGAAGCAAAAAAGAAGAAAGGAAAAAAGAAGGGAAGGAAAGGAAGGAAGGAAGAAGGAAGGAAGGAAGGAAGGAAGGAAGGAAGGAAGGAAGGAAGGAAGGAAGGAAGGAAGGAAGGAAGGAAGGAAGGAAGGAAGCGAGGAAGAGAGAGGGAGAGGAAAAAAACAGAGAGAGAGAGAGAGAGAGAGAGAGAGAGAGAGAGAGAGAGAGAGTCCCCTCCTCCTGACCTCTCCTGGTGGTCTCCCATCCTATTGCTGAGGATGCTTTGGTTAGAAAGCCGGGTCTCCTCACATGGAGAGGGAGTGGGCCTCCCTCTGTCCCACACACTTTGCCCTCCTGCATACACCATGAGCAACGTGCCCAAGGAGAGCGAGCACAGCAGCAGCAGCCTTGAGGAGGAGGTAAGTGCAGCCGGGCACCCCCTCAGGGAAGCGGGGCTGAGCTGTGGGGTCCCAGTGCCCTGGGAGCTTGAGGGCCAAGCTGGGCTCTTGCCCTCCGCTGCCCAGGGCTCTGGGCAGCCTACGCTGCTGTCCGGGGGTCTTTTGCATGGCCCGAGAGGGACAGCGAGGCTCCTCTGGAGGACAAGTGTTTGGCTCTCACCCTGGTCTCGCCTTCCTCTGCTGGAGACAATGGATCCCCCCAGACCTGCCAGGCGCCCCCCGACATGAGCAATGTTGAGCTGGCTACGCGATGTCACCCCGGCCACGCCCACTTTGGCCATGCCCACCCATTCACATGCCCACTCACCACGCCCACCCAGCCAGTCATTAGGGCAGAGAACCGGTTGTTAAATTATTTGAATCCCACCACTGAAATTGTTTCCTCAGTTCCACAAGATAACAACATTTTAAATGGAGTATACCCATTTTGCCAAAATTTACTGACCAGATAGAAACATCTGGAAACAAGTGATTTCTCAGTTATTTAGGCATTATGCCATACAGGGATTTATAATTAATGATCAGCACCTTGCATTGTACTCAGAAGCAAACTGGCAACCAATGCAGTTTCCATAGCAGTGGTGACACACGGACATTGTGACAGGCACTCATTATTGCTCCTGGTATTGCATTTTGAACCACCTTTAGTTTCTGGGTGGTCTTCAAGAGTAGCCCCATGAACAGTAGAGCCGAGGTGGCGCAGTGGTTAGAGTGCAGTACTGCAGGCTACTTCAGCTGACTGCTAGCTGCAGTTCGGCAGTTCAAATCTCACCGGCTCCAGGTTGACTCAGCCTTCCATCCTTCCGAGGTGGGTAAAATGAGGACCCAGATTGTTGGGGGCAATATGCTGACTCTGTGAACCGCTTAGAGAGGGCTGTAAAGCACTGTAAAGCGGTATATAAGTCTAAGTGCTATTGCTATTGCTATAGTACATTGCAATGATCACATTGTGAGGAAACCAGGACATGATTGTGTGGAGTGTCTTCTGATTGAGGACAGGGTGCAACTGTCTCACTGGGGCACCCGTGCAAAGGCCCTCCTGTCCCCTGCTCTTTGAGTAATAGCTGCAAGTCCAGAAAGATCCCAAGTTTGCACCAGTCATGAACCGGAAAGTGCATCCAAGCCAAACAATGCTAACAACTCTGACCCCAGGGAACCAAATGACAGCCACTTGGCCTTGTCATGATTGAGCTGAAATCTCTCTACCCCATCCAGATCTGAACAGCCTCCAGACCCTGTCAATACATTGACAGCTCTACCCGTGTAGTTCTCTGAACATTCCATTCTCAAACTAGATTTGCAAATCCTTAGTTGCACTCAATTAAATAGTTGTGAAAAAAAACCCTTTCTTCACCAAGTCAGTGTTCAAGGCTACCCCAACTTTTTCTTTCCCTTGGAGCTTTCTGGTTTCACAAAAAGGACTGATTTTAATGCAGTCTGGGTAGCTTTTGTCCAGTATCCAGCTTCTTTTTCTGGATGAGGTGGATTATATACACCCCTTTCAATCAGGGTTCAGACCAGCATTGAAACAGCATTGATTGTGCAATCAATGGATGACCTCTGGAGGGAAGGGATGCAGATAGTGCATCCATCCTGGCTCTTCTTGACCTCTCAGAAGCTGTTCATTACCATCAATCATGGCATCCTTCTGGCTGGCTTTGAGAATTGAAGGTGGGTGGCACTGTATTGTGTTGGTTTTCTTCCTTTCTTTAGGGACTGTTCCAGTCAGTGTTGATGGGGGGGGGGGGAAGAGAGGCAGCTCATGATAGCAGAAAAGGACCCTGGATAAAGTGGATCATCTGGTCCTTTCTCAGTCAGTTCAGGTTGGGTTGCAGGATTGTGACTTACAACCAAAATTACAAGATTAATTGTGGTCATAATTCAAGAGCTACCTGTACAAGCAGCAGTACAAATGCTGAAGTATTTTAACCATTTTTTAAATTCCAATTTTTATATTGGCATTTCCTAACTCATCCCTATGGCCACATCTTTTTTTTTTTTTTTTAAATTGATTGTTCCGGCCTTCTTTTATTACAGTAAAATGTTTTGGAACCATTGGTAATAAGAAATGGTATAAAATATTTGTAATTGTTATTAAAAGAAGGCACTGAATAATTATGGATAAGTCTGGTAGACAGTTGGAGTAGTGTTTCAGCTACAGTAAATAGCTGTCTGTGAATATGCAATAACTTATAGTCTAGTAGAAGTTTTTAACATGTAACATTTTAAGGATAGTTTTTCCAGTTTTGGCAACCTTTGTAAAATATCTATTCATGGCTCACATTAACATGGACTAGAATTTTAAGAAGTGTTTCCTCAGTTTAAATTTGCCAGGGAAAGTTCTAGTTTTTTGGCAGCAGCCTGTGCACTTCAGAAGTATTACATCTGATGCTGCACCACCGTCACATGTTGGCTGCCTACTCAACTAATAAACCCTCAAGTAAAGAATCTGACACTCTAAAGCTACTTTGAAATTTCCATTTAGGAATTGATGGAGCAAACAATACAATGTGTCTCATCTGTGACAAGCAGCTCTTATTTACTGAATAGGGAGAAAGGATCTAGAGGGCATCTAAGAATAAAAAATGATTGACAGATATCATTCAACAAAAATATACTCTGACAGAACTATCCTTATTTATTATAAAGTTACACTATGAGAAACAATTTTGAAAGTATATGGTACATGCCAAAATGTACAGTACTATACATCAAAGTGCATTGTCACAACAGCTTAACAGTACGTTTTCTTCTTTTTTTCTTCCAGGACTGTGCAATTGTAATTCCTTTCCCTCCCCCAGAATGGATGTAATGTCGTGGGAATGCAGCAGGACAAAAACAACAGAACATGAAAATAAAAATGCAATAGTATAAGAAGCTAAGCCAAAACAGCTTCTCTAAAAATGTAAAGGCACTTTCACATGTACATACTTACAGATGTACATTGACACAATTAGGTAACAGTCAACAAGCAGGAAGCTACCAGCACTGCAATCTATCTATCTGACAGTCAAGGACAATACTGACTTGATTAGTACAGAGGCATTTAGCCTTCACTATGCCTGTAGTTGTATCCATTTCCCTTTACATATCCACTTACTATACTTGAAGTAGCTACAACATACCATCAAACTACTACACACATTTTAACTCAAGTGAATGTTCTAACTGGAAACATTCACTAAACTCACTGTTCGTAATATTTTTCTTCACTAAACAATTTCTAATATAAGCAGTATGGAAGCCAGTACAGTTATATTCAGACATACAGAATTTCCTTATGCACTTTCAAGATACAGGCACCCACCTTTGTTACACCATATGGCCTGTTAATAACAACAATCACTAGGCTATAATGCACTTAAAAGAAAGCTGACATTTTCAAGTTTGTCCCACAGGTCTCAGATTTGGTCTAGTTAGTTAAGCAAACAATTCTCAACCTTACAAGGGTCACTGTCATGTTTCACAAGTTTTATATTAGCTGAAGCCTCAATACTGAGTGTGTGGTCTTAGTTAAGTTTCTAGGGTAGAGACATGTCATAGTTCATTTTGGTGACCCCATTCAAAAATATGAAAGCTCTATTGTTTCAGTCTATCGATGGCAAAAAATATAATTCAGCATACCATAGCTGAATATTCCTAAGTGGATTCTTTGTCTCACATTAATGAATATCATTAATTTCTAATTTTGTTTGCTAAATAGCTATTAACGTCATCTGGGGCACACAAAAATTGGTCCCCCAAAAATAGGCCTGCAAGTTTTACAAAATATAATACTTAACAATAGATCAGAAATAACTACTGAGCAGCTGATTTTCAATACATTGGAAAAAGCAACTTTTGTGAACTTCTTAGCTAAACATAATTTAATGAGTTTTAGCATTTATGATCACTTAACAAAATGAATCAACTTCACTTAGTAGCAGGGAACAATGCCTTTCAAATATTATGCAATAACAAGTGTTTTCACATATTAGCTAGTCTTCTACATTTTGGAATTTCATATAGTATAAGAGAAAAATGTTCAACTGGAAGAACTGCAAGTTTCTATTGTGACAAGAGCTATGTGAAAATAAGTATTTGGTTTCAATTTTATATGTGTCAATGGATATAAACTGACTCCTCCCCTACCCCACATTTCCCTAGACTGTGTTTTTTTTATTTTTATTTTATTTTTAATTAATGACAAACAATAGAGTCTCCTTTAGAGTGCAAAGGTAAGCTATAAAACATTCAGAGAAAGGACATGGCTTAAGTGTCAGTTTGTGCAAGAGTTGTCGAGACAGGTCACAGATAACAGAAAAGTTCCTAATGATGTAGCATTATGCCAGTTCAGAGCATTCACTCACACATGAAAAAGATACTGACATAATTAGAAAAAAAATAGTTCTGACCCATTTTATTCAGATTGTAGTACAGTAGAAAACAATGTTTTGCCCTGTGAATAAACTCTTGCCTTAACTGAAGGAGCTATTCCAGTTGAAAAAGAGATAATTCAATTTAAATAAACTAACAAAAAACACAACACAATTCATCTGTATGCACTGTGTTTCATAATCTTGAAGATGCAGCAGCTTTAAAGTATTAACAAGTTACTCATTTAGTTTGCAGCTGTCCAGGAATGTTTTGCTACAGATTATTGATTAATTAAAACTTGTCCAGACAAGTGGCTCTTAGGAATGTAAACAGTTTTTGAGCTGAATTGATAGCAAAGAGATTCAGTGGCTAATGTCTAGTTTTATTGCACTGCAATTGGCCTGAGTGGAAGCATTAGAAACAACCCACTTTCTTCAATAGAGAGTCCTTCAACAGGGTTCAGAACACAATTCTCAGTATTCCTGGCCAGCCTGGTGAAGGTGTCTGCTGGATATCAACCAGAGGAAGACTGCAATTGTCATTCTGACCACAGACTTCCACTGGTTTAGAAAACTGCTGTTTCCTAGAAGCAATTTAATTCCTCATATCCTATCAGTGAGCTGCACTAGGACTGTCACATGCATACTGAATAGCTACTACAGAAGGCAATGTCAAGGTGAGTCTTCTTTTTGCCTTGACTTTGACAGGCTGCTTAGTAATTCTTAAAACACAGCCTCAGACCTTCTGAAAAATGAACTGGAACCAGGCAGCACTAAAAATAAACCCTATTTCTTAACAAATTCATTTCAAATAACCATAATTCTTTGTGAAGTCTTAAACCACACTCAAGTATATATTGTTAAATTAGTGTGATGCTGGCAGTCACTGTGGTGTTTTCATCAGAAAAGGTGCAGTGTGGAGATTTCAAGTAAATGTGTGTATTCCTGTTGCTTTAAAATGGCATACACGACACATGTAATTTTTTGCCTTTTTGCGATACACTAGATCATAAACTAACCAAATAGGCTGGGTTTGTGAAATGTGCTAAACTACACCCCCCCCCCAACCCAATCTAATCAAGCTCAGCATGCTGTAAAAATGCACTCACTGAGTCTTTAACTGTGTTAAGCATATATTGCAAAAGTAGACACTGAATGTTCCAGTTTAAAAATTGAACCCAACTCCTATTAAATACCTATGTTAAAGTAGATAGCTCAAGACTTTAACATTTTAAAAAACAAATCTCTCCTTTTCTAAATATAAACTAATAATATATTGGAATTCAGACAACTATCATGGATACATTCTTTTGGTAGTTCACTCCGCACTTGGTTTCTTGGGTTCTACATCGTGCAAGACTTGTCAGCTGGGCCTTGGGAAGGAGAAGAGGGGCCTATGCTTGGGTTTGTTTTTGGAAGAACTATTGGCTTTGGTCTCAGTGCAGGTGGCTTCAGCTGCACCCCCATTCTTGGTGTCACCATGGGCTTGAAGGTACTCATAGTATCACTGGAAGAACTAGCGCTACGGCGAATCTGAGGCTCGGCATTTCTTAACATGATATTGTGAAGAGGACTCAAAGATTCTGTTGAGGTGGTGCTGGTGGGAGAATTCTTCATTTGTTCTAAGGTATCAAGGACAACATCTGGAGCATGTTTTGCAGAACTCTGGCGTTCCAGTTCCCGAAGTTCATTTAGAGCCGTATTCATTGTCTCTTCAATATCCTATTAAGAGGGAGAAGCAAATATGTTGACAATTACTACAGAAATAAGAAATTCAAGCTTTGTAACTACTCTTTACTTTTATATGAAGCAACAGACACATATAAATCCTGCATTTGCATTTGCATAAATGTGTGTGCACCCTGAATTATTCACACAAATCATATACAAAATACAAAAATTTACTTTGTCTCATGTATGCATATACATTCAATTCAAGTGATAATGATTCTGAAAGGACAGACAACTGAAAGAAGTAGGAAAGGCCACCCCAAGCAGAGAGTTAAAAAGCTTAACTGGGAAAGAGAACAAACAAATGTTCATGGAAGACAAAGAAAAAAGGATATATTTATTTCATTTTATTTAAAACTGGCTTTGTAAATTAAACAGAAAACAGGTTTAGCACAGTTTACTCACAGCAAGTGCAATACTAGGGGCTTCCTGACTGGGTGAAATATAATACTGATGCTTTGATCAAAATAAAAGTCTGAAGACCTTTATCTGAGCTTTATCTTTAGTGTTATATTTGGGAACTTCCTTTATGCTTGCAAAGGATGAGGATAGGGAGAGTCTTTCAAATTTAAATGACTGACATTATCAAAGCATTTTCAAGTTATGGTTGTAGAGATACAGGTTATGTAAGAAGGCACGACTATGCATGCATGTGCATAAATTAAAGTCTACACTAGACAACAATTGGAGCTACACAATTGTAGAATCATGTTCTGCAAAGCATTATATGTGCAATTAGGATCAGAACTGTACTTGCCGTAACAACAAAATATTGCGAACACAATATTAAAAAGCTGACTTTTGTAGCAAAAAAAGAGTTTTCTTACAGAAATTTATGCAATATTTAATAAAATTTCGGCACTAATGACCTATTTTGTATCAGTAAATGGCAATTAAAAAGATCTTAGCAAATAGTAATGCAGCTATACAAATGTGGACAGGGAATTCAGACTAAGCTACAATTCAGAGAAGTTGAACAGCTGCTAGAGAGTAATTTTTATTATGTGCCATCAAGTTGTTTTTGACTTTTAGCAACCACACAGGTAGATTTTGTCCATGACGATCTATCCCTAACCTGTCCTTTCAAGTCCCCCAAGGGTGCACTCATCGCTACTATAACTCAGTCCATCCATCTTACTGCTGGTTATCCCTCTTCTCTTTTGCTCCATCTCTCCCAACAATAGAACCTTTTCCAGAGAGCTGAGTCTGCATAATTTGTCTGAAATAGGATAATTTAGACTCTGGTCATTTGGGCCTCAAATGAGAACTCTGATTTGTTCAATGATCCATCAGCTTGTTTTCTTGGCTGTCCACAGTATTCTCAGGAGTCTTCTCCAACACCACGGGAGTCAACCTTCTTCCTATCCTGCTTCTTTAAAGTCCAACTTTCATAGTATCCCAGGGAATACCATGGCTTGCGATTCTGATCTTTATAGGTACAGACACATAACGGCATTTGAATATTTTTTCCAAGGCCTTCATGACTCTCCTACCAAATACTTGAATGCAGTGAATTACTTGACTGCTTGTTCCTTTACTGGTGATGGTTGATTCTAAAAGGAAGGAACTATCCACTCAAACCTATTTACAAAATGCTGATGATATAATATAGCCTTCCCTAACCTGGCATTCTCTGGATGTGCTAAGATTTCAACTCTTTGTTGTTGTTGTTAGTTGCGAAGTCGTGTCTGACCCATCGCGACCCCACGGACAACGTTCCTCCAGGCCTTCCTGTTCTCTACCATTCTCTGGAGTCCATTTAAGCTCACGCTGACTGCTTCAGTGACTCCATCCAGCCATCTCATTCTCTGTCATCCCCTTCTTCTTTTGCCCTCAATCTTTCCCAGCATTAGGCTCTTCTCCAGTGAGTCCTTCTTTCTCATTAGGTGGCCAAAGTATTTTGAGTTTCATCTTCAGGATCTGGCCTTCTAAAGAGCAGTCAGGGTTGATCTCCTCTAGAACTTACCGGTTTGATCACCTTGCAGTCCAAGGGACTCGCAGGAGTCTTCTCCAGCACCATAGTTCAAAGGCCTCAATTCTTTGGCGCTCAGCCTTTCTTATGGTCCAACTTCCACAGCCATACATTGCAACTGGGAAAACCATAGCCTTGACTATACGCACTATTGTTGGCAGGGTGGTGAATCAGTTTTGAGTTAAGGAATAGAATAGAATAACAGAGTTGGAAGGGACCTTGGAGGTCTTCGAGTCCAACCCCTTGCTTAGGCAGGAGACCCTACACCACTTCAGACAAATGATTATCCAATCTCTTCTTAGAAACTTCCAGTGTTGGAGCATTTACAACTTCTGGAGGCAAGTTGTTCCACTGATTAATTGTTCTGTCAGGAAATTTGAGGGGCTCCTACAAAAATGAGGGAGTCAATCTATTTTCCAAAGCACCAAAAAGCACAACAAGAAACAATGGATGGAAACTAACCAAAGAGAGAAGCAACCTAGGACTAAGGAGAAATTTCCTAAGGGTGAGACCAATCAGCCAATGGAATAGCTTGCCTTCAGAAGTTGTGGGTGCTCTATCACTAGAGGCTTTCAAAAAGAGTGAAGGAAGTACACCCCAGAAGGACAGTGCCAGGAACTACTAAAACAATGCAAAAAACTTAAAACAGCCATTCCTCTTTTTAAAAAAAGTCAACCCTAAAGCAGCAGCTGAGAGGGAAACTAAGAGCAGCTGCTCAGGCTAATTGAAAGCCTGGGCATGCTGCCAAAAGCCATTAACCCTTCCATTATTCTATGTTCTCTATATTCTAAATTGGGTGCTTCACAGCAGAAGCAATACAGCTGTCTGGACCACACATGTATTAAATTCATGGCCTGTATGATCAAGCTGCATCATTGTCCCCTCCTGTATCTTTTCCCCCAGGGAGAAACAAGAAGTAGCCAACACTGCTGCAGCTATAAAAGGTCTTGGGAAACTCCAGGGAGTATCAGCTGATCACAGAGGTGTTACTTAATACTCTTTATAATAAAAATGTTTGTAATCTTGTCCTTCCTGAAGGGAAGAGGTTAATCCCATCCCTAGATGGGTGATTGTTGGGTTTCCCTGCCCTAATCCTGTCAGTTTCTCTTGTTTATTGACTTGATTCAGTTGCATTCCAGCTGCAACTGTTACGTGGAGCTATTAACTGAAGGGAAGGAGAGGGAAAAAAAC
>QLTV01002141.1:3034732-3078712 GCA_003457575.1 Thermophis baileyi
AGAGAGAGAGAGAGAGAGAGAGAGAGAGAGAGAGAGAGAGAGAACCTCTCTTGCACTTTATTTTTAACCGGTTCTCCGAACTGCATAAGCAATTTAGTAACGGTTCGGGCGAACTGCTGAGAACCGGTTGAATCCCACCTGTGCTTGGAGCCCAGGAAAATAAAATCTGTCACTACCTCCATTTCTTCCCCATCTATTTGCCAGGAATTGAGAGGGCCGGATGCCATGATCTTAGTTTTCTTAATGCTGAGTTTCAAGCCAACTTTTGCACTCTCCATCTTCACCCGCATCAAGAGGCTCTTTAGTTCCTCTTCACTTTCTGCCATTAGAGTGGTATCATCTGCATATCTGAGGTTGTTGATATTTCTCCTGGCAATCTTAATTCCAACTTGTGATTCATCTAGCCCCATTTTTCTCATGATGTGCTCTGCATATACTGTAAGTTAAATAGGCAGGGCGACAGTATACAGCCTTGCCGGACTCCTTTCCCAATTTTGAACCAATCAGTGGTTCCGTGTCCAGTTCTGAGTGTTGCTTCTTGACCCGCATATAGGTTTCTCAAGAGACAAATAAGATGGTCTGGTACTCCCATCTCTTTAAGAACTTGCCACAATTTGTTGTGATCCACACAATCAAAGGCTTTAGCATAATCAACTCTTAAAAAGTTGAAATACTACCTGCTCCACCTCCTCCCCCTGTCCAATTTGGGGATTTTCACTCCAACATATCTGAAGGGATTTATGATGATGAAAAGATATATATTGCTTGATGCAATTCACTTCCCCCAAATGTTTGTATGTTAACAATACATACCTGAGCAATTGACTCTGGGTCAAGTGGTTTGTGGTCATTGAAAACAGGATACTGGCCAGATGAGGTTGATCTTCTAATTGGAGGGCTGTCACTTTTTTTCAGAGATTCATGTCTACTAATATTGGTGAGGCTGCTGTGGCCAGGTTTCTGTCTCCTTTCTGGGCTATCTGTTGTGAGGCTGTGGTTCTGAAGGGCAGCTCGAGAAGTAGTGTGGCTTGCCATACTGGGGGAAACTAATTCCATTGAAGAATTAGTAAGGCCATGTGGTGTATGAACTGGACAGTGTCCATCACTGGTCCTGCCAGGACGTCTGCCAGAAAGTGGGAGTTCAGATCTCTTGCGCTGCCTGCAAGACAGGGCAAGAAAAGGAAGTTGCAGAAGTTTCAGTAGACAAAATAAAGAACGTGTAAATAATTCTTTCAAAACCCTCCCACCCCTGGAAATGATGCTGCAGCATGATATTGTGTAGAATTTGAACTCAGAAAGTTGTCCCTTCAAATATTAACTTACACATGACTAGTCATTATTCCTTAATTTCCAAGTTCCGTGTGTAATAAAAATGATATATGTTATAGGCATTAGTAACGACCACATGTGAGGAAAAATAGATTTTAATATTTTGAAGTGCAATATAAATGAAACAGATCTATTTAATGACAAATAATTGATTATATTTACCTTCCTAGATATACTTCAGAATTCAAATCTGTTGGTGAACTCATATCTTTGGAAGAAGATTTGTCTTCAAGTATTGGCCCACTGCTGGTTTCACTATCTGCTTTTTGGCTCAGTGTATCTGAGAATGTATCATCCCTAAACATTAAAAAACAGTCTTATTGCAAAATTTGCAAAATTAGGGTATGTAGCTTTAAAACAAGAAAAACATGCTTTATTTCAGCCCGAGTTTTATATCCTCTTATTTCCCTCTATCTTCTCTTCACTAACAACTGTTTTACATGGGATTCACAAGGAGAAGCAATGGGAGTCAAAGACAAACTTTTATAGTTATATTATCATGCAAATACTGCAACGTGCATACTTGCATCAGAGATTAAGATACATGCGGTATTTGCATGATGAGATCTTTTTGTTCATGTCATTTTGCTGTGATTGTAGTTTACTGTAGTTGCCACTGTTATAGTTACTGTTTTCAGAGGCATTTGTTACATGCATAATCAAACATTGACCTAATACATGGCTATCAAAAGCCTCTGACCAGAGTAGTTTTCAATCCAATATTTAGTTTCTAGATACAGCCTTCATTTTAGATGCCTGCCTAAATGACTTGATATATTCAAAATAATACAATTGTTTATTAATTGTTGAGTAAGGTATAACTTCAAATTAGCCTTATAAGGAGGCTGATGTTAAGAGACAGCAAACTAACTAAAATTAAAACCACAGAACAGGAAATACGTTATCTTATATTTATGACAGAATGGCTGGGAGAGAGTAATCCTTAGTTGCACTTGCAACAGTTGAGCTGTAAAGATTTCTGGTATCCTGTAATTTGGAATTTAGAATCTGTAGATCTCCCACCAGAGGAAAATGCTGGTCTGAAAAGAGTACCTCTGGTATTACAATAAACGTAGCTGTTTCTTACATATCTTGAACCACTATATATTGGTGGGGTACAAGGCCATCAATTCCATTATGTCTTCCTTCCCACCAATCATCAGAAGCTCGATGATATAAAAGCAGTGAGGCCCCTTTCTTAAAAGAGAGTTCTCGTGCAGATCTTCCAACATAGTCAAACTTGGCTATAGCTTCTATTGGATCACATTCTGTGAAAGATAAATCACAAGACTTTAAAAATAGCTTATAACAGCAAGGGACGTGAGTACATAATAAAAATTAGCAAAGCTGAATGAAGAAAAATATTATTATTCAAATAGTACATTTTGGGACCCAATAATCTCTGAGGAATAAAGCTATCTGGCTAGGACTAAAAGACTTCTTTTCATGAAATTACCTTATACAAAACTATGGTAAGACCACCTTGAAATATTGTACATAGTTCTGGTCACTGTACCTTAAGAATTCATTACAGTTGGAAAACAGCAAAAAAGCACAATAAAAAAGACTAGAGTACCGGAATATCTGCCCTATCAGAAGAGATCAATCAACTGTGGCTCTTCAGATTGGACTGAAGGAAAGAGAAAACAACATTGAGATGTACCAACATGCATAATATGGAGAGAAAGTTGTCTTTCTTCTGCTCTTACACTGTTATAACTTGAGGTTAACAGCTGAAAACAAATGAGGACAGATTCAGAACTGACAGAAGGAAATACTCTTTTACACAGTAAAATAGCAAAATTCACTGCCAGCAATCATGGTAATAGCAATTTGCTTTGCTTTAAAAAGGGGTCTGGGCAGATTCATGGAGGATCAAGCAAACAGGACTTCAAATACTATGTATGCGAGGCTGTTGGTCTGAGCTCCGAGCTTGGCAATTTGGTTGCAACCAAATTGCCAAGCTCGGAGCTCAGACCAACAGCCCAACTACCAACCTGAACTACTTATATTCAAATACATTTCAATTATGTATGTGAATTACTTCTTGAATCCTAATCAGTATGTCTTCAGTACTAGTTGCAGGGAAACATAAGTTTAAATGGGTCTTCACTTTCCAGTTCAGGCTTGGGAGTTTTTCCAATCTGGCTGGCTGCAGAATAATTGCCTACATTCTCTAGATCTATGGCGTGATCCACCAACTCTTATGAAAAATCTTTCTCATATGAAACTTTGATAAGCCCACACAACATTATTCTTCTGTAGAAATTTTCTTTTCTTGCTGATTCTAGGCTGATCTTCATAATAAGGAAGATGGTGCCCAGAGATTTGGCAGCTTCTTCTTGTCCATGAACCTAGTAATGCATAACTGAAAATACGTAATGCAGTCAGTGGTGGGATTCAAATAATTTAACAACCGGTTCTCTGCTCTAATGACAGGCTGGGTGGTCATGTGACTGGGTGGGTGTGGCCAGGGTGGGTGTGACACGGGGCTCCTGTGGGGCTAAGGCAGGACTTCCCTGAGACCCTCCCTCACTCTCAGTATACAGGTAATCCTCCAGTTACAAATGTAATACAGCCTGCCAATTACGATTTGTAACCTGGGGATTCGTTTGATTGAATCACGTTAACTGAACGTGATCACTTCCTGCTTTCCCCAATGCATTTGTTAATCGAATGCGCAGGTCTTTAAATGCACACGAGGTATCTCAGGCTGGGGAACAGCATGTGGGGCCTAGTGCTAGAGCAGACCATCCAAGGCCTCCCCCAATCATGCTCCCCTGGGATCCCCACAGTTGCTTCCCCCACCCCATCCTGCCCCGCTGGATCTCCACAGACTGGGCCTGCTTTGCTAGCATCTCAGATTCCACTTACTCCTCCCCACCCCATTTCCCATGGATTACTTACTTTTTTTCCCCTATAAAGGTATAATTTTTACTGATATCTATTCTGTTAATATAACTATATAAGCCATTATACCCTTGAAGCATTGTGAAATGCAATCTGATCAGAATCAAGAAATTTGACAAGCCTAATGTACAATGCTTGATAGTAGTATTATAAAAAGACTTTTCCATGAAATGTTTAAACACTCAGAATTTTTAAATCTGGCAATCTTATGTCAAAAATGGCTAAAATGATATGAATACCTTTGAAACATTGAATTCTGTGACATGGATTTCAAGAACTACAAGAAGACAAAACTACATTAGTTGTTCAGTGAAGTCTCATTCTAACATTACCAAAAGGTTTCTCACAGACTCTCAAGCAAATATAAAAACTGGCTGGATTTGTGATTATTCCCCCCTATATTGGAAGCTGTTCTTCTGCTAATGGAAGCAGCTATCTGTTAACATAGGTACCTTCTAAAATTTTAGCAAGTACCGGTATATATTTTTTGGAAACAGTAATAGCTGTATTTTAAAGTCATTGTATTAGCTTTTTACTGTGGTCTCTAGACCACTGTAGGGTCTCTATATAGCTGTAGGGATTTTGCTCCCTTAGGAATTCTGTTGCCTTTTTTTCTGCTTCCTTTATGTTGTTCTAAATAGGCAAATTATTAAGAAAAATCAGTTAAGGAGTAGAGCTTTAGAGGATGGTGAGAGAGGAACTACGCTGAAGAAACAGATTGATTCTCAATGAATATTCACTTTGCTTTTATCAAAACAAAAATGTACAATTTGCTACAAAAATCAAAGAATGGACATAAATGATTTAGTTGCAAATCAGGGATATTTTTAACATATAGTTCTTTTATATTAATAGGTTACATTCATGCTAACTTAATTACCTTTCCTTCCCACTGAAAATAATGGAAATGTTAATCATGCCATTTACTTTATTACTTATTTTTTGAAGATCTCCAGAGGTCCAGAAGAGGCTGACCCACTGGCAGAGAAGCCAAAGTGTTTTATTCAGATGATGGTGAAGCTGTAAGAACATGAAATCTAAGGAAAACATTTTCACCAGCTTCTGAGTAAAAGACTTTGGCTGGGACTATGTGGCCAACAGGCCTCTGGTAGTAGAAAAGGCCTGGACTGGGCCACAGCAGCCTCCTGCTTCAGGGATTGAGGCAGCAGCAGCCAATCAAAGGGGAGGTTGCTTCCTTTGTCTCATCGGGCTGAACTTCAAGGCCCTTGTTGATTGGCTGCCACGCCCCAATCCCCGAAGCTGCTCATTCAAACTAGCCAGTCAGCAGCAAGCAGACTGGGCCCAAACTAAGCCTGACCAGACTGGGTAAAAACTAAGCCTGCAGGCCCTCATGGCAGAGAAGCCGAAGTCTTTTATTCAGATGGGGAAAGCTGTTTTCCTTACATCTCACGTTCTTACAGCTTCACCGGCTTCTGAATAAAAGACTTTGGCTTCTTTGCCACGTGGCTCAGCCTCTTCTGCAGCTCTTCGAAAAGTAAGTACAATAAAGCCATGGGAAATGGGGTGGGGAGGGCGGATCGGGCCCAGGGACCCTCCATTTTGGCCTGTAACAGGCCAAGGGAGCCATAGGAAGGCCTGGACGGGGCCTGGATGGGTGGATTGGGCCCAGGGACCCTCCATTTCAGCCTGTAAGAGGCCCGGGGAGCCCTAGGAAGGCCCTGTGACAGGCCGTTTGCACTGGCAAAGAGGTGAAGAAAGGCTCACCAGACAGGCAGGTAGCTGGGTCACATGGGAGGCCGGGGCGACGGCAGGCAAGTGGGCTGGGCTGCGGGGGCTACATGGTTGAGGCAAGCGAGCTAACGAGCATGGGAGCCAGAGAACAGCAGCTGCTATGCCGTGGCCAAGGTGGGCGAGGAGAGATAAGGAGTGGGAGGGGCGGGGTGGGGTGGGCGGGGCCAGCCAGTGGTGTGATTAGCCGGTTCTCCGAACTGCGCAAAAATTTAACAACCGGTTCGCCTGAACCGGTCCGAACCTGCTGAAGCCCACCTCTGGTAATGCTATTATGCCCTTTATACTGGCAGTAGAAATTGTTTTTGCTGCAGTACTTATTTCCACCCTGACTGTGTTAGTCAGGAAAAAAAGCAAAGAAGCGGTAAGAGTATTGTGGAAAAAAAAATCATCATTTAATATTATAGACAATGAAAAAACATTTCCTCTGTGAATGGCATACACATGGAATTAAAAAGAGACACAATGTCATAGGAAAGAGCAAAAAACAGCATACCATCGTCACTGGTGTGTACTTCTGCCCCAGCATCCAGATCCACTTCTTCTAAGGTACCATGTTCACTATAAGGGCTGTCACTGTAGAGAAGAAGCACATGAACTTATTTGATGGTAGGATGGAACTATCATTTAAAATTCCAATAAACTGGTCATATTAATGTATTATTTTTCAAATATAACAAGGTGTCAGCAACACTTGGTTAAGTAGTTTTCTAACTTTCTACACACACACACACACACACACACACACACACACACACACACACACCATGCTAGGTACAGAATACATATTCTTAATTCAAACAGAATCTCTTCTTTTCATGGGGAAGAAATGCACTCTGTAATGTCACATAAAGAGGTAATCCCAGCAACTCCCTCTGAAGGAAGAGAAGGAAATGTTTGAAGCTTTTGAAAGTACCATGTTTCCCCTATAATAAGACATGTCCCGATAATAATAATAAGCCCAACAGGGCTTTTCGGGACATGCGTTGAAATAAGCCCCACCCCTGAAAATAAGGCCCCTTCCCCAACTACGTACACGCATCCCATGCCCCATCTGCCACCCCCAAATTGTGCCCGAACATCTTACCAGAGTCTGGCAGCTCGCCGCTTCTCTTTCTCGGCCGGTCTTTGCAGGGAAACTCCTTGAAATGTAAAGAAAAACTTCTCGCGAGTGCGAGCAATTAACAACTTCATGCACTCGCACGAAGTTTTTCTTTACATTTCAAGGAGTTTCCCTGCAAAGACCGGCTGAGAAAGAGAAGCGGTGAAGCTGCCAGACGCTGATAAGATGTTTGGGCACAATTTGGGGGTGGCAGGTGAGGCGGGCTGCGAGACGTGCATCTTACCAGCGTCTGGCTTCTCTCCGCCACTACTCTCTTTCGGCCAGTCTTTGCAGGGAAACTCCAATGTAAAGAAAAACTTCTGAACGAGCTGTCGCCACCCGGGAAAATAATGTGAGCAATGGGCTCTCTTGCAGCGCCTCTTCTCTCTCTTCTTCTCCCGAGTGGCAGCTGTGTGTCCAGAGATCGGCAGGCAAGATTCGGTGAGCCAGACGCACCGCTGCCACTCAGGAGAAGAAGAGATCCCTGCCTCGCAGACAGGAGACGTTTCAAAACGCTGCCGGAGGCAGCCCAGAGGAGCTGAGCCAGTCCCACGGGGTGTGCACGTATCCACTTCTCGCTTGCTCTCTCTTTCTCTCCCGGCCAAAAGAGTGCCCGCCGCAGAAAGAGCAGCTCCCGGCCGGGAGAGTGAGAGCAAGCGAGAGGCGGGTGCACACACACCCTGCGGGAATGGCTCGGCTCCTCTGGGCTGCCTCCGGCAGCGAATGAAAATGCACTCCTGCCTGCGAGGAGGCGGCGAGGCCGGTCGGATACAGCGAGCCCACAAGCGCAGGGCTTGAGCAGCAGACAGGTGCATCCAGCCCATCCCTGTCGCCGCGCATGCAGCGACCGAGGCTTTCCAGGCACCTGCCGGGGGAGCCGTGTGCTGGCCTGGAGCAGCTGCCGCTGTTCCCCGCGGTGGAGGTGCTGGTGTGCCGCGACTCTCGGGCACTTGCTGCTTGTGCCTCTGCGGCTACTGACGTTGCAGAGCCCTGCAGTCAGCTAGAGAGCGCCGGGCCGTGGGTCGGTCTCGCCGCCCCTTCGGCTCTGCCTCCCGCCCCTGCCTCCCTCACTCGCTGGCTCAGGCTGCTCATCCTCCACCTGCCCTCCCTGCGTCCTTCAGACAGAGGATGCAGGCGAGGGCGGTGCGTGGGAATCCCCTGCAGGAACAGCCACCCGTTCTTCGGTGTTGTGTCCACTGACCCTCCCCCTCCTCCGGCTCTTGAGCAAAGCGGGAGGGGGAAGAAACTCTCACTGGCTACCTGAGGCAAAGCACCTGCCTTTCCTCCTTCCTTCCCTCCCCCCCTCTCTCAGCAGGAACCTTTGGGCTGCACGCTGCAGGCAAGAGATCTTTCTCTCTTCCAAACTCCGCCAGAAATGAGTCTTTGTGAGACTCATCACGCCTGCGCAGCCTCTTGGAGCGAAAGGGCAGAACGATTTCTTGCGTTCAGCATGCAGCTAAATTATTTATTTATTTGCATTTCTATGTGCACTCTCCTCCCCCCCCTCCGCCCGAGAGGTTTGGTCGGCGGCTGCTTCTGATGCTTCGCCCGGCTAGACGTTTGGCTGTCAGCTCGGGTTTGGTCGCCGGCTGCTTCTGCTCTGGGAGGATGGCTGAGGCACTGTGGGTGTTGCTGCTGCCCTTGCCGCCGCAGCCTACGGAAGCCCCGGCCGAGGTCAGCTGCGGGCAGGGAGCACTGGCCGTGGCCAGGCCGGCCGAGCTGCGTCTGTCGGGGCTGCCCTCGGCGTGGCTGCCCGGTGTCTCGCTGTCGGGCGCCTGGGAAGAGTAAGCAGGGCCTGCGGGAGGAAGGGAGTGCAAGCAAGGGTCCTGCGAGGCCCCCCTCCCCAGGAAGAGTCCAGCTCAATCGCCGTCCCGTCTGGTGACTCCCAAGGCGAAGGGGCTTCCCAGGCATGCTGGCGGGTGCTCCGGTCAGTCAGCGCTCAGGTGGGGGAACCATGGGGAGATTGGAGTGGTGAGGAGCAGGGGGGAAGGGGAGGCCTCCAATGACCGCTGTCCTGGCTGGGGTTTGGAAGCTGCAGAGCCAGAGTTTGGGGGAGAGAAAGAAAGAAAGACTGCTGCTTTCCTTGCGTGCAGCCAAAAGCAGAAGCAGCAGAAGTCTTTCTTTCTTTCTCTCCCCCAAACTCCGGCTCTGTGGCTTCCAAACCCTAGCCAGGGCAGTGGCCGCTCTGCGAGTGCGCTTCCTGCTCTATGGTGATGGCTGGAGCTGAAACTGGAACTAAACAGACTGGCCGAGAGACGCCACGGAGCTGCCAGGTTCCAGTAAGACGTGCCCCGCCTCCTGCACCCTGAAAATAATACCGTAAGCCCCCCCGATAATAAGGCCAAGGCCATATTTCAGGGGTCAAAAAAATATAAGCCTGTCTTATTTTCAGGGAAACACGGTAAGGCAGAGTTGCATAAGCTGAGATTCAAGATGGAAAAGGAATCTAAATGACTTCACACATACCTCTGATAAAATATGAATATATTAGGAATTTGGAGCACATCAAGGTACTTGAGATAGAGAGTGTTTCAAGGGAATTCTAGTTCTTAACTAATGGGCAAAAAGTTAGCCAGGAATCTAGGCTAAAATTAATTTACTATGTGGTGTTACATCTTCTGTATGTCTCCATATAAATTATAGAATCGAATCAGTCACCAAATTGTCAAGTTGGTCATGGTGATAATATTAGTGTCCTGGATGGAGTATTTCCAAATATCTGTATGTAACATCTAGTTTGGTCTAAATAGTCATAGCCTGCATCTTGATTTCAAACACATTGATGGGAAACCAGTATACAAAAGAATCAATTTGACATCAAGATATCAAAGAAGAAAGAGACTGACTGCATCTTAGTTAGTTAGACCAAGCCTACTAAGCCAGTCCCATCTAAAATTTCATCTGGATCCACAACACAGTCCTGGGCCAATGTGATTTAAAATCCACTTTTTCCTCTTCTTGGCTATTATTTGACCCTAAAAAAATTACCCCCATTTTATGGATGATCTTCAACTAAATGTGTGTCTCTAGTCTAAGAAAGGATCGTGTTCTAGACTAATCTCATGTACCTTTTATCCAATATAAAAGAGGCCATGTGGCAAGGCTCCATACCAGGTTGGGTGATTAAACTTTCTCTCCCATGCCGACAAAAAAAGGTTAGAAAAAGAGATTTACTGCAGAGTTAGGAAAACATACAGACAAATAAGTTGTCTTATACCACTCTGCTGTTTATATATGTTAGTTCTAGGATTTAAATCCTAGGCCTCTCAGTGCTACTGCATTTTTGAACCACTGGCTGCATAGCTGCTGCATGTTTTCCAGCCTTGAATGTTTCTGCCATCTGTCCTTGTTTACAAAATGCTTTTTTCTCTGGCATAAGTGATTCCTCCTCCACCAGCTTCAGGCCTTACATCATATTAAAAAGAACTGGTTGCACTATTGACAAATTCCTACATATAATTTACCTAGACTGGCAGGCAAATCACAGTTTTTTTTGTGGTAGATGGGAGCAAGATTCTTCAAAGCTGCTCACAGAATAATATGACAAGTTTGTTTGGTAAAAGACTGAAGGACTTACCAGTAATCATCACCTGCCATACATTTTTCATATACTGGGCCATCTAATTCCTTGCTATCTGGGAAAATGATCTCCTGGTGAATGATAATGGTTTTGATGATTTCATTAACATGAGCCTGGCATGACACTTGTTCTTGTATATCTGGAATTGGCATCAATGTTGGGCCAAAACAAATGGCCAGGTTATAAGGATCCATCATATTTTCATCACTGTACTGAGAAAGGCTGTTTAAAAAAAAAGAAAACAAGTATTTTGCAAGCATATTATTGGATGGTTTTATAGTTATTTTTTCCCTAAAAAATTCCAGTTTGATTTCAATTGAATTATACAGCTTATGTATTATATTAAAGTGATTTATCTTGGTCTGATGTTTTTACATCTAAAAAATCTGGCATATTAACAGGGATGTGTAGACTTTCTATATGCACTGCATATATGAATATATGGTAATTTATAATAACATTATACTTAGACAATATATCTAAAGCAGATCAATAATTTTCAAGTAATTCAAAACGAGCACCCCATGCCCCCCTCCCAAAGACTTGAACTGTAGGTAATCTCAACAATATTTCTATATCTGAAGGATATGGAAAAGAAAGAGCTGTTCTCTAACCTGAAGGAAAGATAATTGGTTCTTGATCTTAATGGACAATGCTTTCAGTTAAAAACAACAACAGTTCAGTGAAGTGGACCTCTTACATTTTTCCTTATCCAAAATGACTTACTTCATTACATATGCTATTTTTTAAAAAAAATCATTACCATTTTTACCCAGTCTATTTTAATCTGTCTGCATTCAGAGAATTTCCTTTTGCCTTTGAATCATTCTCAATTTTTTCTGAATTCTGTCCCAACATCTTTCATAGCCGCAATGTGGTGTTTTATTACCACATTAAAAGCCAAATAGAATCTTATTTTTACACTACTTTAAAAGAAAACTCCATCTGCCAGACTGGTAAACCATTTCCTTTGCTTTCCTTCTGGCTACCTCCCTTTTTGCCTAAGTATCTAAAGTGCACTCCATTTGCTGCACAGGAAGATTTCTCTATATCTCAGTTCTTCTGTTTTGTCTCATCTCATATGTTTATCTTGTTTATTTATTTATTAACCACATTTGTATGGCTGCCTATCTCATCGAAAGTGATTCTACAGTTTCAATTAAATATATAGTTCAGAACCACTGAACTATATCTTTAAAAAATCCTGGTGCACCGGGGAACTACCAGAGGGCTGGAAAAGAGCTGATGTAGTTCCCATCTTCAAAAAAGGAAAAAAATAGATCCAGGAAACTATAGATCTATTATCAGCCTTACATCAATACCTGGGAAGATTCTGGAAAAGATAATCAAGCAATGAACCTGCAAACACCTAGAGGCAAACAAAATCATAACCAAAAGCCAACATGGGTTTGTCAAAAACAGATCATGCCAAACAAATCTTATTGCATTCTTTGACAAAGTGACAAAATTAGTGGGCCAGAGGAAAGCTGTGGATATAATTTATTTGGACTTTAGTAAGGCATTTGATAAAGTAGACCACAACCTACTACTTGATAAGATAGAAAAATGTGAGCTAGACAGCATCACCACCAGATGTATTCGTAACTGGCTGACCAACTGCACTCAATGAAACTGCATCTACATGAATGGAAGTATGCAGTGGGGTACCCCAAGGCTCTTTTAGGCCCAGTACTCTTCAATGATTTGGACGAGGGGATAGATGGGGAACTCATCAAATTTGCAGATGACACCAAGTTGGCAGGAATAACCAACACTCCAGAAGATAGGCTTAAGTTACAAAAGGAACTTGACAGATTTGAACATTGGGCGCTATTTAACAAAATAAAATTCAATGGTAAAAAAGTAAGTTTCTACGTTTAGGCAAGAAAAACCAAATGCACAGGTACAGTATATGTGGTACCTGGCTCAATAGTAGTAACTGTGAGAGGGATCTTGGAGTCCTAGTGGACAACCATTTAAATATGAGCCAGCAGTGTGCAGCAGCTGCCAAAAAAGCCAACAAAGTTCTAGGCTGCATTAACAGAGGGGTAGAATCAAGATCATGTGAAGTGTTAATACCACTTTATAATGTCTTGGTAAGACCATACTTGGAATACTGCATCCAGTTTTGGTCACCACGATGTAAAAAAGATGTTGAAACTCTAGAAAGAGTGCAGAGAAGAGCAACAAAGAGTTCCAATATTTCAGGGGTTGACACAAAGAAGAGGGAGTCAAGCTATTCTTCAAAGCACCTGAAGGCAAGACAAGAAGCAATGGATGGAAACTAATCAAGGAGAGAAACAATCTAGAACTAAGGAGGAATTTCCTGACAGTTAGAACAATTAATCAGTGGAACAAATTGCCTCCAGAAGTTGTGAATGCTCCCAACACTGGAAGTTTTTAAGAAGAGATTAGACAACCATTTGTCTGAAATGGTACAGGATTTCCTGCCTAAGCAAAGGGTTGGACTAGAAGACCACCAAAGCCCCTTCCAACTCTGTTATTCTATTTACGTATCAGCTATTTCCCATTTTTATTTTACTTCACTCGGAATTCAACTCTTTCCAAAGACAATATTCATTTAGCAACACCAATCCTTTTTCTAATACTGCTTTTCTAATACCCTAGGCTCACTATGGTTCTGATGGTCAATTCCTTCTTTTTTTCCTTTCTCTGTTCACTATTTCCTTAAAACGCCTGAAAAAAAGATGTGGCTGCTTTAATGAAAAGCAGAGATATGGCTTTTTCATGTAAGATTTGAAGCACTTTTCCAAAATCATTTTCAAAATGTCATAGTCCTCCTATATACTGTATGCTCATACATGAAAATTAAAATGAAGCCTTAAAATGAATCTCTTTACATACTCAAATATGTTGATTGATGCCTGTACCAGACAGAATTCCAGTGTGCTCTATAATTAGACTTAAATTGACAGATACAAGCTGCTGAAGGCAATAGCTGAAATGTACTTTTGTGATCTCATTCTGTATTAGCATTGTGGGCGCATACCTTTGCTAAACTGCTATTTTGAAACTTAGATCTGTGATGTTTACAAAGACTGTTATTATTTTATAAGTTATTGGTAATCCAAGCATAGGAATACTGCATATGCCTTCTGTGAGTTAGAAAATCTTTGTCTTAAAATGTTCAAATCTATTTCCCAGACCTAAATATTCACCATCTTAAGAGACTGAGATGTCACCTTATATATTGTTTAAAGCCTAGATTTTCAAGGAAGTCCTTAAGGGTAACAATACACCCACAACTTGTTCCTTGGTGCCTGCCAAACTTCTTGCCTAATACAATCTTATTTGAACAATGTTTTAATTAAAAAGTGAATAGAATTAACCAAGAAAAACTCCATGCTCAAACATACTCTGTTGTACTAACAATGCCTCTGGCATTATAAAGATACGTGTATGTGTGTGCGTAGTCCAATGCTTATTTTGAAACCAGCCACCTGCCAAATTAAAAAGAAAAGTAAACTGGGTTGACAGAGAGCATCCTCATATTCTAGAGCAGCATTTCTCAATTTTGTCAACTTTTAATATGTGTGGAGATATTCCCACAGAATTCAAAATGTTGCTGAGGTTCAGAAACGCTGAGCTAGACAGAATGGATAAACAATGGATAAATTCTGATTCACCACAACATTATGGTAAGTTCCTGTAACATCCACTCAAAATTCCAAATGTTCCCACTGTCTCAGTAAATGACCAGAAATCTTGTTTATATTATACACTGACTGAATCTGCATTTATAAAAGAGATAAGAGGGGGAAAAGTTCTCCTTAAATTTCTATACATTTCACATGAATACAACTTTGTATTTTCAAAAGCAATATTTACATTCAGTGTCCAATATATTCTGGGATAATGGAAATTAGAATTTCAAACATTGTTATCCCATATTAAGGTACATGTAAAGATATTGTTGAAGCTTTCTTTGAAAAAAACCCAACAAACACAATGTTCCAATGTACAAGTATTATCATAAGTTCTATTTTCAAGCTTTCCATACTATTTCTATGGTGTTGTCATTTAAAGAGCTAATTCCAGTTTGCATGAAAATCATTCCTCTTCTGTCAATTAAAATAGCACACAGTCTTTGTTAAAATCAAATTCTTTCTCTCCCTCCCTCTCTCCGGTCTCCCCACAACCACATTCTTTCTCTCTGTCACACACAACTTCCTTAAAATATAGAAAGGTAAAGCTACTTACTGATTGAGGAAGGCAAAAAGATATCTTAGTAAGATAAGGACTGATCTGGGCAATGTCAGCAAAAGTTTACGTATGTGAAGAGCTCTCTCATAGAGATTTTCTGTTCCTGTAACATCAAGTAGAAAAATTAGTTATGGTTGGCTACTGAAAGTATAGAACTACTTTCCACTGCTGATATGCTGGGCAACAACTCAAGATGTGTTTGGTCATATGATATTTGGCAACTATGGGAATTGTACTGCAACACATTTGGAGAATACCAGATTGGAAAAAGATTGTATAGACTATACAAGAGTGCAAAATGGACATATTAATCTGTTCTAAGATTTCCTGTTGGTATTAATTATATGAACAAGTTCCAAAGGCTTGTGGATGGTTAATTTATCCAAATAGGATCTTTGTCTATATCTGGAAGGAGAAAAATATGCTTCCTTGCTTAAGCTCTGTCCTTAACAAAATGCAGTACATTAACCATACCAATGGTATTTGGGAGGGGGGTATCTAATAAGCTAACTTAAATATCTATACAAGGGAGATATGTATATATGTGCTAAGTGCTATGTATATAAAACATACAGTATACTTTGTTCTTATTGAGGAGAGAATGTAAATTCAAAAACATACTTGTTAAAATGGATGCACATAAATAATTATGATAGCAGTAAGCTGTCCTACATAAAGCTGTTGTAAAATAGATATGTCTGAGCAAATAATACAATTTCATTCATTAAAGTGAGCATTCAAAACACATGAAAGAAACAAATTTAACTTACTGACACAAGAAATAAGATCATTAAACCTTTCCTTAGGAAAAATAGGATTCTCCAGCCCTCGGAAATAGAGCTTCAGTACTCCAGCAACTGAGTTAATATCATGGTTACTTTGGTCATCTGCCAAAGGATTTTCACCTACAAAAATAAATCAGATCAAATACTTACAGGCCTTAGATCTTGACAGCCTTTTTCTATTTAAGATTCTGAGCTGTACTGTATTGGTCATCCTGAAATTAGAATGAATACAGCAAGAACTAAAATATTGCTCAAATACCGTATTTTTCGGAGTATAAGACGCACCCCCCCCAAAGAGGGTGGAAATGTTGGTGCATCTTATACACCGAATACAGCCATTTTTGGCCTCCCGAAGCCCTGCCCCGTGTGAAAATGGGTGCGCAGAGGGTTTGGGAGGTCTGCAGAGTGCTCCTGGGGTCTGGGGGAGGGCAAAAACTTTTTTTCCCCTTACTTACCTCTTTGAAATCTTGGTGCGTCTTATAGTCCGAAAAATACGGTATATATCTTCCCCACTGGGATATGAACTTTGATTTTATTCTTTCTAATTATAATACAATATAGAGTATATTTTGTTTTGATTATTTTTAAAACCTATTTTAACCTCATGTTAAGTACCTGGAGTTACAACTGGAAAGTTGGGTAGTGATATTAATTGATTGATTAAATAAATAAGTGCACAGCAGAATGTCAGTGGGGATAAAAATGCTAGATTGTCCATGCAAGGCTAAATTCATTTGATTCAGTCATCCTTAACCTGAGCATGATCCAGATATGTAGATATCAGAATTCCCAAAATTTTCCTCAAATGCTAAAGAACTCTAGGAGGTAAAGTCTTCATATCTGGAAGGCATTCAAGATAGGAAAGTCTGATTTGGGTAAATGAATTTAATGAGGCTGAATGGAATTCCAGTATTCCTGAGAAGCTGAGGACCGCATTGATTAAATATATTGGTTTTCACAACTATTTTCATTCAAGTTACATACCATACAAATACTGACATATTCAAGCTCACATTTTCTTTGAGGTGAGAAAAGTAATTAAAAAGATTTTTAGAAAAATACGTTCTGCATTCTGTTGTGATTACAAAGAATAGATTCTAAAGCCAAACTCCCATAGAAAAGATGATGTTATTAAGGACTGTGGAATGTGTTTTTTTTAAAAATACTGGTATAAGATTGAATTATGTAGTTTTAACAATGTCCATTTAGTAAATTCATTTATTAAGTGACTAATTTAAACAAAACTTTAAAACTTGACTGGTAATAATAAATAATTAGCAATAAGTAATATGCAAATTCTGTTCATTAAATAACCTAGAAAAATACTGTATTCTTTGGGGAGGGGGGGTTTCTACTCACCAAAATAATAACACATAAAATTTAAGCATGTAGAAAAAGCTTTGCAGGTGTAGATTAGTCTAGTCTAGCAATTTATTCTTTCCCCCTCCACAATGATCAATACAGTGTTTGAAAAAACCCAACAGGAAGACATGTCAAAGACAGCAACCTATATTCAGAAAACACTTTTAAAATGATGAAGATGCAGTTGACTAGCTATATGCAGTATTATTTCATTCTCCATTAATTGGTATATTTACCCCCAAAAAAGATGACTCTGAATTTAGGACAATTTCACAATAAATAAAGTGATAAACACAGTAAAAAATCCTGTACAATGCCCAGTTTCCCACTCTTCTCCATCTAAGATTTCCAATTCCAGCTGAAACCCGTCATAAGATTTTAGTCTTTTTAAATAATTGTGTATATAATTTTAACGTATAATCCATACATATATCTGAAAGAATTTTCTAAACTTTATTCCACCGCCCCCCCCAAAAAAAATAAGAGAAAAAAAGGAGGAGGAGAAAGTAAATAGAAAAACAGAACACAACTGGATGGCACTGAGGTAGATGGAGGAAGAAGTAACTGTGCAGAGAAGGAAGAACCTGCCTATTTAAAAATTACAAAAAGGGTTAAATTCAGGAGTTAGCTACCTCTGGGCTGCAATAATGTGGATGGTCACAAGATGACAGCAGAGCTACATTTTTGCTGTCATTGAAGTTGCTGTCTATGAAGTTCAAAGATCTCCAAAGCCAATATCCAAAGCTATGTTAAGTTTTTAAAGATCAATTTCTTTAAAAATGCTAATTTCTTTGTTTTTCTACTCAATGAATAAAAGTTCTCTCCCTTTCATAATAATAATTTAGGAAAATAATTTTTATGGTACAATGGTACATATGAACAGAAAAATGATAAATCACCTCTTTCAAATGAATTTTTAATATCATTAACCTCCACCTGAGAGCCTGACACCCTGAAAATGCCCTGGTGTTGAAGACCTGAAAAATAATAACAGAGAAATATATAAAATTCAACATAATGTTTCAAATGAGGGAAAATACTAGCATCTTAGTCCTTTATTATCACATTTATATATAACTTTCCACCAAGAGTCAACAAAGTAGCTTACTGCATTTTCAAATTCAATGCTAACTGCTTCCAAAGAGCAAGAATTCATTTTCTTGCTTGATTCTGGCCGTCTTCCTTCCTTTGCTCCATGGCTTCATACCTTCCAATTAATCCTTTCTTATTGCTGTCTGAATTAATATTCTGCCCTTTCTTTTTTTGTTTTATTCCCCACCAAGCCCTTCCCTTTTTAAGTTTTCAACAAGTTTTCATTCAAGACTAAAGTTTCATTATACTTCCTAACTGTAATTGGAAAAGGATCATGATTATTAAGCACAATAGTCTTCAAAATTGGGATTAAATTAAAAAGTATTTTAGAACTCACCATACAAATTGATAAATCGGATACAGCTTTCTACAATGAGGGGGATTATTTGTCCTGAGTCCTGGTGAGGGGGAAAAGTAATCCAAATAGTTTGCAAATTGTATGAGATAAATAGCACTTAATTATCATTAGGATACAGTGGCATCCTTATATTATCAGACATATAATACTCTATACATCCAAATCTCACTAGAATAATATCTATACCAATTGTGCCTCTTGATTATTTAACTTTTTCATAAAACAAGCTCTTGAGCTAATTGTGTTTTTCAGTTTGGCCAGGAAGCAAACACTAATGCCCAGCGTCCATAACCAGTTTCTACTGATGGTAGCTAGCAAGTCCCATTTAAGAAGATGGGTAGATGCAATAATGGAAGGCACATTGAAAGTAATAAATCTTGCCTGCTAGTGTGTTGCTGTTATTGATTTTAATAAATCTTAGCTTATTTATTTAAAAGCTAGGCAATTTTTTATTCTTCTTCTCCTGTTCCTCTTTTGATTTGTTTAAAGCATTTTATTATTTGAGGGGTTCCTCAAACACAATTTCCTGTTACAACAGAACTGATAAAATGTTATTTAATGTCTGATTATTAAAAAAGATACGACATCAAGATCATATTTTGAATAAAGAACTAATGAATTATACTATACAAGGAAAAAGATGATACAAACTTAGAGGCACAGTGCACAGAAGTTTATTAAACTGATACCCTTACACCTGAACTGCTTCTATAGTTTATATGATAAATCTGGCTATTTATGTTTGTGTAACTACCCTGTTTCCCCGAAAATGAGACCTATCCTGAAAATAAGCCATAGCATGTTTTTTCGTGTGCACCTAATATAAGCCCTATGCCCAAAATAAGCCCTACTTAAGAGCCTGCGTAGCCGTCCGTCCATCCATTCCGCCTGGTTGCTCATGGTGCTGCAGCCACGAGGCAAGGCAGGGTGGTGGTGCAGCTGCCCCATGCGCCCCGCTCCGGCTTACCTCAGGGACCCTGCAGCCAGGCCATCCACACCCTACCTGCCTTGTAGTGGCAGCACTGACAGCCATGTGCAGCAGGCGCTCACATGGCTGCTGGCTCACTTCTTCTGCTTGTGGCCACAATGGAGCAGGAGGCTGAGCAGTGTGCTGGTACCGCGGCCGCGAGGTGAGGCAGGTGTCAGGGCATGGGTGGCTTGGCTGCGGGGACCCTGAGGTAAGCCGGAGTGGGGCACGTGGGGCACTTCCACCCGTCTCATAGTGGCAGCACTGGCGTGCTGCGTGGCCTCCTGCCCCACCACAAGCAAGCAGAAGAAGTGGGCCTCCCGTATATGGAAAAAAAATAAGACACTCCCTGAAAATAAGTCCTAGTGCTTATTTTGGGGCCCAAAAGAAAATAAGACCTGGTCTTATTTTGGGGGAAACATGACCAGGTGTAACTAGTCCAGAATTATTGGTTGAGGGACCAATGCCCCACCTTCTTCCTTTGTCACAAATACCTGGCCATCAAATTGTTCAAGATGAAATGCCTAATCCGCAAAATGTAATGGAAAGCTTGTTCAAATATATAAACTGTATTGGTTGTTTACCAGCTAATATCTGCACAGAATGCAAACCAGATGAAAGGGGTACTGTTGGCACAAGGAATGTAGGGATTAAAACAACTGGATTAATAATGTACTTCTACAGCTCAGTGAAAATCTTTTTCTATTAACCTCCTTCAGTGCCCATCATTCTACAGATATTTGACCAGTTACAATACAAATAGAATACAAATACAAATAAATTTCCAGGGTTACAATGTAATGCAATAGTCTGAAATAACTCTTCACCATCTCATCACAAGCGGGAGTGAGGAGAGTCAAGGCTAGGAGGAGATGCTTCCCAACTGCACCTCCCATTTTGTGGAACCACCACTTGATATGCCCTGATCCTGTTAGGTCCTCAGAAGTTGTCTGAAATACGAAGCTCTTGCAGAGGGCTTTTAAAAATTAACATGAACGCACTGTTGGAATTCCTAATTTTTACTAGAATATCATTAACCTTTTCTCCAAAGAATGATAGCTCCAGTTTATTACACTCTTAATACAAAGGCGCCCCTGTTTCCATGATGACTCTTTGAAGGAATCCTGCAGTCAAGCATCAGATGCTACTGGGAAAGCAAGAGTTCTTTTTCTTTTCAGCCTGATAGTTTTGTCACTTAATATTCAAGAGCATTCTTGAATTTGAATGAGACCAGAATGATACTAATTTCTCTGTATTACAAATCCAAATTCCTGTTATTATGATAGGTGGGCAGGGACATTTTTTCCAAAAGTAGGAATTTACCAGCATGCAGAAGAATTCTTTATAAATCATGGCTGAATTACCAGTAAAACTGACAAGTTATAAGTTTCACTTCCAAACAGTACTTTATTGTTCTCACAGGAATGAAAGTGAACTATTCATTTTCTATGGAAAAAAGTATCAAGGAGTGTACTTATTGACATTATTTCAGTAAGAACTAAACATTTTATATAGGACAAATTCTTTTCCTCTTTATGGTTCTCTTATTCTTTCCTATAATATTCAATGGGAATAAGTAAAAAACTAAATCAACACCTGTCATGTTGGATTCTGAATATATTATGTCAACATGGGATAGAATTATCACAACTTTTTGGTATCATGCGTATTTTGGTCTTTAGTTTATTTCTTTTAAATGTATCATTTCTATTGGTCCTTTAAAGCACTCAGCAAGATAGTTAATAAAATGAAACAAAAAAAGGAATGTACACATAGCTAATCACTGAATTGACTCAAAATCAGATTATCATTGTCCAATAATGTTTTTGTAATGTACAATAATGTAATTGTCCTCTCTCTCCCCCCTCCCTCTCTCCCACATCAGTATTGTGTATATATTGTGTATATCAGTATTGTGTATATATGAATTTGTGTCAATCCCCACACATTTGGATAAAATCAAAAACCAAGAATCACACAGATTTTCAGTAAGATGTCTTTAATACTAGTCTGGACTGGAGTAAATATAGAAGAAGATCAGACTCTCATTTATAGTGAGTTTAATTAAGATGAAATCTCTTTGAAGGATTAGAAATGCTTCTTTCTAGTTTCTTTCTGCCTGGGGTAAATTGCTGTTTATCAGCTAAGTTGTCAATTGATTCACTTGCTATCTGTTCACTATTTTTTCTACTTTCTCTGCTATTCCTTTCCCAGCCTTCCCTCTCAACACTCTATTCTGTCACATGGATGGTGGTTAATATGTGAGACTAAGACCATGGATATCCAGGTCATCAGCCTTAGTTTTAGAAACGCACTTGAAGCCTTTGTACTTTTCACTCTTTCACAAATCCAACCTACTTAGCAAGATTGTTGTCATGGGAATTAAACAATGTAACCTGCTGTAACCTCTTTGAGGAAAAGTGCAATGAAAATCTTTAAACAAATAAATAAGTAATATGAAACTGAAAAAATGCATCCAAGTGGTTTCAACTTGTGAAGCTTCTTTGATCAGCAAAGTTTTCTGTTAGTGAAATGGGAAGTTGAGCAATTTTAGATTTCTTTAACTTTTTTGTTCTGCTTGTAGGAAAGAATGGGAAATCACTGAAAAATCACCTCACTATTATGTCAGGGAAAGAAGACTGCTGGATTAAAGAGCTCTCATCAATGGATAGAAATTGACTAGAAATAAGCCAAGCCCTGCTACCTTTTTTGGACCAGAAACAGAAATTAAGGAAGAGTAAGAATTGTCTACCAGCTTGAATGTCTTCTGGAGATCAGTTTTATGTCAAAGTACTTTGTTCTAAAAACTTTTGTTTTCAACAGCCACTATCTGGAGATGAAAGATTTTACTCTATTCTTCCATTACCCACTGCTACAGAGAAAGATAATGTGAGATATGGGGCTCTGTGGGAGTAGAGGGTTCTCCATTCCATTCCTGAACTGAGAAACCAATTACACTTATAGTGTAGCAGATACTCTTGATTAAGTTATCAAATTCTACAGGATTAACTTTAAGGAACATTTTATATAAAATGTTATACTTATCACTATGTTTCCTGACAAATTTGTGAAAAGTATATTCATCCTTGAAAATATCTTGGCACTGGTAATGAATGATGCTAAAAATATAGTTTATGAATGTCTTTAATTTTTAAAAAGCCACAGAGGATCTAAATGCAAAGTAAGACTTTCGTTTATTCTTCTGATACAATAAACACTTTATGTGATATTGTAAACTGCTTTCGTAGACAAAACCCCCCAGGATAATAGGATTTTCACAGGTGAATATAGGTAGGATTGTTACACAAAAAGCCATAACAAGTGTGTCATTGCATGTGTTCATTTCTTGCAATGTAAGTGCTGTCTCTATATCTCTTGTTGAATAAAATGGACATTATAAATATACTAGAACAAGAATATTTGAGCCATTAAAAATGTTAAAAGATACTTGCACACTTTTCTCATTGCTGAATTCAAACAGTTCCCAATAATTGGTAATTTAAAAAACCCCAGACAAAATAATGTTAATCAGTTCATTAGCACTATACCTGATATCTGGTATGTGAGTTCCTTCGTCCTCTGCTGTAAAATGCAATTAGAAATAAAGTACATAAAAACAGGATGAAGAATGTAAATAGAAAAGTCACAAAACATAGCTATTCATGAAGCTTAAAGGGTCCTTAGAAAATAAAAACAAATACTGGGTTCTTAGAACCAGAGTAGCATAATAATGTTTGGATGTAATCTTCCCTGTGAATTTAATCAGAACATTATAAGAACATACATATGGTATAAAACAATCTGCATAAAGCAAGACACTTAACCAATGGAAAAAAGGACATTATAGAGAATGGGATCAAATTCTGTTATCCAAATGTACTGACAAATGTGTACAAGCACTATTTTGCTCAAAGATGTTTTCTTCCTTGTCTCATGTTCTATGTATAATGAAAATATTTTCTTAATTTTTTCTACAACTAGTTTCTAATGTTGATAATTATCATGGCAAAGAGAATCACCACATTACAAATTTTATTAACATTCTTTGTTGTGTTACACAGAGTGATTTGCCCATATTAAAAACTCAATCTAAGACTAAGAATTCTTCACCAGCTTCAGTGTGATACATCCAAATTTGTTTCTAACATTAGGGAAGATCTTTTTATTTTGGGTAAATGGGTTGAATAAGATATTGATGGCCGTGTTGAGTCCAGTAGTAGCAATTGCAGATATGGAAGTAATGGGAGGTAGGGTTTATAAGTAAAACAATCACACAATATGATGGTAAATGCATGAGTGAAGGGTTTGATAGGTTTTGGGTAGGAAAATGTTCAATGGATTTTTATAGGAAGAACTCTTTGGGGTAAATCAATTATGCTAGCATAAATCTCACAATAGCCTTTAAAAAAACACACAAATCATGAATTGCTTTAAAAAGAACTTGCAAAAATGACAAAAGCTAGAATATAAAATGATAGCCTTTCAATGGATTGATCATGCTAATGTAGCTCATAATTCAATTATTATTGTTATTATTTCTCATGTGCTATGCATATATGTGTGCATATGTATTCCGGAATATTCTGTATTGTTTAATTAAGAACATGTTTGAGCACAGTCACTTTAACTAAAAGTAGTAACTGAGCCAATAAAGTGAGTTAGCAGTTACTGAAAACTTATTTCATTTTTAGTTGTGTCCATCCAGAAATTTAGCAGAGAGGACTGAAGTAAAAGTAAGCAGTTATGTAGAAAAAAGAAAATAAGAATTTCACAAATATTTTTAAAAAAAAATTAATTAATTAATTAATAGTTGTGGTGGCACAGTGGTTAGAATGCAGTATTGCAGGCTAATTCTGCTGATTGCCAGCAGTTCGATCCTGACTGGCTCAAGGTTGATTCAGCCTTCCATCCTTCCGAGGTCAGTAAAATGAGGACCCAGATTGTTGGGGGCAATATGCAAATCTCTTAGAGAGGGCTGTAAAGCACTGTGAAGTAATATACAAGTCTACATGCTATTGCTATTATTAAGCTACCTTCTTTTGTAAAATTTGCTATAATATTTTTTTCCAAGCGCAATGCATCTTAAGGATACTGTTGTTTTGTGAATTGATATACCAAAATTACATATTTTTATATCACCACACGTAACTGCAACCCTCACAATTCTTTCCCAAAGATAAGATTAGGAGGCAGTGGTAAGTTGTGTGTAGTTGCCTAACCAGAAGGCCTTACACTGTTATGTGCTGTTTCTGCTCCTGCTATCTCCAAGTCATTACTTGACATATCAATACTTGGGAAGAGCACTGGGCCACCCAAAAGATGGACACTTCCACCAGATATCCATATGCAATTTATTCACCTAGAGTCCTAGACCTTCTCTTTGTAGACCTTCTCTTCAATGAATCCTGAAGTTATACCCTATATATTCACTACATGTAAAACAAACAATGAACTTTGATCGGGAGGCTGATTTCCTTCCTTAGAAAGACAAAGAAATATGTCACTGATGCACTGATGTAGACACAGAAGACAGAAGAAATCAATGTATGTACCGACCACAGAGGTTAGAATTCTAATAACAATAGCACTTAGACTTTTATACCACTTCATAGTGCTTTATAGCTCTCTCTAAGTGGTTTACATAGTCAGCATATTGCCCCCAACAATCTGGCTCCTCATTTTACCAACCTTGGAAGGATGGAAGGCGGAGTCAACCTTGAGCCATTCAGAATCTAACTCCTGGAGTGAGCAGTGAGTTAGCCTGCAGTACTGCAGTCTAACCACTGCACCACCACGGCTCTAATACTGGTGACAAATATCTACCATCAGTGTATGCATAAGCAGGCCATTAAAACGGTATTTTGAAGAAGGACCCGCAATTTTTCTTTCCAGGGGCATTGAGACTCATTGGGAAATTATTGGAGATGTGATTATAATCTGGAGGGTTTAATGTCCTATTCTTAAAGTTTCTTCCTTTTTTTAAAAAAAGGGATATATTAAGCCTTTCTGAAACATAATACTCCTATTTTAGAGCTTTCCATAAAATGAACTTTATGAGAGTATATTTAACAACTTACCTTGTAGTCATATATTCTGCCCTATGACCTAAAGGATAAGAGAAATATAATCTGAAAACCAACGGAACCAGAAGTATATTTCTTGTATAACTGTACAACACGTATGCTAACCAGATTTTCAATCCTCAATTATTTATAATGTAACTGTTCATATTTATTTCACAAGACTTATGCTTACATACAAGAAAAATAGTTTCCTACTACAGAGAGTTTTAAAATGTTCAGAAAAAAACATTGTTTCTTATGCAGAATAAAGAATATTTATGCTGTTAAGTTAAGCAAAACAAAATTTGAACCAGTGGTACCAGTCTGTGCATGCATACATAATGAATTATTCACAGAAAGAAAAAAGCTTGCCAGTATGCTTTGGGGAATGAACATATTGCCAACTTTCATAAGTTAAAAATAATTTAGGATGTAGCTATACTTAGGAAAGTAAATATTTAATGATGCCACAAAAAGATATATGACTTTGTGTTAAATAATATAAATATCTGGTACATATGAGCCCAATAATGTTCTATATATCCTTCGTACATTTCAATTATGTATAACTTAACTTAACTCTGCAAAAGTCCCTCTGAAATAAATAGAAGTTTGTTGTACACAAACTGTCAGAGATGGATAATTTGTAGAAATTAAGACAACAAAAACAAAATAAATTTCCACTACAGTAGTTTACCAAATAAAAAATCAGGGGTCCAAATTGTATTCAATAAACATAATTCTGGTTCTTTGATGGGGAAAGAATTCATTTTTGCAAACAGACCATATACATTAATATGGTAACTTGATTTAGTTATAGTTAACCTGAAACTTAACTATTCTATTATTTAGCACTACTCATATAAGTTCCCATAACAGCATTGATTGCTGTTTTTCATAAATGATTACTTAAGATTTTGTTTCACAACACCATTTCCATAAAGATAATTCTGGTTGTGCAAAAGGGAAAAAAAGGAAATACAATCATATATCGTACTTTAATCATATTTTAAGACCAATGAATTAGTCTTAAAAGCAGCAATTTAATTTTTTAAAAATCCGTATAAGCTGATCTTAAAAACTGCAAAACAGCAGGTATCCCTGTACAGAGATCACGGCACATCGGCAGACAATACAGTTAAATATTAAATTCTGTGGGTAATAAAATTTTTCTTTTAAACTTGATTTTTGCATATCTGGAACGGCGTGATTATAAATCCCATTTAAAATATGAAAGAGATTTTCTGTGATTCATATGACAATGCATGAAATCCCACTGTTAGAAGAATTACCCTGCGGGAGCACATTTGGAATGAAAGACGTGCTTTCTCAGTAATGTAATGAACAAAGTGGCAGCTCCATGCTTTCTCAGCCCAGAAAGTTTACAATGAATTCTACTCATTATGAGGCGCTGTTTGAGCCTTCAGGGATGTAGTTAATAAATACTACAGCAGAAGATGCAAAGTAATGTTGTTGAGAGAGAAATAGCTTGACTCTTAGGAATTACAATATCAATCAATTCACACAGTAAATTGGACACTAAATGGTCTTGCACAGTGGGATGGCTAATTCTGCCAAAGTTTCTCCTTTCCTATCTCATACTGCCTATTAGAGGTTTAATACCTTTACTGCAATAATTATTAACTGCTTTATTAAAAGAAAGAAAGAAAAATGTAGTGATTCAATAAATAAAAAACAAGATTAGTTTTATTTTGTCTTTGTGGTTTGGGATCTTTTCCCCTTATCGGTGTATACTGTACGATTAATTTGCCATGATATGAGACATCATTTGCAAGCAGTATTCAATAATAATATGACTTTTGGTTTACATCCCCTTGGTTTAGCATGATCCCTTATCAAACAGGAAGCATAGTTTACAAACTATAAAACATGAGCTTGTGCATCACGCTAAACCCCCAAACAAGCAGAACTGTATTATCACTTAGCATAACAAATAAATAAAATCGAAATTATTATTTAAATATATTGCAATAGTGAAAAAAATTAGTGAATTGTTGGATTATTGGAGTTGAATTGTTGGATTATTGGTGTTCTCTGAGTTTGCTATTGGTATCTAATAAGAAAGATCTATGCAGCAGAAACCTACATTACCTATAACTGACCAAATCCTAATTTCAATATATGTCTGTAATGTGTTTTGAATCATTTACCTTCTCCAAGTGTCCGCTGCAGTGAATCATGTTTTGCCTGAAGCTTTGTGATAAGATTGCTTCCTTCCAGGTACTCTCTGAATTTCTGTAGAGACATAGATCTGTGTTTCTTATCTGAATATTTGTAATCAAAAGTAGTGGGATTTCAAGGAAGAAAACAACTACAATTAGGTCATATTACACAGTATGTAAAACATCCGACATACCATGAAATAGAACTGTTCAGTTTCCTGCTGGTTAGCTCTTCTTTTAGCTATGCTAGGCTTGCTCAGGTAGGTCTCAGAAACTGTTGACTTCACAGACTCAGTCGAACGACTGTGCTGGAAGCATTCAGAAACATCATAGTCTTCAATGGTGACCATGTCTTGTATTGTCTGTGAAGTAGCTTCTGTTGTCTTCTTAACCTGGGGTTAACAAGTCCATTTCATCAAACAGAAAGGCACATCAAAATTTATTTCAGAATGAGAATGGAAAAGGGTTGAAGGAAATCAATCCTCTGATAAATCATCTCTGATTGAACTATGGGATGTGAAACATAAGAAATATGAGGTTTCACTAAGTTCTATATATAGATTCCGCTTTTGAATCATCAAAACAAAAACAAAATCAATTAATAAATCAAATTATAGTCTTCAGTTTGTTTATTTCAGTTTATTTCAGAAGTATACTATATTGGTGTTTCTTGTGAGAATTAAATTCTTTTCAGAGACTACACTGCAATATCACACAGTATTATGAGGGGTCCTTGGTGCTCTCTGAGCTTGCTTATTTTCTTGCAGATGTTTCATTACCCTAACTAGATAACATCATCAATGCTAGTAAGGAGTGCTGTTTGCTGTCAGTTTATTATCTGGTGACTTGCCTGTCTGTGTGGGTGGGGGCAGTCTTACAGATTCTTTGATTGGGCTGTTTACTGATGGCTTTTTGGCAGTTTCTTGATTGGGGAATAGCTTTCTTGATTGTTGGTCTGAAGTTGACCTTGAAGTTAATCTATGCTGATCTGAGTGCTGATTACTGGTGGAGAGGAGAACAGTCCAACCAAAGAATCTCTAAGACTGCCCCTACTCACACAGACGGGCAAGTCACCAGAATATAAACTGACAGCAAACAGCACTCCTTACTAGCACTGGTGAAGTTACCTAGTTAGAGTAATGAAACCTCTGCAAGAAAACAAGCAAGCTCAGAGAGTACCAAGGACCACTCATTTCAACCCTGAGCTACACATATTCTCCTTTATTGGTACACAGCATTGTTTCTATTCACTCATAAGTGTGGAATAAATAGGGAGTACTTTCAAAAGCATCAAGAAAGAGTGGATTATTTCCCGAGAGCAACTCATTAAGCATTACACTTTTACAGTATAGTGCTGAGATTCAGAGGATGTTTCTGCTGATGTTCTTTCTCCTTGCCAAACAGAGTTTCCCCCCCCCCACCCATAGATTGGTAAAATATTCCATTTTGCTCAGTTCTGTAGAACCATTTTTAATTATAAAATAATTTGAAAAGGGAGCTCTGTAGATGAGCATTCAGCCTCGTTAATGGCAGTTGGCAAATGGAGACCATAGTCTTATGTCCTCTATGTTATCTCATTCTCCCAAAACAGTTAAAATAGGTGAGAAAAGTTTACTTTTGCATGATGAAGCTGTATTCACTTCAGAATGGTCCATATGATTTCTATACAGCAAAATTACTACTGAAGAGAAATGCAATTTAAAAAATCTATAATAATAAAGATTTGCAAAAAATTTTGGAGTCAAATTGTGTGACTCCAACTTAGCAAGTGTATCATTTATATCACTAATAAGATAAGTGTTGTAGTACTGGAAAAAAGATGAATGGTCCCAAAGTCTATTATTTTCTTGCTTTGTATTTATTTTTAGTTTGTAAACCCTTGGGACATGGACTTGCCATATCATTATTTATAAAGTAAAACTTTTTTTCTAAATTGCACAGGCAACTTTATAAACCAATTTGATAAACAGAATTATTCTAGTAAAGGTATGAAAAGTTTATTACAAAGAAACTAATATGGTTGCAAAACATGGAATGAATCTTATACGTGTAAGGCACAAAACAGAAAGATATGCTACCCATATTACAAATCTTACTTCTTCATTTTCAATTTTCAATGTTGTTAGTCGAGACTGAAGTTGCTGATATCGAAGCATGAGTTCTCCTTGAACTGGCTGTTGGGCACTGACTTGAGAAACCTGAAAAAAGCAGGAAAAACTGAGAAATCATGTGAAAAGAGAAGAAAAGAGAGGAAAAAAAGTGCACAGTTGTAATGGGCTCCTACAATTGCTGTGGTGGCGCAGTGGTTAGAATGCAGTATTGCAGGCTAATTCTGCTGATTGCCAGCAGTTCGATTCTCACAGCCTTCCATCCTTCTGAGGTCGGTAAAATGAGGATCCAGACTGTTGGGGTTAATATGCTAACTCTGTAAACTGCTTAGAGAGGCCTGTAAAGCACTATGAAGTGGTATATAAGTCTAAGTGTTATTGCTATTGCTACTTTGCATGATGGATCAAAACTTCAATCATCAAGACAGAATAAAATATATGATGCTAATAATTTTAATAATAATTTAAAGTCTATAAGAGTTTACATTAAATGAATATTCTTGGATAGTGATTATGTGGATAATTAGATATGCACACATGTCATTATGAATATGAGAACATGAAAAATGCTGTAGGTGCTTACATATAAGACACTAAGAAAAAAACTATGGTGCTGATCACCATGGATGTCTGGGTGTTCTCAAACTGGTATTAATTATACAGTAGCCACAAACACCACAACTGAAACAGGTGGGCTGACTGAACTGCCAGAAGCTTGATTCTCAGAACTGCTTGAAACGTGGCAACCCTCTGTAACGTATGGCCTTCCCAATGGCTATACTATGTCTGACTAAGAAATGATCAAAGATAAATTGAGGCAATTGTTCATTCTAGAACAGGGGTCTCCGACCTTGGCAACTTTAAGACTTGTGGACTTCAACTCCCAGAGTTCCTTAGCCAGCTTTGCTGGCTGAGGAATTCTGGGAGTTGAAGTCCACAAGTCTTAAAGTTGCCAAGGTTGGAGACCCCTGTTCTAGAATGCAGCTTAAACATCTACAAATAGAAAAATGATTAGTATTGAATGATTGTGGAGCACTCTAAAGAAGTTTGAATAATATTGAAACATATAGAAGCAACTTTCCCCTTTCTTTACTTATTGGTTCAAACTACAGTTGATTCTCATTATTCATAGTTCTGCATGTGCAAATTTGCAACATTTATTTGCAATTCCAAATCAATATTCTTGGTATTTTCACAATCATGGAGACTGGTGAAAATTTTTAATCACCTAATGTCCATGTTTTTAGCTGAGGTTTCAGTATTCACTAATTTAGTGTCTGAAATTTTTTTTACAGAACTACCGCAAAAAATGAGAAATCTTTGTATTTGGCCAACTAACAAAAAGATTACCAATCTTGTGGTACAGTTGAATAGACAATAGTGAATGGTTGATGTGGCCTGTGATATGCATAGACTATCTAATAAATTAAGTTCTACACAAAATGTTAATGAGCAGTATTCTTGATATAATTTCCTTGGCCATATTGTAGTATCTCTAGAAACAATACTGGTTCTTAGGCTACCAACTCTTTCCTCAGATGAATAAAAGATAGAAACTAACAAAAAGACATCACAATAAATATCTAGATGCAAACAAAAACGTTGTTTAAATTTTATCCTTTCTGAAAAATTTAATTGATCTAAATAACAAATTGAGGTATTTGGGAGTTTATTGGCTGGAAGAAGGAATCTCAGTAAGTAAATCACCTCTTAGATTTTTTTTTGCTATTTTTTCAATTTTTTTGGTCTAAGTGGGATAGGAGGGTAGGAAGGTTGACATGGAGGCATGGTGCCATGTGAGAGATGGGATGGGAGAGGAATAAAGGTGATTTTTAAAGAGGGGAAGGTGAGAGGGAGGAGGCAAAAGAATACCATTGCTATATATGTTCTTCATAATATCAGGCAACTTTTCAATAGATTTTGTGGGGATAGAGCTTTCAATAATTTACTACATGCGAGATAATCTTAACTCCGTAGAGAAATTACATAGAGATATTCAAAAAGATATAAACAATGGGGGAACACTGTAAAATTATTTCTTTACATGTTAAGACATCTGGGAGATCCTATTAAGAGGAAAAGAATGTTAGATATGTCAAACCATTTAAACCTCATGTGGCTATGTTATGCGTACAACAAATAGATTCAATGTTAGTATGACATGAGCATGATTTAAAAAATCAAGTAAGCTTTATTTAGAAATTAATAATTTATTTGCAAATTATATTAGAACTGGATTAGATAATATTTCAAACAAATTTGCTTCCAACAAGCAAAGTCAATGGGAAAAGTTGGAGTCACTTAATGATTCATGATTTACTTAACAAACATAGCAAAAAAGGTTGTAAAATCAGGCACAACTCACTTAACAACCACCTTGCTTAGCAACAGAAATTATGATCCCAATTGTGTTCATTAAGATATTTTGATCCTTAAATTGAATAAAGATTTTGGATTTGGCATTTTGTAAGCCCATTTCCTTTCTCAGTAAAGATTATAAACTGTATAATATATCAGTTAACTGATTAAAAAGTGATTATAGATAATCCTCAAGTTACGACACAATTGAGCCCAAAATTTATGTTTCTAAGTGAGAAATTTGTTAAGTGAGTTTTGCCCCACTTTTCGACTTTTCTTGCCACATTTGTTAAGCGAATCACTGCAGTTGTTAAATTAGTAACATGATTCTTAAGTGAATCTGGCAGCCCCATTGACTTTGCTTGTCAGAAAGTCACAAAAGGGGATCACATGACTCTGTGATGTGATCACTGCAATTGTCATAAATATGAGTCAGTTGTCAAGCATCTGAATGTAAATCACATGACCATGGGGATGCTGCAGCAATCATAAGTGTGAAAAATGGTCATAAATCACTTTTTTCACTGCCTTTGTAACTTGGAACAGTCATTAACTGAACTGTTGTAAATTGAGGACTACCTGTACATAAAAAATTATTGATCTAGATCAATCTGGCTTTATTATAAACTGTTAACAAATCTTTATTAGCCATAAGTTCTTTAGATATACTTTAAGCCTTTGAAACTCTGGAAATACAATGTTTAAAACAAATATTAATTCAATTTAATTTGGGGGCTGGATTTTGAAAAGCTAAGTTGAATCATAAGGTGATTGAACATACTTATGGACCAACTAAAGCCCTGATACTACTTAACAGTTATGATTCAGATTCTATTATGATTTTAGGAGATAACAAGCAAGGTGGTCCTTTATCACCTTTACTATTCAACTTAGCTACAGAAGTGCAGGCAATAGCACTTAGATCCAATAATCAGATTAACAGGATAAAAATGGAAGGTGAGACTTATCTTTTAAATCTATTTGCAGATGATATGAACTTGACTTTCTCAAATGCTTCTCATTCAGAGGTGTCAGGACTATCAGTTAATTTTCATAAATCACATTTGATATTTTTATATATTCTAAAAAACTAAAAAGGAAATTTTCAGTTTTAGGAATTCCAATAGTATATTACTATTGTTAAAATATTAATAAAATATTTACAAATAATTATGTACCAACAAAGAAGAAGATAAATAAAGAAATGAAAAACCGGACTTTAAAATATTTCAATATTTTAGGGCAAATTGCAGTGATAAAAATGAAAATTATTGCATGGCTTAATTTTTTTATTTCAATGCCTACCAATGGTAATTGGTGAAAAGAAAAGAAAAGAAAAGAAAAGAAAAGAAAAGAAAAGAAAAGAAAAGAAAAGAAAAAAGAAAAGAAACTTTTGTGTTCATTGGCAAAACTGAGAGCAAATAAAAGGATTTTATGTAGACCTCAGAAATGGGGGCTGAGGCATGTCCAACTTGTTAAAATATTATTAAGCATCACAGTTAAGGCATAGGATTATTATTAAGAATGTACTTTGCTGGACATGTGCTCCGCATGAGTGAGCAACGTCCACCAAGGACCACAATCAATTGGATACCACCATATGGTTGGAGAAAAAGAGGAAGATCAAAGCAAACCTGGCACCAAACATTTCAAGATGATCTGAAAAACATCTGTCTTAAATGGAAGGATGCACAGACTTTAGCTGTAGACCAAAAGCTGTGGAGTATGCTTGTAGCTCAATGTGCTTAGCGCAGGGTGTGATAATATTTAGAACAAGCAAAAGGAACAGTTTTAAAAATGTATAGGTTATCTCTGCAATCAGAAATAGGAGATCCACCAATATGGTTTAAAGCAGGGGTCCCCCCAACCTTTTGGACCTCAGGGACCACCAAGGTCATAATTTTAAATCCCATGGACCCTAATTCATAATTTTAAGTCCTGGGCCACTAATATGAATTTTTTTGAAAAGATAAATACATTTGTAAAATAATGATCAGAGAACTTCCATTTTATTAATATGAAATGCACTTATTTAATATAACAAAATTATAAATGCTTATTTAATTATAACAAAATCATAAATGCTTATTTAATCATAACAAAATCTTTAAAGGTTGTTTTAATTGTAACAAAATTATTAAAGTTAGTGTAATTATTACATAATAATTGAAGCTTATTTGACGGTGGCTTGCTGATGTTGGGAAAGTCAGTCCATATTCCAGAGCTGTAGCTGTAGTCCCTTCCCTCCCCTCTCCTCCCTTCTCCCCTTTTCTTTCCTTTCCTCTTCTTCCTTTCCGTTCCTTCTCTTTCCTTTCCTTTTCTTTCCTTCTTTCCCCTCCTCTCTTTTCCTTTCCTCTTCTTCCTTTCCTTTCCTTTCCTTTCCTTTCCTTTCCTTTCCTTTCCTTTCCTTTCCTTCTTCTTTCCTTTCCTTCTCTTTCCTTTCCTCTTCTTCCTTTCCTTTCCTTCTCTTTCCTTTCCTTTCTTCCTTCTTTCCTCTCCTTTCCTTTCCTCTTCTTCCTTTCCTTTCCTTCTCTTTCCTTTCCTTCTTTCCTCTCCTTTCCTTTCCTCTTCTTCCTTTCCTTTCCTTCTTCTTTCCTTTCCTTCTCTTTCCTTTCCTCTTCTTTCCTCTCCTTCTTTCTTTTCCTTCTCTTTCCTTTCCTTTTCTTTCCTTCTTTCCTCTCCTTCTTTCCTTTCCTTTCCTTCTTTCCTTCCTTCCTTTCTTTCTTGTCTCTATCTCCCACTTTCTTTCTCTTTCTCTCTTCTCGGCAGCAGGAGAAGGAAGAAAGTGCTCTGGGAGGGAGGGTGGCCCGCCGCCGCCCCTCTCGCCTTCGGCTCCGGGACCTTCCGGGGCCGGGCAGCATCGGGGCGCGCACCTAGGGAGCTCCGCTGGCCTCAGGCTCTGGGGCTGGCAGGGTCCTTGGCAGGGCAGGGAGACAGTGATGCTGCCTGGAGAGCCGGCGGATGGGCGTGCCGGGCGCTCCCACCTGCCCCTCGCTCCGGCTGTCTCCCAGGAAGTTTGCGGGAAGTGGCGGTGGGCTGAGCTGCGCAGGGCGGAGCCACCGGTGCAGCACCCGGCAAAGAAGGCTGGGTGGGGAGACGCAGCCGATTGTCTCTTCACACCGCCCACTTCGCTCGTGGGGTGGATGGGCTGGAAGCCGCCGCTGGCACCCAGCTAAGAAGCGCGGTTGAGCAGGGCCACGGTAACGCAGCCTATTGCGCGGACGGGCCTTGTGGTGGTGGGCTTCTTTGCAAGCCGGCATCCCTGCCCGACCCGGCTGTGGGCTTTGCGACGCCCGCTTGAGCAGCCATGAGCCCCCATGTCCTGGGCCAAGGGAAGTGCTGACCGGTCTCCAGCCTGCCTGGTCCCCTGCGAGGTTGGTGGCCAGTCGGTGGGTGGATGGCCCTTGGTGGTGCTGCTGCTCTGGGACTGAGAAGGGGGGCGGTGGCACTCTCAGACCCCCCTCGGAACCAGAGGAGCAGTCGCAGCCGCAGCAGCTGCTGCCAGCCTCTCAGGGGCGGGACCGGGCAGGCTGGAGACTGGCCGGCGCTTCCCTTGGCCCAGGCCATGGGGGCTCATGGCTGCTCAAGCAGGGAAGAGCCCCGCGTGGCTTCCACCGTCTGCTTTTCTCGGGAGGCTTCGAGTCCCAGCTGAGCGTTTAGGAAAAGGCGACTTATTTAAGGGGAAGCGCCAGGACGGGCGTTGCGAAGCCCGCAGCCGGGTCGGGCAGGGACGCCGGCTTGCAGCAAAGCCTACCACCACGAGGCCCCTGAGAAGCTGGCGGCAGCTGCTGCGGCTGCTCCTCTGGTTCCGAGAGGGGTCTGAGTGCATGTGCAGCCCTGGGACATATGCTTGCCTTCCGGAGCCCTGCCACTGCCACTTCCCCACTTCTCAGCCCCAGAGCAGCAGTAGCTGCGTCTCCACCAAGGGCCGCTGACCTCGGAAGGCAAGTGTCCATTGCGTCCACAATGGACAGCAAACTCCGGCTGCTCCCCGGACCGGATGCAGTTTACCAAGATATCTTCACGGACCACCAAAATTTTCCCGTGGACCACCAGTGGTCCATGGACCACTGGTTGGTGACCTGTGGTTTAAAGGAAGCTTGGGATACTGATCTTGGTAATCCTATAAAGAAGACAAATTTGCAGAAGTTATGGAAACTGTGTGGATTCACTTCAGCTTCAATGCAAGAAGAAGCAGTAGAAGATTACATATCATTGATATTTGATTTCTGTTAGATTTGTACATATATATCAAAATTATTTTTCCATATGTTGGAGAGGTTGCCAAAAAAAGGGGTTATTTTTTTCATTTGTGGTGGAACGGGATAAAGTCATAATCTCTGAGCATAAAATATTTGGGGAAATAAGTACTGTCACTAATGGAATGTTCCCCAGAGCTAGGTTTATTGGACTTATTTACAAGACCAAACTATAAGTTTCAAAATAAAGAAATTTATTTATTTAATCTTAGCAACCAAAATAAAAATTGTGCAATTGTGACAAGTGATCTGTAGGCTTCAACACATTGAAAGCTGTTGGTATTTTGTGAGGCTTTGCCAGAAGAAAGCTAGGCCAAGAGTGAGTAGAGTGATATGTGATAGTGTGTGGGCACCCGAAAGACAGAGATGGGAGAAAATAGGCAGCTGAAGCACCCTGTGGTCATAAGTGTGGACGGATTCTCAAGGCTCAAATTTTGATTGTGACTGTGAGGGCAGTGCAACCACTATAGCTTTGTGGAACAATCATAAGTCCATTTTTTCAGCACAGTTGTAAGTTCAAACAGTTGCTGAATGGATGGTCATAAATCAAGGATTACCTTTTGACAAGATATGGTTTTAGAGATTTCTTTGGAGTTATATAACAGGAAAATAAGGAAATGGACATTATGTATTCTTACTACTATAAAATAGAAGGCTTTACAAGGATGGAATGATATCCATTCTCTATAAATTATACACTGCTTGAAGAATTTACTTCTTCTTCCAAACTTGATAAATTTTCTACTATAGGAAGTCTTGAGCGTGGGACTATTTAAACATTTGGTCAACAATTACTGACCTCATCTCCCATATGGGACTGAAACTCAAATTTCATTGGAGGACAGAAGGCTGTAGGATACATTTCCATGAATCTCTGCTTGTCACTTCGGGGCTCCAGATTGTCAACAGCATTTTCAATGATGTCCAAGCCCTCGTGTCGTGAAGTTTCAAGGTTATATTCTGCAGAGAGATATGTTCTTAAGGCTCTGTTCAGGCTTGCGTGATATCCAAGATCGCAACACTAACAGAATATCCAAAAGAAGAAAATACATTTAGAAATAAAAATCAAATTTCAATGCAATAGCTTAAAGCAACAGCTACCATATTCACATATAATAAATCTTTGTAGCTTATTTAATAATAGGCTGATGTTATTAAATATCTTAATTAAAAGATCTATATAATAATTACAATTATGGAATAATTATTGGATAAAGAAAAACTGTAATGGAAACTAGGTTACTAAAGCTATGCTTCCCACAATAATTTTATGATAAATTGTCATGATAAATTATCATATTGATCTTAATAGATATCACTCTATCACTCGTATGCAGATAATGGTGAGATTTAAAGAAATGTCACTTAATCTAACATTATGCATTGACTGTCTGTAGGCATATCAGTCAATAATAGTATGGTGACTTTCAGAAATCTAATCCAGTATAGATAGAAAATATTATTATTGGTCTGATAATATTTTGACATCTAATTGGCAGGCTTAGCAGACATAGGTTCAAAACATTAAGATTTGTGCAGAGTTTGAAATTATATTTTACATATTTCAAGTAAAAGTCTAAACTAGCAGAATGAATCTCTAAGTTACTTTGTGTGTTTCAGTTGTCTTCTAAACACACTCATTAATTGGATTGTTTTCTGAAAAGATTTCCCAGCTTTTGAAATAAGGACTATTTACATAATGCTATTTCAAATAAATATTAAGTATGATTTAAGTGTACCCTTAAAATGTTAAGTGTTGATAGTCTGGCTCCCAAACAAGAGCATATCTGATGGCAAAACCCAATTTATATTATGTAACATTTGAAATATATTACTGCATCTTAAGCAGGGTGATAAAGTATTAATGAAATATGAATATTTAGAAATAGGGAAATAAGTGTGGAAATCAGAGCAATCTGGAAGTTAGCAATAAACTTAAATCTTGGAATTTGAAAAGGATATCTAAGAGGCTATGCAAATGACTATTTACTTACTAATTTAAATGGATTTATCTATATCACTCCACCTGTAATAAGTTAGCAATGTTAAAATTTACTTAAGAAATACTCATGATCAAGAAGTAAACAATACTTCAATCAAGGAATGTCAAAAAGTTCACAGTAAACAGCCCAACCAAAGAACCACCACGACCATTCCAACCAACACTGGTTTCACCACGCATGCGCGCGCGCCTCCCGCCGGCCAGCATGCGTGGGGGTCGCACACACATGTGCGGGGTGGGGCACATGCGGGGGGCACACATGCATGTGTGGGGGTGGGGGGAGCATGGGGGTCATGCGTGCATGCACGGGGTGCACACGGGGACAAGTGTGCATGCGGGGGTGCGGCAAGCAGGGAGTGTGTGCGCATTGCATTATATGTGTGCGTGCGCACGCGCACTTTCAGCACATGGCGACAAAAAGGTTAGCCATCACTGCTCTAGAATATAAAATGAAAGCAAACCCCCCTCTTTACTTGCACTGATGATGTTACCTACTTTGGTAATGAAACTGCAAGAAAACAACTAAGCTCAGAGAGTACCAAAGACCCCTCATTTCAATCATGAGCTACAAATATTCTCCTCTATAGACGTATTTTCATAATAAACACGTTTCTTCCTCAGATGAGTAGCAATAGCAATAGCACTTAGACTTATATACCGCTTTACAGTGCTTTACAGCCCTCTCTAAGTGGTTTTACAGAGTCAGCATATTGCCCCCAACAATCTGGGTCCTCATTTTACCCACCTTGGATGGATGGAAGGCTGAGTCAACTTTGAGCTTGGTGAGATTTGAACTGCCAAATTGCAGACAACCGGCAGTCAGCAGAAGTAGCTGCAGTACTGCACTGTGACTACTGGCTCATATACTAGTAGTAGTCCTAGTATTTAGTCTGGGAACCTGCAGTTGAGTAGGAGTAGGCCTATACTGTTATGTTTTCCATATATTTCCCTATACTTCAGTAGAACAAAAGGTGATACTAAATAAAACAACCCTTTTATAACTGTGTTTAACATAACACTAATCATACCATTTTAAAGAACAAAAAGCAGACCCAGAATTCTAAACATGATCCAGTAGCATAAGAATTTCAGAAATACCAATTACTTACGTCAATCAGGTCTGAAAGGTCATGAATATAATATTTGAAAACAGAAGCATTTGTTGCTTCAAGGGTTAGCAGATATTCATTTCTGGCTTTAATAGATTTCAGTTTGTTTTCAGAGTATTTTGCTTGACGCTGAGAATAGAAATAATGTAAATATATATTAACACATGTGCAAAATTATAAATTTATGACACTATTTTACAAAATAACAAAATGGCATATTCACTATATGTAAACAATGACATTCCTTTCTTAAGAAGTGTATGTAGTTATATGCAAATCTTACTGGGGGATTATTTGTTTTTATTGTTTGCATATGTCGGTTTTATCCCTGGGATTTGACATACCCAGAGATTGGTCTAAGATGGGTTGATCTATTAATTGATTGACATTGTTTTAACTTTCCTCTTGCTACAAAACTGCTATATGACACAGATCATGGAATGCTGCAACAAACTGAATAGAGTTGTTTCCAAAACCAGAGACACAATGTTTTAATTGATATGCAAAATGGCTGTGTGACCTGCTATATTCTGTAACTACAGAAAGCCATATTGACCAATGGGAGTCCTGATTCACTAGCCACAGCATCCAATAGTGAAAGAACAATAAGGATTTCCTCCAACAGGGCAGGGGGGGGGGAACTTTGCATGGATGAAATAGAGAAGGTAGGAAAGCCCATTACTCTGTTAATAATGTTTGTGGGTTTATAATAACACACTGGTACATTTAGTTTTAGATTTCAATTTCTAACATTGCTCTTACAAAAGGTTTTAGTTGCTTTAAGTGTAGAAATACAACCACAACCCTGAAGACACCAATGAAACATCAGCTTCCCCATCTCTACAGGAGAGGACCGCTCATGTGAGTATGACACTATTTTATCTCCAGCCCAAATTACTCAATCTAATACAAAACTATGACCAAAGTGTAAATGAATTTTGGAATTACTATCATTTTAATTTCAAACAATTAAGGCAAACTGATCCTTACTTTTTCCTTCATTTTTTCGATTTTCTTCACTGAACTCCGTCTTTGGTGTCTTTCCTCCAATCGAATGTGAAAAACAGGATCTCCTGATCTGCCAATTTGTTTTTCTTCTTGCTTTTCAGCCTCTTTCAATTTACTTTCTGCACTGATGCTCTCAGTATGATACATATGGTATGTTTTCATAACCTGGGTCCAAGAGAGTTAAAACTTAAAGATAAGATTATAAAATGAATAAAACTACATTATACACTATTTTAAATTATTTCTTTGTCTGTTCTGGGGCTCAGGACAGGTTATAAGGGTGTCTGAGTTATATTATAAAACCTATAATTGGAAAAAACTACATAATTTAAAAATGTATATAATTAAAAGTGTCTTACTTGTTTAATTTAATTCTACAGCACTGTACTTTGCCTAAGGATTTATAGTTTAATATATAATTATTTTCATAAAGCATTTTTAGTTTCATTTTAGGAAGAGTAACATCAGCTATTAGGAAGGTAGGCTCTTAAAAGAAAGAAGTGTCAAGTATAAAGTATGCAACCATGTATCAGTGATATTTATTTATTGATTTAAAATGTTTATAATGACTCATTTGCCATGCAAATCTAGATACTTTACAATAAATATGCAAATTTGGTCATTTTCAGATGTTAATATCTATACAACCATGATTAATTATTTCTAGGTTCTTATTTCCATTCCAAAAACCACACTTTTAACTATATGCTGTAAACAGACTTATAACATCTGTTCCTGTTTATTCAATATGTACAATTACAGGTAGTCCTCAACTTACAACCACAATTGAGCCCTACATTTATGTTGTTAAGTGAGAAATTTGTTAAGTGAGTTTTGCCCCATTTTATCACTTTTCTTGCTACATTTATTAAGTGAATCACTGCAATTGTTAAATTAGTAACACAGTTGCTACATGACTGCTTGTCAGAAGGCCGCAAAAGGGCACTGCAACTTTCATAAACACGACAGTTTTTATGTTTATGTTTTATGTTTATCAGTTGTCAAGCATCCAAATGTAAATCACGTGACCATGGGGATGCTATAATGGTCATAAGTGTGAAAAATGGTATAAGTTACTTTTTTCAGTGCTGTTGTAACTTTGAACGGTCACTAAATGAACTGTTGTAAGTCGAGGACTACCTGTATATTACTTCTAAAAGCATCTGAAAGATAGTTTAGTATTTTGTATGGTGCATCACTTCAGGTAATAGAAGTTCTGTTAATATCCCCAAAAATAGTATTTGTATTTTTTTCAAAAATCACCCCAGTGAAAGGATATGGAGATGAAACACATCAGCTCAGACATCTGCAACTGTCCTGTACTACAGAAAGTCTCAACCTATGGCCACTTGCTTAACAATGAATTAATAATGGCCTCTGAAAAAGTCAGTTATAACCTAAGTTTGAACTTATAACTGTTGCCCTCCCCTCATAGTGACATGAATGCAATTTGGGCACTTGGCAACTGACTCACATTTACAACGGGTTGCAGAAGCTTACTGTCACGTGATCATGATTTGTCAAGACTGCATAACTTAACTTACCTGACTCAATTTATGAACACAATAAAAATGTTTATAGAATTGGATCTGGTCATGTGATGACTTGATTTATGACCACTACAATGGAAATTCCAGTCCCAGTTGTGATAATAAATCAAGGACTACATGTATTGGGGAATATCAGCAGAAATTCTAGCCACCCCTCTCCCTGGTCAGCTAACATACAAAACGTTCAATCATAAGATAGAGAACAAGAGAAAAAAACAAAAAACCAATATTAATATTTCATGTTCACCCAGAAAAAAAGTGCAACTGTTTAAGAATCACATTAACTTTAAAGAATCCTTAAGGTAGCTGCACTTTTTTTAAGGCATGGGCTCAATGTAACGCCTAAAGCAGTTCTTCCAAATTATTATTTAAACAGCACGTTTTAAAGCAGTGGTTCCCAAAGTGGGTGGTACCGCCCCCTGGGGGGCGGTGGGATGACTTAGGGGGGCGCTAAGAGGCAAGGGGGTGGCAGGAGGCACTAAGAGGCAAGGGGGGCGGCAGGGGGGCGCTAAGAGGTCACGTGGAAGGCAAGAAAGCATGTCGGGGCGGCGGGGAAGGGAGGTAGCAGCCTACTCCCTTCCCCGCAGCTCTGCCATGCTTGGCGGCCTTCCATGCGGCCTTTCCGACGGTCCCCCATGCCTGCTTGCCTTCTGAGGTCTGTGTCCAGCCCGGCCAGTGGGTGGGCAGGCGGCCCTTGGTGGAAATGCAGACGCTGAGAGGGCGGCGGAAGGGCAAGCGGCTGTCCCGGGGCTGCTGCACATGCGTCCGCCCCGTTTCTGCAAAGGTAGAGCCCCCCCCCGCGATATAAAGGGGGGAGGGGGATGCTGTAGAAAAGGCCGCCTTCCACCCATGCCTCCCGTGCCGGCTCGGCTTCGTGGTGCTTGGGGCTCCGAAGCAGCCAACTGGTTTCTCACCCGGCCACCTGCTTGCTCTCTTTGCGGATCGGCCCAGCTGACCGCCGTCGCCACTCTGGGAACTCGGCCCACGGCGCCGGGTTGGAAGCCAGTGGGCTGCTTCGGAGCCCCAAGTCCCGCGGAGCCGGCACGGGAGGCACGGGTGGAAGGCGGCCTTTTCTACAGCATCCCCCTCCCCTCTTTAGATCGCCCTGCAGGGCTCTGCCTTTGCAGAAACGGGGCGGGTGGTTTGTACGGAGGATTGGCGGGGGGATGCGCAGCCCTCTGGGATGGAGAGCGGGGCAAGAGAAGGCACAATAGGCTGTGCTGCCCCCGACCCGCTCAACCGCGCTTCTTCCAGCCCATCTGCCCCACGGCGTTGTGAACAAGACAATCGGCCACGCCTCCCCGCCCGACCTTCCTCGCCGGGCGCTGCTGCACCGGCGGCTCCTCCCTGCCCAGCTCTGCCCACTGCCACTTCCCACGAACTTCCCGGGAGACGGCCGGAGTGAGGGGCGGGCGGGAGCGCATGGCTCGGCCGGCGCTCGGCTTACCTTCCTGGTGAGGCTCGGAGACCACCCGGCACGCCCATCTGCTGGCTCTCCAGGAAGCGCCACTTTCTCCCTGCCCCGCCAAGGACCCCGCCAGCCCGGAGACTGCGCTCCGGGACGGCACATGACAGGGGATGCGCTGCTGCCGGGCCGGAGCGCGGTTGCTGCCGCCCCTCTCGCCTTCCCGGCTTTGGCTCCGGGACCTTCGCGGGCCAGGGGGGCGTGCACCTATGGAGCCCCGCCGGCCTCAGGGGCCCGCCGGCCTCCGGGCTGGTGGGGGCCTTGGCGGGGCAGGGAGAAAGTGGCGCTGCCAGGAGAGCTGGTGGATTGGCATGCCGGGCGGTCTCCGAGCCTCGTCAGGAAAGTAAGCCAAGCACCGGCCAGAGCACTTTCGTCCTTCTCCCGCCGCCGAGAAGAGAGAGCAAGTTGGAATATTTGG
>QLTV01002141.1:3115514-3135408 GCA_003457575.1 Thermophis baileyi
TTGCGTTATTTTGAGGGGACAGCACATTTACACTGTTATACAAGCTGTATACTCACTACTTTACATCGTAGCCAAGTGTCATTTCTTCAGTGTTATCACATGAAAAGATATACTTAAACATTTACATACTCTGTGTGTGTGTGTGTGTGTGTGTGTGTGTGTGTGTGTGTGTGTGTGTGTGTGTAAAAATTACATTTTCAAATTTTGGGTTAAATCTTTCTTTCAGTTGCACATATCAAGCACAGGAAAATCCAGTTAACTCGTTAAGTTTAAGTCACTCCTTCCAGCTTATCTTCATGAAGTAAAATCTTTTTCTTCTCTGGAAGTTTTATCAAAGACTTATAGGCCTTTCTTTTTATCACGAGATCCTCAACCTTGTTAATGTCTTTAAATAAAAAGTCCCAAATTTGTCTTTTTTCTTGACGCTCTCAGTTGTGTTGAGAGGCTTATATTTAAACCATAGTAGTGAAAGTTAATATCAGATTCTTCCAAAACTGCAATAAACTCCTCTGCATTTTCAGCTACTTGTGAAGTTGCCTCAGCAGTTTGGTAGCATTCTCCACTTGTTTGCATCTCAGGAGTAATTTGAGAGGATTTTTTTATCATCAGAACACAGCTGGTCAACAAATTGGTGTATTTTATTTAGAGACCTTTCAATTATATCTCTAATAGCTTTCTCCACCATCTTGGCTTCCTCTTTTAATCAGGATCAGAAGATTTTAGCCACCCACAGCAAAGAAGATCAAGCTACAAGTTACTACAATAGTAAACTAAAATCACAGCTTTCAATCTTTATCTTTCTCAATCAGCTTCCCCCCCCCTCTCACCACACTTCCTTATTTGGCTTGCCTTAGCAACCTTCTTCCTTGTTCTTCAAGACAAAAAGAGATCCCTAAAATGGTGCGAGTCTTCAAAAAGTTATAGCAGGATGTTGCTAGAAAGAGCCTCTTTTAAGTTGACTTAAGAAAGAATAATAGTCGTTGAAGGTGATTAAGAAGAGAAAGGCACGACCGTTTGAAAGGTGAATTTCAAAGCAGTGGCTCCTTCAACCCCGAACAGATTGCAACCCCTCCCCTCCCAGCTTTGGCATGCAGATAGCTTCAGAGTTCAACTCCAGTAGCCGTTTGCCGGCTTAGAGCTGTATTGGAGGGTTCCGAGAGGAAGTTCTTCAACACACCCTGGCCAGGTGGGTCATAAAAGCTGATGGGATGCCAGTCTCTTCAGTTTAAAGGCAGAAGAGCTACACTCCAGGGAAAAAAAATTTCAGAGATGTCTCCCTGGGTGTATAATATAGTCGGCCATTTTCCCGGAAGTCATCTCTAGCCTAATGTCTTAACCACTACATCAAAATCATAGGGGGAAAAATCTGTTTCTATAATACACCTCTCGAGATGTGATGGAATATGCACCTGGAGAAGCAGTAGAGAAAAATCATGGCTGCACAGAGCTTTCTAGGGAGAAAGCAATACATTCCAGAGAGAAACTCAAATTAAGAGATTGCAGAATCCCAAACTGGATGGCTGATGAAGGAAGAGATTCTGGGTAGCAACACTCTAGAATCTCTCAGGAACTATCTATTAGGGTAGAGGGTTTTAACTTTAGTTTGGCAAGATTCTATCTGCTAGGTGTAAGGAAATAAAAGATTGAGTGGATTTTACCATATCTTCTTTGGGCTTGGGCCTGACATCATGGTCTTTGTGGGGATAAATGCCAAACAAATCTAATCTGGAAGAATGCCCATGACAGACTCTGGTTGGAGAAGATGAGGACCTATGTCATTCAGGGTTTTTCAGGTGCTTATGTATTTGAATATTCCTGAATGTTGTTTTATAAATACTCTTATTTCATTTTTAAAATTTTCTTCTTCTGTGAAACAAAAACAATAATATATGCTTTACAAACATAACACATTTTCCATTCTTGGTAAGGCACTCAGTCTATATAAAACAGGTGTCATATAGTCTTCACCAGAAAACCTGACAAAAGTCTTGCTGCTGCATCTTGAATCCCTTTTTAATTACTTATTTGTTTATTTGTAAGATTTATAAACCACTTAATTTTTTAGGCTCTGGGCAGTGTACAAACTCAAAACAAGGCAAGGAAAAATATAAGGAATGAAAAATGTATAATGAGACTTTGCCATTGAAAATGAAGAGATAAAGAAGTGCACAACTTTAGCCAATTAGCCTGTTAAATTAGGTAGACTTTATCCATCAGTGGACCCACCACCAATTGTAATATTTCATTTTATTTTGTTTTTTACTTTATTTCTATTTTAATATTTTTTTCTTTGCAATTCTTGTCAGTGTCCGTAATAACAACTCTAGTCAGTTCATGTCCACTTTTTGTTTGTCATCTCAGTTATGTCATATTCTTATTTCTAACATGTATATGCTGAAGATATTTATTCATTATTTCTGATAGAAACAAAGCCAGTGCTGATTTTCTGAATGTCACATCTCTTATAACATTTCCTTCAGATTTTAGCATTTGGAGAATATATTCCAGAACATGCTAAAGTTAAAAGGAGGAAAATTATTAATGGGGCTATCAACTAAACAGGTAGTAAAAATGAACAGACAAGGGTTCTGCACTAGCTGTCAAGTGCTTTTTACTGCTTCATAAGTACACTTCTAATATCCAATCATAAAGCATTTATATGTTGTTTTTCTTTTAAGAATGAAGCATTTTGTCTAGGCCCACAAGCTGACTATCAGAAATAGTAACGGCAATTGTCAAAAATTGTATTCAGTGTTTGTCTTAGTTCAACCAACACACAAATATCTGCTGGCTTATCAAATTTAAAACAAGTTAGGAGAGTCTGGCAGCTGTCTACCTGCACGGTCAGCAGTTGAGATAATCCAGTGGAACTGCAATTATTACACAGGGAACAGAGAGCCTGTTTTGAATAGATATTGCCGTTTTAAATAAATTTTACGTTTGTAATTTTATGAATTGTGCAAACTCTAAGATCTTGTGATCTAGTTGATCACAAATATCTACCACATAACTTTTGTACAACTTACTGTCTCTAAAACAAAAACAGTGCTTTACAGATGTTAATGTCCATCACACAATGCTTGATGGATAGAAATGCAATACAGATGGCCTTCATTATTCACACAGATTCCATACCAGCCAAGCAGGACTGAAAATAATATAACCATAAAAATGTATTCTACAGAGTTGCAAAAGCCAATCCATTATTTTACAAATGGATAAAATTCATGAGCATGTATCCATGTATGATGGATAAATTAAACTCTTTAAATACTTTAAAATCCTTCATGGCATGGGAACAGATTACTTGAGGAAATGTCTTGTCCCTATTTCATCCATCCCACCCAGTCAGATAGGGAGAGTATGTTGAGAAGCCCATCGGTTAAAGAGTTTTGACTTTGGCAGAGTCTGTGAAGAGAGCCTTCTCTGCTGCCCTGATTCATCTTGCCCTCCCCCCCCCCATTCTTCTGGCCTTTCAGAAGAGCACCCAGATATGGCTCTGCCTACTGGGATGGAAGTCCAAGAATGGCATGCAAGCCTAGGGATGGTTGGTGGCTTGAGGATGCTACCGTCATCTTTTTTAACTTTTTACCTTTGTTTTTATTCTGTTTTTAGCTCTGTCTTTGAACTGTTTCTTTTTATATGACTGTTGGTTTTTATTTGCCCAGAGTCATGTAGGTGAGATAGGCAGTGTAGGAATTTGACAAATAAATGAATGAATTAAACCATGAATATGTAATTGAAAGTATAGATAACAAAATCCACCTGAACAAATATTTTATATCGAAACAATTAATCACAAGGCTGATACCCTTGTGAAATTTATTTCAGTTTCAGTTTCACAAATCAATCAACAAATTTGGAATTATGGAATCATCTTAGTTTTATCCATGACCTTTGATATAAGAAAGAAGAAAAGTATTTGTATTATGTATTTGTAACTTAAAATTATGTATCGCTCCTATGTGATGCTCTTTCTTAATTTCATTTTAAGAGTGATTGAGTCAGCCAGTGGGAATCTTCTTCCTATCTTAACCAAATGCACAGAAATGAATGAGGAAATGGGACACTAAACAATTTACATTTGATATGCATACAGCGAGTTTTACTCTTGCAAAAGAAACTATGTGTAGGAGGCCATTTCAAAAGAATCTTTGGAATGAAGCTTTTCAACAAATTCTCCCCTAAATCTGTATTTTGGAACAATCCAATGCTGACAAACATTTAAAACATTGTCCAACAAGTCACCTTTTTATCACATCCAGTGAATCTTTAAAACAAAACTCTCACCTACTTCATCTTACTAACTCTGGGGCAGTCTGCTCTGTATATTTTGATCAGTGCTAATTCCCATACTATAACACCGATTATAGTATTCCATTTCCATCTGGAAACGGAAGCAACCAATGCTAGTTAACTTTGCCCTTAAAAGTGACATCATTTTTTAAAAAAAAAACAAAACCCTAAATTGTGCTATTAGGAAGTGAAACTAAGTGAGACTAAGTTTTGCTAAAACAGAAATTCCCTGTTCTGGTGTACCTTGGTCTTCTCAGATCATTTTGAATGGATTACCAAAAGAGTGAGGGGGTCAGTGGTGGGAGGAATAGGCCTGATTAGTACTTTGATGCAGAACTTCCATGGGAAAACTAAGGCTGAAGGCTTAGATTGGTGAGCCAAAAACAAAAAAGGAGAAAATATTTCAGAAGAAAGCAATGACAAGCCAGCTCTGTCTCACTGCCAAGGAATATGGCAGCAGGGATGAATCTATTAAGTCTTAGGGGGCTGAGCTAACTTGAACCATAACACATGTGATAAATGAGACCAGCAGTAATGAATTATGACTGGAAATGGAAGTTGAACAACAAAAATGCCAAATTAAACTTTAACTGTCTGAAAGCCAAAAATATAGTCATAGTCATATGAAACTCAGTAATTTTCAGATTTGTTGTTCCAAATTTGTTCATTTTCTCCCCAACTCCCAACTACCTGTAAATTTTTCTGCATTTACTACTACTAAGCAAACTACTATTCTTTAAATAATTCTAAAATATTTAGATTTTAGCATTCATTCATTATAAAAAAGTAATTTTTCTTGTTTTTCTTTAATAAATTAACCTCAAATATGTTTGCATGACTGTAGAAATACTTCAGAAATTCCATTGTGAATGCTTATTTTAGAAGCAAATATGCAAATGAAAGAAACAGTTACATTTGGTATTCTTTTGCAGATATTTTCCATAAAATAATGGACATTGGACTAAGTTTTAATGAGGTAAGGGCTTTATGTTTTACAAATAGCTTTCAGACATAACACATATTGCAATTTAAGCAATCATATACTAAAGCAAAAACATACTTAATTCAAGTATCAGGAATACAGAAAATTCTAGAAGGTGTCCATGTACTTAAAGATAGATCATTTGAAAACACAAACAGCAGTGGCCAGGAAATGAAAATATACAACTATCTTTCTGGAGTCGATGTTTAGTTACATTACAATTGCAAGTTCAAAATGAAAATATCCCAAGAAAACAATGCAACGCAAATTGTTAACAATTTAACTTTAGAAATTATTGTAACATTTCATCTTTGAAACAGCCAGCAATCAATGAAACTTGCTCTTAGCTAGAGGGTATTAAAAAGTTATTTTATGGGCATTAAAACTCATAGGAAATATTAGATATACTTTTTGAAAATTCAATCACATTCTTGATTTAAGCAAAACTATTTTATCTAGTTTTTATATACAGTATAGTAAAAGCAATCCTTTAATGGAGCATCCTTTAAAATATTGACTATGTAACTAAAAAGTATTAAAAATGCATAATATTTTGAACTATTTTCAGTTTTCAAAAAAATACTGCATCAATATAATTTCATTTAACCAGAGGCACCTAAATACTGTAATCAGGTTTTGATGTTCTAGACATTTTAAGATTTTATTACTGTCACCAAATTTGATTTTGCTTTCTTTATGGCAAAAAACAATTCTTGCCCTACTGGTTGCTCATATCAAATGACATCCCAAGTAGGTCTCTAATCTGTTTGGTGCTGCTAAGCATTATTTGGCTAGCATATGAAACTAAGGATATTACAAAAGTTAAGCACATTCTATTAAGTCTTGTTTCTTTGGTTTTGGTATATAGATCCGTGATGGCGAACCTATAGCACGCGTGCCAGAGGCGGCACACAGAGCCCTCTCTGTGGGCACGTGCGCCATCACCAGCTGCTCTTCCAGAGTGCCAGAAACCCGAAGACCAGCTGGCCGGTGCGCATGCGCGTGCAGGCCACCTGGTCTTTGGGTTTCCGGCGCTCCGGTGCACGTGTGTGCATGTGCGCGCATGCACACGTTCCAGTTTGGGCACTCAGTGCCGAAAAGGTTCGCCATCACTGATACAGATTATCAACCTTTTCCAATCCATAGGCCACTGTATTATTTTCTAGATTTACTGATTCTTCTTTTATTATTTGCCATATTTCTATAGGTATTTCATCAATTCCTATCACCTTCTAATTTGGTAATGATCAGTGTATTGATCTATCTTCATCTTCCAATACAAGATTTCTTGCAAGTAGGGAATATATTCTAAGGTATTTTGTACATTAATTCCTTTGTACATAATTTCAGTATATTCCTACCATCTTTGTTTTATCTTCTTAGAATCAGTTACTATTTATCCATTAGTATCTTTTAGTATAGCAATTTGAGACTGGAACCTCCTTCTGAGTTTAGAAAACTTTTGGATGTCTTAACTCTCTTTGAGAACAGCAGATATGTGCTCAAGATCATACCACAGGAACTAGTTGGTTTTCTGCTTCAGCTTTAGCTTAATTTAGAACTTGTACATGAGCAACTGGTGATGACTTTGCCATGACTTTGACCCAGCCATGACTTTGCTGTTATAAGTTCTTCCATTCCTTCTATCAATATACATTCAGTTTGATTTATTTGTACCCCATCTGGTGATGTCTATGTACTTAGGCATTGTTTTCATTGTATGAAATCTGTGTTAGCAATGAAGAAATCTTTGGATTAGCACAATAATTGTTGTCCTGCTTCATTTCAGTTTCTAAACCATATAGCACTTTCCATTTTAATATTTCAAACTTTGGCATTTCAGTTATCAATCACAAGTGGCAGATGTTCTGTCAATTTAAAATTCATTAACCACCATCAACGGTTGTAACATAAATCTGGATAATTGTCATACAAAGGTTTATAAAATCTAATTGATAGTATTCAGTAATTGATAGTATTACAGTGAAGTACTATTCTTGCTATATACTTCTTCACTATGAAAGCAACAATGAACCTTCTTTGTCCTGAGGAGTAAACAGTGTGATCTTCTGATTGAAAATATCTGGTTTCAGTCCATCTCAATTTGCTGATGCTTAGGATGTCAATGTGTAGCTGATTCATTTAATCTTTCAATATGTTGAGCTTATCTATGTTTTCATTATAATTCTGTCTTTATAACTTTGATTTTTTTTTCTTGCATGGCACATCAACAACACCAGTAGCAATCCCAAAGATTCCCAGCTCTTCTTCAGTAACATGTTGAATCCCATTCAACCCGAGGGGCCCATCATCTGGCACAATACCATAAATAATTTTATGTTTTGCATATATATGGGTTTTTTGGTAAAATTCATGGTTCAGCATGCCTTCTTACATGCTGTATGATATTATGCCTTTGTCATTATTACTAAAGTGCTCTTCCATCCCCAGCATCCTCCTATATCACTATATAGGTGCTTGCTTCCTATAGGTGGCAGCTGGAATAATCTTCATATCTTGGATGACCCTGATGGGAATATATTTTCTGGGCATGCATTCCTAGCATTCTTCACACATTCCTCCCAGGAATATCCCACCTTCATAATAAAGTAGCACAGTAGGATCTGCAAGGGACAGATAGTAAGTACAAGAACAAATCAATACAACTAACAACTAACTGCTTTGGGTGGTTATTTTGATGAACAAAGCTCTATGCTTCCATCTGATCACAGCTGGCATTCTGACTGCAGAATCTATTTTGAGTAGATTCTCCTGAGGTGCTCTTCTAGGCAATCTTGTACTCCTCTGCCTCTCTACTGTTTGCTTCTCAACATGTTGCTATTAGTTCTCTGAGTGGCTCAGAGATTTGGTCTTGGTATTAGATTCAGAATCCATGGGTGCAGAATTAGGAGCTGAGGAGCCTGGCTCTGTTATGGCTCTGTTACAGCTAGGACTCACCAGAATCGAACTTGTAATGGTTCATTACAGCCTCTATGTTTCACTAGATGAAGAACATCCACAAAAACTAGGACACACCTAGCTTGAAATTTGTCTAGTTGCACAAAAAAGCAAACAAACATGGCTTTTTCTAAATTAGAAAACCTGGTAATTTTCAGATGTATTGAGACTCGAATTTTCAGACAAGCTTTGGCTAAGTTGGGAAATGTGGGAGTATAATACACATTTTGAGAGTACCAAGCTGAAGAAATGAGGAATGCAGTATTTAAGAAGTCAAGAGAAAAATTGAAGTCTGAAGAAACTATATAATACAGGAGTGTAATAGAATATATGAATGAAAGAGGGGAAGAGATGCTGCCTAGGAAACAATCACACAAGAGAGGCAGGAGCCTCTAGTGGCTTACAGGTCAGAGAAAGAAACTTAGGAAGGACCCACGCTAATGGATCAAGCAATTAAAAGTGGAGGTGGGAAGTTTGCACCTTCAGACTTTAATTACTTTAATGTAGTGCAAAATAAAATGTGTTCATCTTGTTGTGCTTCATGGCTGGTTTACCAGGGAGGGCTGACATCAATCTTGCAAGGCACGGTTGCCATATCCACCTGTGGGGAAAGGCTCAGATTGGCAGAGTTTTAATGGATGTCCCATCTCTGCCTGCTTCCGACTTTCCTGCCCTGGAGTTTCTGGAAAAGGTGTGTGCTGCTTTCAGCCACCCTGACTATCAAGCAAGGCTGGGCCTCTAGGGCTTCCTGGGCATTTGGCCTTTTGTGTAGGATGACTGTTTTGTGCCACACTCTTGGAGCTTCCTGGGCATTTAGTGCTTCACAAGATATGGCGTCTTTTCACCATGCAGCTGGCCAGGCTGGGACTGTTGAGGCTTCCAGGAGTGGTTGTGACTTTTTTCTCCAACTTCTTTGCACTTGCGCTATATTACAGGACTCTCCAATTTGTTCAAGGTCTGCACTGGGTTTTCCAGAGCCTTCCCCATCCCACTGAGGCATCTCTGTACTCTTTATCTGGGACACTGTTTGCTTAACAACCTATGTAGTCACTTAATGATGGAAAGGGGATATAATTATAATTGTTGAGCAAAGAATTATTCCCTCAACAATTAAGATTCTGGTCCGAATTGTGGTCCTTAAACAAGGATTATCTATGCAGTGGGAGACAAACATAGGGGAAAGAATGTTTGTCACTACAGGTGACAATAATCAACGGCAAATGTATCCTGAATTATAACAACTAATATATTATTAGTTCATATATATATGAACTATAACAACGAATATATATACTGTAGGTATATTCCCAGAAATGTCTATTTTTCTACTAACTCATCAAAATAAGTTAAATGGTTGTCACTATCTTCCTTTGATTTCTCTTTCCAAAAGGTTATTATCAGTTCACTGCTTGCTGTCTTGATAACTCACCAGCAGTTCAATTCAAGTTTTGTGAATACTTGATAAAATCCCTATCTCACTTACATTTACATTTTAAAACTTTAGAGGAATTTAGTATATTACATTCTAACTCAGTGTGGTAGAAGTTGGCTTTTTGAAAATGGCTCATTTTAGTTATTACTTATACCCTTTTACTTAAGATTATATACATCATTTGCATGCCATCAATAAATCTGATTCCTGCCTTTGGACATAAATTTGTAGTATACAGTTGATATTTTTAGTCATAAGAAACTTCATGTTATATATTTTCATATAGCTGCTGTTCATTTGCTAGTGTCTAAGTAATGTTATACCAAGTCTACAGAAAAATATATTAGCATTTCTATGATGCTAAAAAAAACAGATATTAGCAGATCAGAAGATAAAAAGTATAATTGAAATGGTCCAGAAATATCTGTAATTGCAGGAGTTCCAATTACCATAATTCTAAAGAATGCTTCCAATCATATGGAGAAGGCAATTCTTTCATGTTCTCCAAAGTCTGACTGGTAAAAATGTTAGAGTTCCCTTCATATATTTTGTTAATACAATACTCCCAGTACTGGATGAATCGGCACAATAGCTACACTATTTGTAGGCTGTTGTTTTTTAAATATGTCAACATGTTATTGCCTCAGAAGACAAAAATTATGAACCAATTGCAATAACACCAGGTATTTTTTGCAGACAACTTTGCAAAATTATATACACTGAATGGAATTAAGCGTTATGTAGGCCATATACCAGAAGGATCATCAGGGATGTCTAGAAAGGCAATGACTAAACCAGTATCATGCTGTTGCAATAAAAGCTCTGCTTCTTTTATAAATACATCATGTTGTTTCATACAGAAATGAAAGAAATAGTAATTACAATTGATAGCATGATGTTTTTATAATTTTAATAAAACTGTTTGATCCTGTCATATATGACATTCAAAGAATATGTGGGAAGTATCTTAAATGAAGAACAAAGTGTAATAGCCTGAGGTTCCAGAATTTATATCAGTTCTGCTGCACATGGGATGTTATTTTTTTTTTATTGATAGGACCTTGAGTAAATTGTAGCCTGAGTAAAATAAATAACTACATCAATAATACATAAATCAATATGTCTGATTGTAAAAACCTAACTGCAGATCATAAAATAACTGATCAGAAAGAGGTTTATTTATATTAACCTTTTCTCCCTGGTATGCAATTATACATGCATCCTTCCACCTTACAAAAAAAGATAAAAAGAACCAACTCTCTTGCATCCAGCTTGATACAATACAATCCTTATTTCAATAATGTTATTTTGCATAATGGGTGTAAATTGAACATTCTCCAGTGCGCTGCTAGGAGAATCCAAGCATGGTTAACTTCTGTCTGATTGCCCAGGGACTGAGTTGAGAAAGTTCCGGCCACGCCTCCTCTGCTCCACTGAGTCGTTTTTCTACTCAGTCTAGCATAGAGGGACGTAAAAAATATTTCTCCGCTCAACCTGAGGAAAAACGACAGACTTTTAGCTTGGATTCTCCTTTCTGTGCTTATTTCGGCAGAGATTGGATTTCTACAAAGAACAGGAGCGGGTGATAGCGAGGAGGCTTCCTCGCCGCCGAGCAGCTTTACTTGCGTTCTGCTGCCGGTATGTGTGCTGGTTTCCCCGGTCCGCCAGCATGAACCACCACCACCTGATCTTAATTAAGCAAAGGCAGCCTGGACTCACTGCCCGAATTTTGGATCATACTCCGAAGACCATGGCCATTATATCGGTGCCGGGAGAGTTCACTCCCCATTCGGGCGCCATTTTGGATCCATCCTAATAGCCGCGTGTGCCGCTAGCTCCGATCCTGCCGCCGGTGAGTATGCTGGTCCCCCCGGTTCGCCGGCACGACCGCCACCACCTGGACCTTCCAACGCTTGAGGTGGCTCCAGAGTCACTTCCTGATCTTTCATGCTACACTCCGAGATTGAGGACAACTCCTGAGTGCCTTAGGGTTTGGAGTCTTTCGTGCCTAACTGCCGGCTGCGTGCCATTGGGTGAATGATCGGGCCATTCGGTCCTCCATCAGCACTCTTTGTCCTCTACAATTTGGCCCTCCCCCGCAAATTGTCGAGTTGGTTAGAAGGCCACATTAAACTATTGACAACAGAGGCCTTGGGAGAGCCATAATTTGAAGCCAAATCAAAATGGCCGACAGATCCAGACCGGGCAGATCTGAAGAAGGAAAGGCCTCTCCCAGGCACCAAAGCACAGCAAAATCTGCTGGTTCTAAGAGGCAAAAAGCAGCTAAAGGGGCTCCTAGACAGAGCAGGGCCCAGAAGGACCCCCCCTAGGAAGGCATCCTCAGCAGAGGATAGGGACGCTGAAAGGCGCCTAAAGGCCTTAGAGAAGCAGTTTTCCAAAGCAAGGAAACAGGTGGAGGCCAACAAAACTCCACTTTCCACTCTGGAGGAGGAGCTTACTACACAGCCTGATCATTCTCCTTCGGCCATTGAGCCCAGTCAGGATTGGTCACCTGACAATGCCAACGAGCTTCAAGATCTTGAAGCAGCAGATTATAGGCCGCAAACTAATCCCTTTATGGGTACAAGTTCTGTAGAATTGCAGGCCTCCCGTTCGGCCAGAAGGGCGACACCGGCAGCTACATTCACCCCTACAGCAGCGGGGCTCCGCTCTGGGGATTTCCAGGAGATGGGCCTACCCCAGGAAATTCGTGACATCATATCTGGTGCCATTTCCCAGGGTATAGCGGCAGGACTACAACAGAGGTGCCAATCTTCTGTCATACAGGCACAGGCTCAGGCTACCTGGCCGCCCTTACAGGCCCCATATTATCCACAACCTTCCCTCCGAAGCGAGGAGTTGCTTATGGGGGACGAAAGCATTGCAGACCAGGAACTTTCAGATGATGAAGGACTTGTCCCTAACCAGCCTGCCTTCACAGGCCTTTTTCGACCAGTTTTGTTCAAATCCCTTTTGAACAAGGCCAAAACAATGGCTAACATGGGATTGACAGACACCCCAGCAGAACCATCTTTGGGCCTGGATCCGACCAAGGGGCTATTTTCAGAGCCAGTCCTTGAGAGAGAGACTATTCCTTCTCCCAAAATGTTCGTAGATATTATTCAATGGCAATGGAGCCAGCCTGGCTCCATCGCAGCACCCAGCAGTACCGATAGGAAGCTCTACAGTCTGGGGTCTGAGCTCGAGGACCTACTACAGCTTCCTACAGTAGATGCCCCTGTAGCCAATTTAGTCTCTTCCATGGTTCTTCCCGCTGAATTTTCAGAGGGATTGAAGACGAAGGACCGTAAAGCGGAGATGACTCTCCGCAAAACACACCAGGCGGCCGTTTGGTCGATCAGGGCAGTCACCTCTGCATCTTTCTTCAACAGAGCCTCTATCCTATGGCTTCGAGAAATGCAGTCTAGAGCAGTGATGGCAAACCTTTTTTTGCTCGGGTGCCAAAAGGGCGCGCGCGCGCAATAGCGCGTCTGTGTGGCCACACCCATAACGCAATGCCCCCCGCGCATGCGTGCACAACCCCCCCCCACACTGCCCCCCCACGCATGTGTGCAGGCCTCACTGAAGCCTCCGGACTTGGCCAGTTGGGCCAGTTTTTCGCCATTCACAGGCTCCAGAGGCTTTACTGAAGCCTGGGGAGGGCGAGAAAACAGCCTCCCCCCACCCTCCGGAAGGCCGAAAATCAGCTGGCCAGCACGCACATGCGTGCTGGAGCTGACATAGGGCAGCGCCTCACGTGCCCTCAGATATGGCTCCATGTGCCACCTGTGGCACGCGTGCCATGGGTTCGCCATCACGGGTTTAGAGTGTCTCCCGAGGACACATGCCTGCGCCAAGATCTAAACAAATCAGTGGCAGCCGCAGAATTCTCCACCAATGCGACCCTTAATGTAGGCAAGTTCGAGTCCAGGGCCATGGCGGCTAATGTAACATCTCGTCGCCTCATGTGGCTCTGCCATTGGCAAGCAGACATGTGATCTAAGTGGCGACTAGCAGCTGCCCCCTTTAAAGGAGGCAATCTTTTTGGCGAATCTCTAGACTCAATTCTCGTGGAGAATAGGGATAAAAGGAAGGTGCTGCCTTACATGCACCGGCGAGGGGATCGCTGTACGACACCTTACTTTCGCCGGCAGCCATTTTGGCCAGACTCCGGCTTTAGCGCCCCCCAATACCAGAGGCCATATTATCAGGGGACAGACCGCCCACAGGACAGGTCTGAGTTTCGAGACAGAGGTAGGCAGTTTACCCAGTCCAGGCGGCCATTTCGAGGGTCCGGCAACTGGCCCTTTCGTAAGTCTAAGTGACTCCCGGACCGACACCCCATTGGAGGTTGGTTACAGCTGTTCATCCACCAATGGGAGGTTACAACCTTGGATGCCTGGGTTCTGCAAACCGTGAGACTAGGCCTCACGCTAGAGTTTCTCTCCATGCCCCCGAGACATTTCATTCGGTGCCGTTCCCAGCAATTCCAGCAAGAGGTGTCTCATGGAAGCCAAGATCCAACATTTGTTGGATATATCCGCCATAGAGGCGGTTCCCTCGGGACAGGAGGGACTAGGCTTTTACTCCATCCTGTTCCTAGTTCTGAAAAGCTCGGTGTGTGTGTGTGTGGAGAGCTATTCTAGATTTTAAAAAGCTCAACATCCATTTAACATACAAACGCTTCAAAATGCAATCCCTAAAATCCATCCTGGGATGCATCAGGCAGGATAACCTATTGACGTCCATAGATCTCAAGGAGGCCTACTTCCATGTACCAATACGACCATCACACAGAAGGTTCCTGAGGTTTTGCTTTGCAGGGACTCATTACCAGTACAGGGCCCTGCCATTCGGCCTATCATCGGCCCCCAGAACCTTCACCAAGCTGTTGGCAGCTGTGGCGGCACATCTCAGGGCATGACCAATAAGACTACAATGCTATTTAGACAACATCCTTATTCAGTCGTCATCTCCTCTTCGAGCAAAAGAGGACCTTCTAATCACGATCCAGACTCTACAGGAACATGGCTTCTCTGTAAACCTCAAAAAAAGCCATTTGATTCCGACCACCAGTCTTCTTCACCTGGGCGCAGTGATAAACACCGGAACCTGCGAGGTTTATTTATCACAGGACTGTCAGTCCAGCATTATATCTCTAGTGAGTCAAATTTGGAGGCAGAGATCAGTTCCATTGGCCGTCCTTTCTCAGTTACTGGGAGAGATGATCTCCTGTATCGACATCGTGCCTTGTGCGAGGCTACACGCTCGAACTCTACAATGGTTCCTGTTGCCACATCAGAGGGTGAACAGCAGCCACTTCAGCACCAAGGTGCGGGTCCCATCGACAGATCTTCGATCACTTCGTTGGTGGACATCCCGTGCCATGCAGAAAGGCTGCTTATTCAAAGAGCCCACCTGCATCACAGTAACTATGGATGCCAGTCTTTTCGGGTGGGGAGCCCACGAAGTGACCCAGGGATGCTGGAGCCCGTCAGACTTGACAAACAACATAAACTGGTTGGAGCTTCAGGCTGTCCACCTGGCCCTTCATCATTTCAAGGGCTTAGTGACTGATCGCCATGTCTTGATCCTGACGGACAATGTGGCCACCAGGTCACACATCAACCGTCAGGGGGGCACCCGTTCCAGACATCTCATGCTCGAGGTGGAGAAGCTGGGACTATGGGCGGAGCTGCATGTCTGTTCCATCCGGGTGGAACACATATCAGGGATCTCGAACATGCAGGCAGACTGGCTGAGCAGGACCACCATAGACCATTCCGAGTGGCGCCTGCACCCGGATCTGTTCAAGGCTCTGTCCCAGAAATTTGGCCATCCGGTAGTGGACTTATTTGCTCCTCTGACAAACACTCATCTACCAAGGTTCTTCTCCAGATTTGGGGGCGGAAGGGGTCAATGCTCTCTGCAGCCCTTGGCCCCAAGGCTATTGTACGCCTTCCCGCCTCTTCCTCTTATCCCGAGGGTGATAAGGAAGGTGTTAGCGGAGAGAGTGGAAATTCTCCTCGTCGCCCCTCATTGGCCCAGACACCCTTGGTACGCAGATCTGGTCAGCCTATCAGTGTCCTGTCCCTGGAGGATTCCAGACGACAAGATCTCTATCAGCCAGGGGGCTATGCTCCACCCAGAACCTCAATGGCTCCAGTTAGCCATCTGGCACTTGAGAGGGATATCCTGAAGAGGGATAAATTCTCCGGGAGGGTGATCCAGACCATACAGGCATCCAGAAGGGCTTCCACTACCACATATACAATGCTACCTGGTCTGCATTTTGCAGTTTTTGCTCTAAACATCAGATCGATCCTACCTCAGCATCAATTCCACAGGTCCTAGACTTTTTACAGGAGGGTCTGGATAACGGTTTATCTCCCAACACCCTCCGCAGGCAGGTGGCTGCTTTGTCCACTGTATTGACATATGAGAATTTACAATCTCACTCATCATCCAAGAGTACTGTTCTGACCTAGGCTTCCTGATAAAGCATAAATCACAAACGTAGTCCCAAAAAACCTCTTTTTATTTCAACGGCTGTGAATTATGTTCATTCACAGCTGTAATAAGTCCCAAACAGTTTTAATTAGTCCGACAGAAGTCTGCCACAGTCTTTCGGGAGAAGGCTGATAAGCACCCACCTTTATCTCCCTTGACACGCTGCCAAAGACCTAATAGGCAAGTAGCTTTGCAAGGCCAAACAGAGCAGAGTCAAAACGGAGCTGCTGAGTTACACCGACCAAAATGAACCAAGTTGCTTCCTGCAATGCTCGCATCCGTTTGCTCCTCTTTTATGTCCTATGGGAGGGGCCAATCATCTCCAAGCCTTACTCCCGAGTAGCCCTTTTCTTCCTTAACTGTTCTTGCCTTCTGGCAGCTCTGCGCATGCGCGCATTGGGAACAGGCTCCCCCTGTTCCTCTGCCTCGCTGATGTCAGCCTCTGGAGGCTCCGGAGTCAGCACAGAACTCCCAGATGGCCCAGACCCCATCTCTGCCTCCGACACAGAGCCTTCTCCAGACTCCAGGACTGGCCCATGTTCCTCCCCAGCCGCCTCACTCTCCGACTCTGCTGCCAGCTCCGCAGGCCGCTGGCGGACCACAACAAGTACTCAGTTTCCTCAAGGGGGCTGCTAATTTGAAGCCTCCTGTGGTACATCGTTACCCCACCTGGGACCTTTCCTTGGTTTTGGAAGCACTTACCTCTACACCATTCGAGCCGTTGAGGACGACTAGTCTCCAGTTCTTGACGTTTAAGGTCGCCTTCCTGGTGGCCATAACCTTGGCCAGGAGAATATCGAAATTGGTAGTCCTCTCACTTCGAAATGACTTGTGCATTTTCCATCCTGACAGAGTGGTTCTAAGACTGGATCCCTCCTTTCTCCCTAAAGTAAACTCCTGGTTCCACAGGGCCCAGGAGGTCATTTTGCCAGATTTCTGCCAGAAACCTAATCATCCCCTGGAGAAAAAATGGCAAACTTTAGATGTAAGGAGGGCCCTCCAAAGATACATTAAAAGGACTGCTTCATTTCGGAAGACTGAATCTTTATTCGTCTCCTTTCAACCGGCATCCATGGGTAAGAAAGTCACTCCATCAACTGTAGGCCGCTGGCTGAAGGCGTGCATCACCAAAGCCTATGAAATTCAGGCCAGGCCGTTACCTGGACGTATAACGGCACACTCAACCAGGAGCGCCGCTACGACGGCAGCATGGGCCATGCAGGCCTCGATCGAAGATATTTGCAGGGCGGCGACGTGGTCATCCCCATCACCCTTTATTAAGCACTATAGAATGGATGTCTTTGCTTCAGCAGAGGCATCATTCGGAAGGAGAGTGCTACAAAGAGTTCCTTCCACCTCAGGGACCCTGGACCAGTCTGTTTCCCGCCCCTGAGACATTAAGCTTGGGTATATCCCATGCTTGGATTCTCCTAGCAGCGCACTGGAGAAGGAATGTTGGCTTACCTGAACGTTCTTTCTCTGTGCGCTGCGGGAGAATCCAAACCCACCCTAGCGACTGTCTTGGTCCAGGGTCTAAAGATTACCGAGATTACCTAAAGATTAACTATGATATGGATTTACTGGAGGTCTACGCCTTCATAGAAAAACTGGACTCAGTGGAGCAGAGGAGGCGTAGCTGGAACTTTCTCAACTCAGTCCCTGGGCAATCAGACAGAAGTTAACCATGCTTGGATTCTCCCGCAGCGCACAGAGAAAGAACATTCAGGTAAGCCAACGTTCCTTCAGTCTGAAACTGTAACTATAACATTTAGGTAATTATTAAGAAGAATGGAGACAGTAGCATGTAATCTTTAAAAAAAAAGGAAAGAAAATATCCAATTCTTTCAATAACTAGATACAGACTTGTAAATATACAAATGAAATAGAATTGTCAAGTAAAAGAAACGTTTCTGTTATGTAGATTCTTTTATTCACAAGAAGAAAATAAACCACTTTACAGATGTGGTTTATCATGCCTATATCCATTATGGAATCATTGTGTGTATTCTAATGGCAATTCTTATTAACAGTAGATATTTTAACGTTTGTGAAATAAGTAGGAAAGGAAACACAGCTTGGAGAAATTTAAACTTGAACGGAAATTGAAGTTAGCTGTCTAAAAATAATACAATGGGACCACCAGAAGGTTTTTCAATTTAAAATTTCCTGCTAAATAAAAATGAGAAATGATGACCTATGAAGTTTTAAACCATGTCATACATCCTGTAAGTTTAAAGGAAAAAAAGAACAATAAGCCAGTGAGTCATAGTTCATGGAATTGCAGAATAACAGATGTAGCAGTAGTTAGAAGAAACTAAACTGATATTTCCTTCAATGTCAAATATTTAATTTAAAAAAAAAATAATGGGAGAATTGAGTGTCTTGTCTTGTAACTTTAATGTACAATGCAATCATATAATACATAAAAAATTAGTCCTAAGCAAGCAACAAACTGTATCTACACAGAAAAGTTTGAAAAGAAAACCATCAACAGAATGGTTTATTATCCATTGACTGGAAAGTAGACTCAGAGCTTAAACCTGGGAGCACATACCTTAATAAAAACTTTTACTTCTTTATATGGCACAATGCAAAATATCTGTTTATATATACTCAAGCTATATTCTTTCTGCAATAAAGAATCTGATTTAACTAAGCCACGGGTGTCAAACTCAATCACGTCACATGACATATCACAACGTATTGCAATGTTTTTTGCCTTTGTGGAGCCAGGGTGGGCATGGCCTGCATGTGATGAATCTGGCCCATGGGCCACCAGTTTGACACCCTAACTAAGCTGTCCCTTGAAATCCTAAACGTTGGTCAATTCCTGAATAAGAGGTTAGATGTCTCAAGAGCTGAGATTTATTGCCAACACATGTATAATGCCTGGCAGATATAAAACCAAATCTACCACAGTGGCAACATACGCAATCCAACAGATTTTTATAGTTGAGAAGAGCTGCAGTTAAAAAAACAGGCTCCAAAAGGAGAGATGATAGACATCCAATAGGACTGGGAGTTTTTGCTGGGCCAAACAGTGAATAGCAATAGCAATAGCACTTAGACTTATATACCACTTCATAGTGCTTTACAGCCCTCTCTAAGCGGTTTACAGAGTCAGCATATTGCCCGCCAACAATCTGGGTCCTCATTTTACCCACCTCGGAAGGATGGAAGGCTGAGTCAACCTTGAGCCGGTGAGACTTGAACTGCCGAACTGCAGCTAGCAGTCAGCTGAAGTAGCCTGCAGTGCTGCACTCTAACCACTGCGCCACCTCGGCTCTTATCCAACTAGCTATTTATCTATTTATTCATTAAATAAATTTATATAGCTACCAACACTTCTACCACCGGAACTCTAGTAGTCTAAATAATCTAGATATATATATAAAAGCAAAAACCACTCACACATTAATCACGAAATCTCCAGAACCGTAAAGCCTACAAACTTGAAATTTGCCACATATGTTCCTCTTGGCTTCTAGGTGCTCACTAAGAAAGGATTTTTCAAAATGACCATCGCAGCATGAGTATTTCTTATATTATTATTAACAAGCTCTGATGCTAAGGAGTTCTACTCCCCCCTCCCCACCTGAAAAGAAATCTGATCCAAATGCAAAACACAAGCAGAGGAGTTTCAGTTTTGCTTTTGCTTTCACAGCAGCAAGCAGCTTTACTACAGAACAGTTGAGCTAAGCCACGCTAGCCAGATG
>QLTV01002141.1:3141028-3158528 GCA_003457575.1 Thermophis baileyi
GAAGGATACTGCAAACTCCCCCCTCCCGCCCCCCTCCGGGGGAAGGATACTGCAAAACCCCCCTTCCCTCCCCCCTCCTGGGGGAAGGATGCTGCAAAATCCCCACTCCCTGCCCATTCCAGGGGAAGGATACTGCAAAATCCCCATTCCCACCCCACTCCAGGGGAAGGATATTGCACAGTCTCCATTCCCTCCCCACTCCTGGCCCAGGAGGAACGGAGGGAGGCGTGCTGCGTTAGGTGGAGGTGTGAGCGAGCGAGCCGTTTGAAAGTTGGCGGGTGGACGTGTGCACCACGCAGGGCTTCTCCCCGGGGGGGGGCGAGCGAGGGGACGGCTGCTCTGGGGGGGAGGGAAACCGGAGCCTCAGGCGACCGGCTGAAAAGCTCCTCTCCACCGGAGGAGCAGCTGAGAGGCAGAGGCGGGGAAGAATGCCGGAGGCTGTTCCCCACATGGCGTTGATGCTGAGCCACTGAACCGCCAAGCCGATCGGGGGCTATAAAGTGAACCGGGAGCTCAGAAGGGCTGAGCTTCAGCCAGAGAGCGAGCGCTGCCTTCCTGGAGGAGGAGACTTTGCATCCCGTTTCAAATCACTGCGCGCAGTTGGAAATTGTTGCGCGGAGTTTTCTTTTCACCTGCGCGGCCGCGCAGCTGCGCAGCTTAGAGGGAACATTGGTGACAACTACCAGCATTACCATAAAATTGGTTTGTGGAGGTTCCAGTGCTAATTCATGCTAGAAGGAAAAACATACAAAAACGACTATTTCTAGAAGCTTCAAGCAAGCGGTTGAAGTATTCTGCTCTACTGCAAAATTCTTAGCTTGTATATAGCAGTTGTCCTGAAACAAAGGACTACCTTGAAGCATATATCCCTTTGTTTTGCTTGACTATAGGAGTAAATATCTACAAGGAGCCTTCCACAATACGCAATTTACTCACCAAGCAATATTATTAGCATTACAGATATAAGCTTTCCTTTTAATAAGTCAACATATCAGGACGAATACTTTATCATGGCTTAACAAGAATGTAGATAACTAACAATTTTTTAAAAAAATCTTTTTAAATTGAGAAACTATTGTTAATAATAGCAATAGCACTTAAGATTTACTGTATATACTGCTTCACAGTGCTTTAATATTGCTGATGTGATCAGAGCTAAACCAGAGAAGTAAGAATATCTCTATAACCTATAATAATAAGAAAAAATACCATGTACAAGGATGCCTTGAGTTTTTGAAGAAATAAAAAAGTAAACTTAGTAATTTTGAGAAAAGATCTTAACAGTTTTAAGTGTACATACTAAAAGTTTCTGATGTAATTAGTTTACTTAAGCACTGAAAAAAAACAGGCCCATGTAACTGTCAGCTTATATTGAATGAAGAGTCTGCCAGAGCACCAATCACCAATCAATGACCAAATCTTGCAGCTTGTATGAAAACAGTGCCACCACATTCATTTCTCCTGAGACTTTATAAGATACAGTATGAAAAAGAACATAGGTACACTGACAGAGAGAAGGGCTCATCATTCTTGATCCTGAATCTTAGCACTGCTTTATTATTTACAGCAGTGTTTCTTAAACTTGGCAACTTTACATTTTGTGGACTTCAACTCCCAGAATTCCCCAGCCAGCCATGTTGGGGATTCTCGCAGTTGAAGACCACATACAGCAGGGGTGTCAAACTCAAGGCCCGCGGGCCGGATCCAGCCCACGGGATGCTTAGATCTGGCCCGCGGGGCCGGCCTGAAAATATCAAAGGACCGGCCCACGGTGCCTCTGCTGGCCAAAACGTTTTCAGCCGGCAGAGGGCTGCAGGAGGACTGGCTTGGACTGGATTACAATTATGTGGTCTTATCTGGATAGAAAACAAGCAACATCCTATGTTAATACTACAGTTTAATGCCAGATTTTACATACTGTATGTCCATTTAATCTACAATCAACAATCTATTCTGTATTCTATTCTGTATTCTATTCTGTATCTATAATTGACAGCCATCTCTATTTACTATCCTGGAAATTTATCTCTGCTGTTAGATCTTGTATTATCATGTTATTTATGCTATTGTATTCTTATTATTAATTGAATAATAAAAATACAATAGTATAAATAGCTTTTCTGCCTGAAAAAGCAATTTACTATTAAACAATGGGGTAAAAATTTAGAAATAAAAAGTTTAATAGAATATGGAGAGTAAGTAATAAATGTTTGCCAGTAATATCTGGTAGAAGAGATAGGAAAATGGTTACAGTAAAGACCTGTGGAAAGAAAGAAGGGGTAAAAATGCATCTTGTGCCTGTGTCAAACGCCCACCATGGCCACACCCACCTGACCACGCCCATGACCATGCCCACCATGCCCAACTCTGGCCACCACCACCCAGCACTCCGAGATCAAACACATCCCTCATGGGGTCCTCAATAAAATCGAGTTTGACACCCCTGACATACAGTATCTGAAAGTTGCCATTTTCAAACATACGTGTACAATTTGTGATTATTATTTTTTTTGCTGCCTCAAATTCATAAGTCTTAGCATAATATATGTGTTACTACCTAGCTTTTATTTATGCTACTTAAATATTATACAAATCAGGTGAGTACAACATAGGATAAATTGTTGTTTCTTTCCTGACAGTCATTCATTTTATTACATATTTGAGCAAATTATCCTACTGAATTATAGTTTTTAAGATAAGATACAAGCAAAAATCTTCTAACAATAGGAAATCAATATTTTTCTTTATTACACACTGACAAGATGTAGTTTTGTATTAAATAATTAAAATGTATTAAATATTTATTTAGTTGATGAAATATTTATACTTCCCCTTTATAATTCAGGTTATCATGAAATAAATCAAAGTAAATATACCACACAATAACAAATTTTAGAAAACATTTTGTGATATACATAGATGTAACATATAAACTATAAAACAGCTATTTGGAAAAGTTTATTCTGGATCCTACAATACCTTTAATTATTTAAACCAAATATTTAGTAAAATAAATATTAAAATACTACAGCAAAGCACTTCAGTTACTTTTAATCTTATTAAAAGCCAATATGAGAACTCAGACTAGCAGTACCCTAACATATTCAATGCAAAAGAAAAAGGAAATACAAATGAAAACTAAATTAACTTGTATTTCCTGTAAAATATAATTTAAAATGTAGCTTACATTTTTGCATCAATTAATTAATCTTACCAAAAACCCAGAAAACTAAGGAAGCATACATGCTGCTACTAGACATCTCAATGGAATATGGCCTCAATGGTGAAAAGGTGGTTGGTCTTACCTGAGACGCACCTTCTCAGACGGTTGCAGGGGAGTCCAAAGCGTGGGTTGACTCTTCCTTCCTGCATAGACTGAGTCGACAGATTTTTCTAGCCACGCCCTTCCTGTTCCTCTTTCTCCCCAGTTATTCGATGAAGGCTTAGCTGAGTAAGGAAGTTTCTCTCCAATGTCCTCCTAATTTCCCTGAAGATCCGGACCAAGAAACCCCTAGGGCGGGTTTTGGACTCTCCCGCAACCGTCTGAGAAGGTGCGTCTCAGGTAAGACCAACGCTCCTTCTCCAGATCGGTTGCGGGAGAGTCCAAAGCGTGGGACATGCCAAAGCTGATTACTGTCCAAGGGGGGGGTCACCCCTTGGTCCGGAGATCCTCCAGTCCTGTGGACCCACTGCAACACCCTCCTACCAAAGTAGTATTGGGCGTTCCTCGGGGAGGCGAACAGGTCTACTACCAGGCGGCCAAACCTCTCGGACAGTTCCCTGAACAGCACCAGATGTAACTGCCATTCGGAATTGTCTATCACGGCCCGGCTTAGCCTGTCCGCCTGTGTGTTTGAAGCCCCTGAGATGTGCTCTGCCCTGAGGGAGCTGAGGTGCTTTTCCACCCAAAGACGCAAACGGTGTGCCTCATCCATGAGGGCCCTGGAGTGGGTCCCCCCTTGTCGATTGACATGGGCTTTGGTGGCCACATTGTCTGTGAGAATCAACACATGTTGACCCTGTATCAGAGGCTGAAACTGTCATAGGGCCAGATGGATTGCCCTGAGTTCCAGCCAATTGATGTTGTTGAGCAAGTCTCTCTGGGACCAACGGCCCTGGACCATGTGTGTCTGAAAATGAGCACCCCAGCCGAAGAGGCTGGCATCTGATGTGACTGTGAGATGACTGACCTCTTTGAAGGTGCAGCCCTTGGTGAGGGCCAATGACATCCACCACCGGAAGGATGTTAGGACTGCTGGGGTGACTCGCACTTGTGTTTCTGAGTTGCTGGCGCCCAGGCGTTGGACAGCAACAGGAACCACTGAAGTGGCCTTGAGTGAAGCCGAGCCCAGGGAACGATTGATATGCATGATATCATCTTCCCTAACAGTTGGGACAGGAGGGCTACCGACATGTAGCTTTCCCCCCTTATTCGGCTCACCAGCTCCACTATACTGTTTTGACGATCCTGTGACAGAAAAACCTGACATAGCCTGGTGTCGATCACTGCTCCCAGGTGCAGCAGGCACGTGATAGGGCTCAGGTGGCTCTTCTCTGCATTCAGTGAGAAGCCGTGTAGGACCCGGATGGTAATCCAAATGTCCTCCTCTGTCCGCTCTGGCAAGCTGGCTTGGATGAGCACATCATCCAAATAACATTGTATTCGAATCAGCATGGCCCTCAGGTGAGCTGCAAGTGCTGCCAGCACCTTTGTAAAGGCTCTGGGCGCCGACGCCAGGCTGAAGGGCAACGCTCTGTATTGAAAATGATTTCCTGCGTAGCAGAACCTTAGGAACTGCCCATGGTCCAGTAAGATTGGAATGTGAAGATAAGCCTCCGTCAAATCTATTGAGGCGAGAAAATCGCCTTCTCTTATGCCCTCCAGAATGGACTGGAGAGAGCTCATTTTGAAGCGTTTGTAAATCAAAAATTCGTTCAGTTTTTTTAAATTTAAAATAGCTCGCCATCCCCCCCGAGCTCTTCAGAACCACGAACAGGGTGGAGTAGTAGCCCTGTTTCCTTTGGTCCCGGGGTACTGCCTCTGTGGCCTGAATGTCTAGCAGGTGCTGGATGGCCATCTCCATGAGGTCTCTCCTCACTTGATTCGTGGAGACCGGGCAACGAATGAAGTGCCAAGGGGGGGAGAGAGGAATTCCAGAGCTAGACCTGATCTGACCGTGCTGCGGACCCAAGAGTCCATGGTGGTCACCTCCCACTGGTCCGCGAACAGGGCCAGTCGGCCCCCGATGGGAGGACTGGCTTGACTGTCCCTTAGTCCTGCGGAAGGATCGCCCTCCCGACCCCCGAAATGGGTGTTTGCCCTGGAACTGCTATCTGGGCTTGTCACGAAACCCAGACCTATCCGACTGACGGTCGGGCCTCTGGGGAAAATATCTCTTGTTGTTGTGGAAAATCCTGTTCATAACTGCGAAAATTGGGCCTGCGAAAATAAGGAGAGGACTGCCAGTCTGCTCTCCTGGACAAGGATGGTAATACCTTCCTTCTGTCCTTGTTCTCCACCAGTATTGGGTCTAGAGCCTCCCCAAACAGTTTATTACCTGTATAAGGGGCAGAGGCCAATTTCCACTTGGATTTTACATCGGCTCCATAGCATGCGTCTGGATGTCACTGCCGACGAAAGGGCCCTGGAGGCAAACCTCGCCGCATTCAAGGTGGCATCTGCAGAAAATTGAGTGGCAGCTACCAGTTTGTTAATATCCTGGTGTAGCCTAGCCTTCTGTTGTGGCACTCTTGCCTGCATCTGGCGTAGCCAAATGAGGGCAGTCCGGTTAAAGAACGAGGCTGCCGAGGCCACTTTAATAGCCCAGGCTGCCGCCTGATGGGTCCTTCGCATATTCAACTCTGCCCTCTTGTCCTCGGCTTTCAATATCTCCTGATAGGATTACAGATGAAGAAGTCAGGGCTGTGACTGGACCATCTACCTCTGGTAAGAGGAGAGCCTCCGAGAGGCTTGGCCCCAGGTGGTAAAATCGCCTGTCATTCCCACTAGGGGTAGGAAAGGAGCCTGGCCCATTGCTTTTGGATCACATCCGTGAACAGCTGAGGAACTGGGATCTACTCCTGTTCCACCTTAGGTTCAGTGAAAAATCTATCACTCTGGTCCAGATCGCTCAGAGGCACTTCAGCCAGGGTAGATCCCTCTCCTGAGTAGTCACTTTGGCTTTGTGTAAGAGAGATTTGAACATGGCCGGAGGGAATAATTCAGTAAATGCTGGAGGGTCAGGGATTAACCCTTCATCCTCCGATAACTCCAAGTCAGGTTGGCTGCCATCCCCTACGAGGGAGCCCTCACTCTCCAAGAAGTGGCAGGGAGATTGGGGTGGTTGTGTGATTGGACAATCAGCCTGACCCTGATTCAGGCGAACAGAGCCAGAGAGGCCCTCTGAACCTCTGGGTCTGGGCTGGTAACTTTGCTGCAGGCCTGCAGCAATGCCTTGAGATATAGCCCTTGAAATTATCTCATTGATATTTTCTGGCAATTCGCCTCCCTGGTCTTCCTGTGGGCACAATCCAGCCGCAGTGGGCGTGAATGTGGCCTCAGGGGTCTGGCTTCTAGCCATAGGATCCTGTTGCCAGCTACTAGGAGCTATGCATGCAAAGGGATCATATTCCTGCTCTCTGTTGCCTTGTAAGGACAACTGTGGAGACAGCTCTCCCACACCCTCTGGAGGCCAGTTCTGTAGAGCTGCAGCATTGGTAACAACCAACCATTCAGCTGAAAAAGGGCGGGAGGCTGCAGGAAGTGCGGGGGAGGAAACCAACCCCCCTTCCAATTCAGCTTGCTGTTTTTCAGCAATAGCAATGCATTTTTCCAGCGCTCTTTGCCTTCTCTCTGCATCTTTTTCTCAAGCCTTAGAGGTCTTCTTTGAAAAGGAACGTTTGCCCCTTCTAGTTGCTGGGGTTTTACCAGCTGTTGGGGACACATCAGACATTTCAGGAAGCGCAGGGGAGCGATCCTCCTGCTCTGAAGATGCCCTATCAGCCATCCTAAGCCCGGGCAGATGCTTTGGGCTCCGAGAGAAAAAGGCAATGCAAGTAAAGTGGTGGCGGCAGTGCCAGGAAGCCCTGGATTAGCCTGCTCACTCGCTGGAGGCTTCTCCAGAAGTCTGCAGTTCAGGCAGCAGTGCCGGGACGAACCCGGGTTAGCCAGCCAAGGCTTGATCACCAATGAGCTACAAATTAAAGCAACAGCCTTCCCAGCAGGACTGGGGTAGCCCGCACCCCCTATGAGGAAATCCAGATGGTAGGCTCCTGGCTGCGCTGGGCGATTGGGGGCCCGATGCGCCCTAAACTGTGTTGGTGGCCTTCGCAGCAGGTCTGGGGTAGCTCGCACCACTCTTGGGGGAGTTTTCAGGACGGCCGAGCCCTTAGAATCCTTCGGGCGATTGGAAGCCGATGGCCGCCTGAGATCGCAGCAGTGCGAACGCTGCCTTTCCATCCCCTCCACTTGCCAGGCAAGTCCAAATTTAAAGTAAAAAAGGAAAAGGTTTTAAATCTCACGGGAGAGTCCAAACTTTCCTTCGTCGACTGAACACGTCCGCTCTGCAAGGACTGAGTCGAATAACTGGGAGAAAGAGGAACAGGAAGGGCATGGCTAGAAAGAACGTTGGACTTACCTGAACGTTCGTTCTATGTGCACTGCGGGGGAGTCCAAGCATGGGTTAATTCCGTCTGATTGGCCAGAGACTGAGTAGCAAAATTGCTTGGCCAAGCCTCTTCCTCTCGGCTGAGCCTCCAGTTTTTCAACAAAGACTTGGATCTTGAGAGTACGTAGCCAAATGATGAAATAACTTTCCTGGACCCCAGACCATGAAGGAAACCAGGGTGGGATTGAACTCTCCCGCAGTGCACATAGAACGAACGTTCAGGTAAGTCCAATGTTCTTTCTCCTGTGTGCTGCTTGGAGAGTCCAAGCATGGGATATACCCAAGCTAAATATCCACAGGGCGGGAAACAGTCTGGTCCAGGGTCCCCCCTACAGGAAAAACCCTTTGGAGCACTCTCCTTCCAAACGCAGCCTCAGCCGAGGCAAACATGTCTAATTTGAAATTCCTGATAAATGGCGATGGGGAGGCCCAAGTCGCCGCCCTGCAAATATCCTGAATCAATGCTTGCGTTGCCCAGGCAGCCATGGTGGCTGCGCTTCTGGTCGAATGGGCCGCAATGTGGCCTGGAGCGGGTCTGGCCTGATGATCGTAGACCAGCGCAATACAAGCCTTGATCCAGCACCCGATGGTAGATGGAGTCACCTTCCTGCCCATGGAGGTCGGCTGAAATGATACGAATAATGATTCAGTCCTCCTAAAAGTGGCAGTTCTGTCGATGTACATCTGAAGGGCTCTGCGGACATCTAAGGTATGCCACCGTCGCTCTCGAGGATGCCTGGGATTTGGGCAGAAATCCGGCAAGATGACCTCCTGGATTCTGTGAAACAAGGAGTTGATTTTCGGAACAAATGTCGGGTCCAATCGTAGAACGACCCTATTGGAGTGAAAGACGCACAAGTCTCCACATACAGAAAGGGCCGCCAGTTCTGAAATTCTTCTAGCAGATGTTCTATGAGAAATGCCACCTTAATGGTCAGCAGTCTGAGACTGGTGGACCCTAATGGTTCGAATGGAGGAGACGTGAGGGCCTGTAGGACTAACGATAGGTCCCAGGTAGGATATCTATGCACCGTTGGAGGTCGCAAATTAGACACTCCTTTCAAAAAACTATGCACCCTCGGGTGTTGAGAGAATGAGAACGCTCCATCGCCATTCAGAATGGTGGCTAAGGCGGCCACTTGTCTGCAGAGGGTATTAGCCAATAATCCTTTATCAAGGCCCTCTTGAAGAAAGTCTAAAACCTGTGGAACAGACACCAGAGTGGGAACTAGTTTTTGCTTTGTGCACCAGTTGCAAAAGGCAGACCAGGTGGCATCATAGATTCTGTTTGTCGAATCTCGTCTAGAAGCTTGAATAGTCAAAATTACTCTCCCAGAGAAATGGTCTTTCAGCAGGATCTCAAGTGCCAAACGGCCAACTGGAGCCATTGAGGCTCTGGGTGTTGTATGGCCCCCTGGCTGAGGGAGATCCTGTCTGGGGGTATCTTCCAGGGATGAGATATGGATAGGCTCACCAGGTCCGCAAACCACGGGCAACTGGGCCAGTGAGAAGCCACGAGAAGGACCTCCGCCTCCTCCGCCAGGATCTTTCTGATGACCTTCAGAATGAGGGGAGTCGGAGGGAAGGCGTACAGAAGGCCAGGAGGCCATGGGCAGTGGAGGGCATTGGTCCCTTCTGCTCCATGTATCCAAAACCTGGTAAAAAAGTTGAGTGTTCATTGGACTGGCAAATAGGTCCATGCATGGGTGACCAAATTTCACTGACAACTGTTGAAACAGCTCTGGATGCAGGCGCCATTCGGACTGATCTATGGTCATCCTGCTCAGCCAGTCTGCCTGTGTGTTGGAGACTCCAGACATAGCAAATGTCTCTCCGCCCAGAGGCCCAAGGACCCTGCTTCGTGCATCAGGGCCCTGGAACATGTTCGTCCCTGCCGATTCACATGTGCTTTGGTTGCTACGTTGTCTGTCAACAATAAAACATGATGACCTGACAATGTCTCCTGGAAGCGATGTAATGCCAGATGCGCCGCTCTCAACTCCAACCAGTTGATGGTGTTCTGACGTTCTTCCGGGGACCACCTGCCCTGGGTCACTTGGGAATGCAGGTGGGCACCCCAGCTGAAAAGGCTGGCGTCTGAGGTTACTATCATATGGGCTGCTTCTTTGAATAGACAGCCTCTTGCCAGTGCAGCTGACGTCCACCAGTCCAGTGATCGGATTACTCTCCGAGGAACTCGGATTTGTGTGGTGGAATTGCTGCTTCCTGCCCTTTGACTTGGCAGCAGAAGCCATTGTAGGGCCCGGGCATGCAGCCTCGCCCAAGGCATGATCGCTAAGCAGGAGATCATCTTCCCTAACAACTAGGAAAGAAGGATCAGTGGCACTAGTCGCAGTGACCTGACTTGATCCACCATGGCCTGTATGCTGGTTCTGCGCACTTGGGAGAGGAAGACCTGGCAGGTCTCGGTGTTTATCACTGCTCCCAAATGGGTCAAACTAGTGGAGGGGTTCAGGTGGATCTTTGTCAGGTTCACGGAGAATCCGTGGTCTTGGAGGGTTTGAATAGTAATCAGAAGGTCCTGTTTCACCTGAAGCGGAGAGGACGACTGGATTAATATGTCGTCCAGATAGCATTGCAGTCTGACGGGTCTCGCCCGAAGATGAGCCGCCACCACATCTAACAATTTGGTGAAGGTTCTGGGGGCCGATGAAAGGCCAAAGGGGAGAGCCCTGTATTGGAAGTGGAGCCCTGAGTACGAGAACCTGAGGAACCTTCTGTGGGACGGCCAAATGGGGACGTGGAGATAAGCCTCCTTGAGATCTATTGATGTTAAGAGATCTCCCTGTCTTATGCAACCCAGGATGGAATAAAGGGATTGCATTTTGAAACGTTTGTACTTTAAATGTACATTGAGTATCTTTAAATCTAGGATGGCTCTTCATCCCCCGAGCTCTTCGGGACCAGAAAGAGGATCGAATAAAAACCGAAACCCTGTTGCCCCACTGGCACCGGCTCGATGGCCTGGATGTCCAGCAGGTGCTGGATTTCGGCCTCCATCAGAGATCTCTTTGCGGTTTCCCTGGGAATCGAGCATTTGATAAACCTTCTTGGGGGTTTTGAACAAAACTCTATAGTGAGCCCAAGCCACACAGTCTGTAAGGCCCAGGCGTCGGTGGTGGTCTGTAGCCATTGGCTGGTGAAGTTCTTTAAGCAGCTGCCAATGGGGACCTCGGGCTGAAAGTCACTTTGTTCGACGGAAGGGCCGGTTACTGGTCCCCCGAAAATGTCTCAGGTCTGTGTCTATCTGGCCCTGTCTCGAAAGGATGATCTATCCTGAGAGCGATCCATGCCTTGGGGGTATAGTCTTTGGTAGGCCGGGGCATGAAACCCGGCATCTGAGGTCCGAAAGGACTGCCTGCGATAATAAGGAGTGGTCCTTCTTTCCATCCTCCTGTATATGTGAGGAAGGGATTTCCTCTTATCTCTACCTTCCACTAAGATAGGATCTAACACCTCCCCAAACAGATCGCCTCCCTTGAAGGGGGCTGACGCTAGCTTCCACTTGGTTTTCATATCGGCTTGACAATGGCGCAGCCATAACAGGCGTCTTGAGGTGACATTGGACGCTAGGGCCCTCAAGGCGAACTTGGCCACATTGAGGGTTGCATCTGCCGAATATTCGGCGGCTGCGATCAATTACTAATGTCCTGATGCATCCTGGTGTCCTCAGGGGATGCTTGGACCTGCATTTGACGCAACCATATTAGGGATGTTCTGGAGAAGAAGGATGCGGCCGTAGCTGAGCGAATCACCCAAGCAGCCGCCTGGTGAGTCTTAGAAGCCGACAACTCAGCTTTTCTGTCCTCAGTTTTCAGGCCTTCCGCCGTGTCTGAAGGCAGGATAGCCGTTGTAGCCAGAGAAGCCAGAGGAGCGTCTACAGTTGGTAACTTCAGGATCTCCTCTAGGTCCTGATCTACAGTGTACATCTTCCTGTCCATCCCACTGGGGGCAGTAAAGGAGGCAGGTTGGTTCCACTACCTTTGGATGACATCCACAAAGAGCATAGGAGAAGGTATCACCTCTTGGGTCGTGACCGGCTCCGTGAAGAGAAGCGCACTGAGTCCTGAGGGGCTGTGGGTACGTCTGACAACCCGCTAGCTATCCCCATATTGGCCGTTGACTTGGCCTTGAATAGCAAGGTCTTAAACAAGTTGGGATGAAAAAGCCCTGTGAAAACAGGCTTGTCTGGGGTTAGACCTTCATCCTCAGAAAACTCATCAACCACCTCTTCATCACCTACAATCGAATCCTTGCTGTGAGGGGAAAGGAGTGGGGAATGATGTTCCTGAACATATTCCCTATCGGGGTGCAATTGATGATGCACACTCCCTGAATGAGAGGGACCCGATGGTAATGGACCCGAAAGACCCCTCTAGTATAATGCAGCATCTATGCTCTGCGATATTGTTTGTGCAATAATTGTGCGCAGCTCTTGAGAGATCCCAGGCCCCAATTCCTCCTCAGGGCGGAGCCCCACCGCTGTAGGAGTAAACGTAGCTGATGGAACAGAAGCACTAGTAGCAGATTGAAATCTAGCTGGTGCTTGGCCTGGAAAGGAAGTCAATTCTTCCTCATAGGAGGTAGGTTGAAAGGGCTGTGGCCTGGTGGCAACATTTGGAGACCAGTCTAACTGGACTTCCTCTAGAGTTTGAGAAGGTGGCTCCATTTCCAAGCAGCTAATAATCTCAGACCTTCCCCCTTGGAATCTGGGAGGTTTGGCTGACTCTGCCTGCTTCTGGGCCTTTAAAAACTGCTTTTCCAAAGCTTTTTGCCTTCTCTTGGCATCCCTCTCAGAAGCTGAAGAGGTTTTCCTCGAATCTTTGGCCTTGGACCGTGTGGATGGCCCTTTTGAGGCTGATCTGGCCCTGCTAGATTCAGAGGCGTCTGCTCCCTGCTGCTTGGAATTAGCAGAACTACTGCTGTGAGTCATGGAGCGGTCCGCCATCTTGGAAGGGCTTGAACAGCTAAAGAATTCCTGCTGTTATAAGCCTCCTTTGAATCTGGGGCAAATCCCAAGCCTGGGAAGAATCCCCTGCAAGCAGCAATATTAGTGCTGACAAAAATCCCCAAGGGATTACTAAGCTGGGGTAATTTAGCAATACTCACTGCGACCGCTCTGGCAGGATTTTGGCGCCAAACCGACAACATGGTTACAAACGGCACAATACGTTGATTAGCGCGAAGCCGGCAACACGGCTTCCGAGCGCTCAACTTGGGCTTCCTTCTCTCTGAAGACCAAAGCCTTGGTCTGCCTCGGCGCTAGAGAAGCTGTAGCGGAGCCCTCACTTTCCAGCTGATGATTGAGGCTGGCAGATCGGCTGCCACGTTGCCGTCGTCCCCCTGCAATGCAGGGAGAAGCGTGATGGTGCTTCCTGGCTGCCGGCGCTGAGAACTCGAGCCATGCCTCCGCAGCAATTTAACATGAAGCGCTTCGCTCCGGAGATCAATTTAGTGCTCTAAGCAAAGTTTCCAATTCTCCTGTGCTTTGTTTGGATCCAAGCCTGGATCGTTAAATTCCGTGTCTCTCTAGGCCAGTGGTTCTTAACCTTCCTAATGCCGCGACCCCCTCCCCGCCCCCTCCCCGCACATGATGAGGTGACAAAGGGGGCGTGGCACCAAGATGGCGGGCTAGCGCATGCTTAGACCCCTGTGAAAGGGTCGTTCGACCCCCAGGTTGAGAACCGCTGCTCTAGGCCGACTGAGTAGAAAAACTGGAGGCTCAGCCGAGAGGAAGAGGCATGGCCAAGCAATTTTGCTACTCAGTCTCTGGTCAATCAGACGGAATTAACCCATGCTTCGACTCTCCAAGCAGCGCACAGGAGAAAAATCTGTCGACTCAGTCTATGCAGGAAGGAAGAGTCAACCCACCCTTTGGATTCTCCAGCAACCAATCTGGAGAAAAATTGAGATTACTTGTCTATAGCAAAGTCCATATTTTGAAATTATTCATTTTCTGTTGCATGGACAGTAATACCTTCTGACTTGCATACAATACATTAAGAAAAGTGAAGTCAAAAGCCAACATATTTTGTCATAAAAGTGTTGATACTTCCGATTTATCAATCCCCAACTCTCTTATTAAAAAAACCTCAAACAAGTAATCACAATAAAAAACTGTAAACAATAAAGCAAAATAGATGAATATTAAACTCTAAATGCCTTCCTTAAAAAGATGTTTTCATCTAGTGAAAGTCAATTACAGGAAACAAAATGGGGTCCTTCAAAGGAAAGTTTTGCAATTTAGATATGACTACTGAGAACAATTGCTGTCTAAGAAAATGGAAGGCAGGTTAGAGCAAATACATTAAAAGCTAATGAACTATTTGTAAAAGAAAGCTTGTGGCAGCTGATTAGGCCAAAGATCAAATAATAACATAACTGGATAATGAAGCATCCAGTTTTAAGTTATTCTTTGTGTAAGCAATAAATCAATTCTGCAATCTCACATATTGAGTAAATTATTTACACTATTATCTTTGACCATTGCCTATTTTTCTTCTTTAAAAAGTTGGGGAAACCTTAACCTTTGGGCTAGTGTTCCATTAATAATACTACATATATTAACTTCTAAACCCTAAATTCTGAAAGTCAACTCCTAGCATAGATTAAACTATAAAGAAAACTCTATAAATGTTTTACAACTTGGTATGTTGTAGTTACAGATTCTTAATCAGTGTCTCCTAGTCAGAGAGATATTTTGGGGGGAAATTCTCATTAATTCCACCCAGCATGCTAGCTGTTGATAATTGGTTTTTAATCCTTTACATGTGAACAATACTAGATTGCTGAAATAAAACCAATCTCTTGGAAACCTGAAGCTGCTGAATGCACATATCTCAATAGTGATAAATCTAGCAAAAATAACTATCAAGTTCATTAAATTTGAAATGATCTTTCAAAATCCTTTCTAAAAATAATTCTGTTTAAACACTGCCAACCATTTGAAAATACCAATCCTAGACACATTTAAAACACTTCCAGATGAGGAAGCTTTTCATCTCAATTCTCCTAAGTTAATATTTCAAAGAGTACAAGATTCTATTAAAATTACCAACCCCCACCCCCACCCCCAATAAAGGATGTTATAGTCAGTTCTGTAATGCTTCCAGGGAACTAACAACCCATCATTAGGTGCCTTTCCTGGCCAATAAGATACTAGAGATATTTCAGCCAATCTTCAGCAATGGAGAGCAAAACAAAACTCAATTACTTCCACTTTCTGATGGGAATAGGTGAGCTTTTTGCAAAAATGGTGTGATGTCTTACAAAAAAATCTAGCAAGTAAAGCAAGTGAAAGCTATAATTTGATGCAATCACACACACACCCCCAACAATGGCATTGATTAAACTGTATGTTGGGAATCTATCAGTTCACAATAGTTTCAAGATTCATTTGAAAGTGACCTTAGATATAAATTTCATTTCCTGTTTCATGTATCAATATATAATGCAGATTTCTGTCCCCATCATATTTATTCCCAATCTAGATCTACCATCTTACTCCCCTTCTGTGACATAATGCTATTGTTTCCTCGTGTTTTGAAGTTACAGTTCAATCAGAATTGTTTACTTCTGACTTTTCTTATTGGTTAAGTTTCCCCTAAGCTTTTTCAATAGAAAAGCCAGATGGTGAATGAAGTGAATGGAAGTATTTCTCATTGCTGCCCTGCAATATTATAATTAGGTTGGTTGCACAGTCAGCCAGATGTTTGGACTGGATTTGGCATTTTTATCCACCTACTGAATCCTTCTTCCCAAGGACCTGGAATAGGCAGATGTTGTTGCCTGATGGTGTTAAAGGCATGTCACAGGATGGAAGCTGTTCCAAGTAAAGATGCTTTTTGCAAGTAATTGATGGCGATTTTGTCAATGCAGATGGTGTTCAGATGGTGCTCCAGATGTTTTTGGATCACATCCGAAGCACCTAGGTACTACCTTTGCTTTCCTTTGCCATCATTGTTCTACTTCTATTTGCAGGACTTTGTATTTTGTGGTTTTTCTCCACTTCTTTCTCTTCTCTTCTGCTGTCTCCAGTTATTGCAATGTCCACTATCCACTTTTTTGTCTTCCTTATCAACAATTGTTAAGGCTGGGGTGTTATGTGGCAGGTGCTTATTTAAATGTATATGCTGCCTGACTCCTGAAGACTACTGGTGTTTATGTGTGAAAGAGAGAGACAGATAGGGAGGGAAAAGTAGAAAGAATGGGATGGTTATGTATAAACAGTAGTATGCTCATATACTATACCACATATCATTCTAGGATCAAATGCAATCCTAGGGTGTAAAAAGTAGTTACCCCTTCCTACAAAACATAATTACATAACATAGAAGAAAAGAATGAATATAACAACTTACTATATCTTTTTCTGTCACCAAGGACATAAGAGATGAGATTATTTGGCTACATATGGAGTTTTAATTCAAAGATACAGTAAAACTATTACTAATCTTAGATAAAGGATATAACGTCCATTTACATTAACAAAAAACAAAAGCAACAAAAATTAATATGGTAACAGTAATGTTCCATTCTATAGTGAAGAATAACATAACACAGGCTTTTATCCTTCTGAAAACTATGTGATATTAATTTTAATCTACTACTTCAGTGCCAGTCCTTAATATAACAGGAACCAAACTTTTCTGAGGTAGCTGTATCATTACAGAAAACACTAAGTGAATGGCTATTATTTCGTAGTTTGAGTAATTTATGATCAAATAATTGTATTTTATCAATGAAACAAACATATTTATAGCTTTGTGCTGACTTGCTTGCCAGAATGAAAAATTGACACTTGAAAAATTGATCCTACATATTCTATCATTTTTGTATTAAAATATTATAGCAGTAATGAACAAATAAATATTATTTTGGTACTTCAGATATGTCAATATAAGGAAATGCAACACGTTAAATTGTGCATTTATAAAACTATATAACAATTATATATCTGAGAATTATCTGTCATTCTCATAAAAATAAGTTTTTCTAGATTTTTATTGTAAATATTTGTTCTATGTTAATAAACATTTCAGTTATTTGATTATTATGGATTATAAAATTTTGTGCTATAAAATAAAGATAGTGATATATCTAATCAATATGGTAGAACATGTGTAGAAAGGAAAGTTATGTATGTGTTAATTTACATTTTTTAATACTGTTGTAATTTTATAACATTTTTAACCATGGTGAAAACACCATTCATTTAAAATTAAATGTTTTTAAAAGATTTTAAAAGATTAAAAAGTCAAACTTCTTATTATCATCTGCAGAACAATCATTTAATTTATCTTCTTTTCTATGCTGCAATTATTTTTTAAAAATTTTAATCCCACCTTTAATTATTTTCATAAATAACTAAAGGTGGCAAACATAACTATTCCTCCTTTTATTTTTTAATTTATTAAATTATTAAAAACTTTTTTTTTAAAGGTCATGTTCCCAAGTCACCTGATAACAAAAGTCCTAAAGGTACGAATTAAAAATGCAATGAAATCCATCAACAAATCCAACATCAATCACAGCAAGTAATATATAAAAATAACTAATCAATTCAAGAAATGAAAAAGCTCACTAAATGGTAGCTTGGGGTGAGAGAATTGTGCATACACCAGAGGTGGGTTCCTCCCGGTTCGAACAGGTTCGCCCAAACCAGTAGCGACCCGCTGGTGATGTCAAAGTGACGTCACGGATCTGGTTCGGTTGGTGCCGGTCCATGGGCGTCGCCATCTTTTTTTAAATTTTTTTTTAATTTTTTTACATTTTATTTTATTTTTTTAATTTTTTTCCGGGTTTTTTCTTCT
>QLTV01002141.1:3173238-3198606 GCA_003457575.1 Thermophis baileyi
CTGGCGGCCCTTGTTTGGTGCGTCTCGGGTCTTGGTGTTGCGGTTTTCTGGCGCGGCTTTTGAAAAACGCGCCGGGAGCGAGTTGACAGGTCTCCGCTGAAGTTGTTCTGCGCATGCGCGTGCTTCGGCAAAATGGCGCGGCAGACTGTCGCCAAATGCCCGCGCTCTTCACAGCGCTGACAGATTGCGTCCCTAAATCGGCATGATGCCCTCTGATGCCGCCCCCCGCAGATGGCACAGACAGCGGGAGAGTCTCTTTGAGGTGGCATGCGCTCTCTGTCGGTGCGGCAGACGTCATCGTCGCTGCTCTCTGGGTCATCCAGGTCGCCCTGGTGTATAGCCGGCGGAGGTCTGGGCGCCTTCTTGGCGGCCACAAACCGATGCAAGGACTCGGCAGCGTTTGTCGAGGATTCCGCAGCCCTGGCTTCGTCTAAAGCGGCGGCCAGAGTAAGGTTGGGCCTGGCCCGGAGCCGGCGCTGCAGGCGGATGTCCGGTCCGCCACAGATAAGTTGGTCCCGCAAGATGTCGTCCAGGTCGCGGAACTCGCAATGGCCGGATGCCTTATGGAGGGCGGCGATATACTGATTTATTGATTCGCCCTCTTGCTGCATTCGCTGCCGAAATTCGTATCGCCGGACGACCTTGGACGGGGTGGGTGCGTAGTGCGTCTTCAGCGTGGCTTGAAGCACTTGCCACGATCGGCGATCGGTGCGGCAGACGCTGTCATCGTCGCTGCTCTCTGGGTCGTCCAGGTCGCGGAACTCGCAATGGCCGGATGCCTTATGGAGGGCGGCGATATACTGATTTATTGATTCGCCCTCTTGCTGCATTCGCTGCCGAAATTCGTATCGCCGGACGACCTTGGACGGGGTGGGCGCGTAGTGCGTCTTCAGCGTGGCTTGAAGCACTTGCCACGGAACGGTCTGGACCGGTGTTGGGTCTGACAAAGACTCCGCGGTGTCAAACACCTCGGGGCCACAGTGACTGCGAAAAACAGCTCTTTTACGGTTGTCGGTCAGACCCAGCATGTTGTTTGCTTCAAGGAAGCACTCGAAGCGCCGCATATAGGAGTCCCATTTCTCCCGGGTCGGGTCGAAAAGCGCCGGTGGGTGGAAGTTGGACATCGCGGCAGAGAGTAGGCAGAAAGGTAGCTGCCTGGCTGGTTGGAATTGCTGAAGAAGCAGTCACGGTTCTCCTGAACCCAAGCCCTCGTCGCCACTGTTAGATAGTGGGTAGAGATGACAGGAGACAGACTTCCAAGCAGTTCTTTATTCAGCTCTTGTGTCAGCAACCAGCAAAGAGCAGTCTGACAGCTTGCCCTTTTATAGGGAGCTGTCAGACAGACCAGCCAATAGCGTTTGAGCTTTTTCCCGCTCAAACGCTGGACCTGGTTGGAACCATGCAACACAGTTTAAACAGTTAGAACATAACAGTGGCTAATAACACCACTTTTTTGGAGTACTACCATAAAAATATATCAATGGAAAGATAATTTAATCAAGAATGTAATGCAATAACTTTTATGAAGGATTTGCTATTAGAATTGATAATTGATCATTGATAATTGATTGGCAAATTCTGTTCACTGGCTGTAATACTGCCGAAGACCATTATAACACTTTTTTGCTCAAAGTCAAAAGAGTCATTAAACTATACGTACCACTAATAACCACCAAATTACCCATAACAATAAGGAAGCTTCAATCAAAAAAATAATCTTTGGTGAAAAAACAAAACTGGCTACGTAGCTAACTTTAAAAGCCGCTACAAAGCCTTATGCTGCCAGATAAAGACAGAATGCATCAATTACCACAGCAAACAAGAGGAAAACCTTCTACTCACGAAATCCACCTGCGCCTTCTATAATTTTGTAAATAACAAACTTAAAGACTTGAGATCCATCCCACCCCTAAAAGGACCTAACGGTAAAGACTGTAATGATGAAGCCGTTAAAGCCAACCTCTTTAACACTTTCTTCAGTTCAGTCTTTGTAAACAGCAATGGCTCATGCCCCACATTTCCTAGTCGTACCACAACTAATTGCAATGATCTACTACATATCGATTTTACAGAAGAAAACGTTGAAAAAGCACTACACAGCCTAAAACCATCTCTATCTATTGGACCTGATGGACTATGTGCCTACTTCTTAAAAAAGCTTTCCACTGCCATAGCTGAACCTCTAACCATAATCTATGAAAAATCTTTCAGGACCAGCTCCTTACCCAGCCTCATATTTATGATGGTTGCAGTGTCCCAGGATCATGTGATCACCATTTGCAACCTTCTGAAAAGCAAAATCAATGGGGAAGCCAGATTCACTTAACAACTATGTTACTAACTGAACTGCAGATTCATTTAACAACTGTGGCAAGAAAGATCGTAAAATGGGGCAAAACTCACTTAACAACTGTATTCACTTAGCAACAGAAATTTTGGGCTCAATTGTGATCATAAGTCGAGGACTACCTATACCAATAAGGTAGCCTGTTCTAGGAGAGAATAGCAATTTGATACTGGTTCTCCTCCTCTATCCAGCTGCCTTCTTCCATATTCTGTTTGTTGGATTGCTAGGCACCTTAGCTTCAGGCTGCGGTTAGTGAATGCCAACTTCTTGTGTAATAAGATCTTACTCCTTCTTAATCCTGTTTGAGAACGATAGAGTTGGCATTATAACCATGCCCTAATTGGCAGAGCACAGCAGATAAACCCTATTTGAGATCTGCCAACAGAATTTTATGTGCACCAGCAGCTATAATTCAAAGGCTGGGAAGGCAGAGTAACAAATACCATGCAACAAACTTAGTGATGATCAGATACCCTGTTCCACAGGTGATTGGATTTACCGTTAAGTACCGTACCTGCATTTGAACATTCAAGAGCCAGCTAGTGCTTTGTTAAGGGAGGAACTAATAATTATTGCCCTGAAAGGCAGTGATTCATTCATTCTTCTCTTAGAATAAAATAGTTTTAGTCTTGTGACCTTATCAATAAAATAAAAGAAAATACATAATTTAAATCTAGAATATAGTGATAAAACACATATGTGGTAATACAAGGAGTCGGCCAATCAGATAAGTGAATCTCCTTTGAAGAGAACCCCAATTTGTTTGATGTATCAGATTCTTAGCTCAACTGCCTTAATTAAAAATTTAGCAGTTCTGTTTACAATATATACATATTGGATGTGAGCTCAGGGCGTCCAATAAGCCACGCTCAGCCTCGCCCCGCCTGCACCGCACTCGTGCACCTCGGGGCTCCGCAGCCAGGCCACCTCCATCCCACCACATGCCTTACCTCACCCCTCGGTGGCGAGACCAGCAGCAGCAGCAGCAGCAGCCCTATCCAACAGGAGCCCCGCCACCCCTCCACTCTCCTCCAGCCCAGGAAGCCCGTGAGCCTGGAGGGGAAGGGGGCCGGGGCTGGGTTGCAGGGTCCTGGTGCCCAGCGAGCTTGAGGGCTGGGCAGCCACACTAGTTTTTATGGGAAAGGGGGAGGGAGAAGGAAGGAGGAGGAGAAGAAAAGGCAACAGTCACCCGGAGCCGCTGCGCCCACAATGGAGGCATCGCGGCAGAATCAGTTGAGGGAGTGGGAGGAGCAGAGGTGGGCAGCGGGCTTTCAGAGTTTGGTGTGGGGTGCCACAGAGGCCGCCATCACCGCCTGTCTGCCAGCTTCCAAGTGTTTCCTCGGTGGTGCTTTCTGTGCTGACTACGGCGGTGGCACGTTTAGCAGGAGTGGGACGGGCTTCGCTTCCTTGTCGGCTGGGCTTTACAAGTCTATCCGACCAGGTGCATTTGGTCCTTCGAACTGACTCTTGGGTTGCAGAGTTGAGGTTACTGCACTTCCCGTTTTGCAGAGGAGGCCGCAAGAGTGCAGGAAGCCAGGCAGGAGCCCGATCGAAAGGCAGGTTCAGTTCTCGTTCTGACCGTTATCTCATGTGGGATTTGATGCCCTGAATGAAAAAAAAGCCTCTTCATTAAGGCATTGTCATCCCAACTCTTACTTGTCATTCCTCCAAAGGGTTGTATCAAGTTGAGTCTATTTACTATATTTAAAATGCTGCAACTTCACCCGACCTGCCCTCTTAATAGCATAAGCCTGTTACCTTCGCAGCAGTTGTGTGAGGTAGTTTATTTTGAGACTAGTTCTGGGCTAAATCCCGTCTAGAGCCCCTCTATAGTTGCTATTACAACTTTTAAACTGTGTTTGCTTGCGATGTCTGATCCCTCACATTTTCACAAGTCATTTTATCACCTCCAGACGTCAGTATACAGTTCGTGTATTGAGTTAGTCCTAGGCTTTGTATGGAAAGCTGAAATGCTTGAAGGTTTCTCCCTCCCCTCCCCATTTTTGGTTAAAATTGATTTTTTTAAAAAAATTAAAATCCATGGGAGAATTGTCAGAGTATGCATCACAACATCCTGGAATGTGTATTCAACCCAACACTTTGGCTTCCCATAAGGCTGCCACAAATGAAAATGGTAACATTAGGAAAAATTCATAATGCAATTTGGCTCTTTCCCAGAAAAGAAATGGGTCGATTGATTAAACCTCCCTCTCCCCAATATGCTGTTTAGATTATGCAAAAGCCTGGAAGAATTATTTTAATCTGGTGGGTGTTGCGGAACCTTAATTTTGGAATTTAGGCCCAGGACTGTATACAGGTAGTCCTTGACTTACAACAGTTCATTTAGTGACTGTTCAAAGTTACAACAGCACTGAAAAAAATGACTTATGACCATTTTTCACATGACCTTTGCAGCATCCCAATGGTCACATGATCAAAATTCAGACGCTTGGCAACTGATTCATATTTATGATCGTTGCTGTGTCCCAAGGTCATGTGATCCCCTTTTGCAACCTTTTGATAAGCAAAATCAATGGGGAAGCCAGATTCACTTAATAACCGTGTTACCAACTTATCAACAGCAGTGATTCACTTAACAACTGTGGCAAAAAAGGTCGTAAAATGGGGCAAAATTCACTTAACAAATGTCTCACTTAACAACAGAAATTTTAGGCTCAATTATGGTCATAAGTCAAGGACTAGCTACCTGTACACCCAACTGGCCCTTTGAGGGCAACAATAATGCTGATGCGGCCTTCAATGAAATTGAGTTTGACACCCCTGGACTAAAGCAATCATGGTTCTAGTCCTCTTGGTAGAGATGTCATCAAACATACTATCTGTCTGGACTGCAAGTGTTTGGGTATCAAGACAGTAGCTCTACTCCTTTAAGAAGTAGTTCCAGATCTCTGCTTTCTCCCCATGTTGTTAACATCTAAACAAAACCACTGGAACAGATCATCTATCAGTTCAGGGTGAGGTATTATCAGTATGCAGGTGAAGCCCTACTTCTAGGTCAAGCAAGAGATATCCTGGATGTCTTTCTACCATGCCTAAAAGATCTGAAGAAGTGGATGGGAGGAAACAAGCTAAACTGAATCCAACAAAATGAAGTTGTTTGTCGTCCAGAAACCAACTGATTTATTGGTGACTCCAATAATAGCTCTGGATAAGATCATACTCCCCACAAAAGCAGGTCCACAATTTGGACCTTCTCTAGGATCCTCCTACTTGATCAGCAGGTAGAGTGTGGCTAAAGGTTATTTTGTTCATACCAACATCTAGACAGTATTGTGGGAGCTGCATTGATTACCAATATGTTTTTAGAAAAATTCAAACTGACAGTTATGATTATAAAGCTTTTCATAGCTTGGTTCCAAGTTATCGGCGGGACCACCATCTTCTCTGAATCGAATTTGCCCTATCCTGTGTGTTTGATCTCAGAGGGCGAGATTCAGCTCTCCCAACTTGGAACATGAGGGGATTGATGATCTGGAAGAAGACATTTTCAATAATGGAACAGATTGTTCCACGAAACCCAGATGGTTCCAACATTCTTAATAGTTAGAAAAGATGATAAAGATGGTGCTCTCCCACCATGTGTTTGAGGTTCAAGTGCCAGCACTGTACTATTGTAGATATTTGTGAATTTTACAATTGCAAAGATTCGCAAACAAATGAACTCTGATTTTCATTCTTAAGATCTTCTTGATAATTGAAATATGTTTCTAGAAGTGTTATGGAATATATGGATGAAATAGTAATTCATCTTGCCTTCATAACAGAAAGCATTCTTGAGGAATATTTGTTGATATTAAACAAAATCTCAAAATATTTCCATGCTATACAGTAACTCTGAACATATATGTTAGTTACATCAACTATGACTGTAAGCCACCCAGAGTTACCCTGAGGTAAGATGGGTGGCCAATAAATTTTACAAATAAATAAATAAACTGTCCACTCAATACTACCAGCTTCTTTAGCCACAGTAGTTAATTTGACTAAACAATGAGCCAGAAAAACTACTGATGACCATAAATGGACAAGCACATTAAGGAAGCAATTAAGAACTATCTGACCTACACTTCAAGAGGTGATCTCAGAAACATTTGATATCCCATTAACTCCAGTAGAATATTGTAATAGTACACAAGAGAATCTTGTTTTAAGCCTAATGGGTTTTTGATAAACAAATAATGGTAGAGTATTACTTCAAATGGCCTATAAACAAAGCAATTCAGTTCATTTCATGCTTGCATTTTTTAAAGAGACACTAATACATAAAATAGCAACTGATAAGATGCAGCTTGCTTCATTTGTAATGGAAAAAATATTTCGGTCACAATGGGGTAAAACACAAAAATATTTATTTATTCATCTAAGGATATAAATATTGATAAAGAATAAAAGAAATTTAATAGTTAACTATTAGCCTCATTCTAACACTAGTTCATGAAACTCTATTGAGGATTAAACTACTCCTCATTCTATCACAGAAAGATCACCATTTGAACTGATAAAAAAAAGATATAGCTTCCATAAAACTGACTCATTAGCAACAAGGTTTTTCTACAACAACTCATCCTGTCAAGTCTAATTGTGTCCAGAGGAAACATTAGAGAAACAAGCATTATGTACTTTTAAAAGGTGCCAAAGAACATCTTCCAACAAAAGATTTGGTGGAGGTGAAGCTGCTCTGTAAAATGAAGAAAGGGTTATCCCACTTATTTCAGACTAAGATAATTCAGTGACATTTCAGGAGATTCAGTTAAATTATAAATGAATTTTTTAAAAAACATCTAAACCTAACCAAACAAACATTTACTAAATAATCTAAAGAGGATTTTGCTCTGAACTTTGTTGTTAGTTTTGCTGGACGAATACATGAAACTTAAAAAATAAATCTTAACAAAAGAAGACAAACCATGCAGAGATCTTACTACAAAGAATGCAGGAGTTTAAAAGAATACAGGTTGCTAAAGAGTTTTCAGTATTTCATCACAAGTTTTTAATTGAATCTTGCGGGTCTATTAATAGTTATACAAAGAGGGTTTATTTGTTACATGTGCATTTATGTTTTTAATTAGCAGCTTATATTAGTGAGGGAATTGTAGAGGGGAAAAAGGCAGAATGAACAGAATGAGATGAAGTAGACTGAAAGAACAAAGTCCTTAATAAAACCCAATTTGAATTCAAAACCTTAGATATCAAGAGCCTCTACTGCACCATTCCAATAATCCGCAGACATGCTAGATAACTCTGGATTAACACTGTCATATAAATTAAAAATGACCACCATCTTGGATCCTTTAATAAGAGATGTGAAAGGGGAAAAAAGGATTTATGAAGTATGAACTATGAAGTACTATGAACCGAATACAATGCAAAATAGTCCAAAATATACCAAATTAAGAACTAAACTAATACATGGAAGTTTTACTTAATAAAATCTACATACAAAGACAGTAAAAACTGTTAATATTACTACAGAAATGAAACTGGTTAAACAAGACTTCATGTGACAACTTCATGTCTGAACTTCCCATCACCATCACCTTTTTGACCTATTTTTCTTGAAAAGAAGCTTTCTGTAACTGTTTGATGGAGGACAAGGCAAACCCAGAAAACACAATGTGTTTACAACAATACTGATAATTTATTTGGTTTTCAACATTAACTTGTTTACTCCTAAAAACAAAAATATTTAACATTCCACAGCTTGTAGCTCCATTTGTAAAAGAATGAACATCCCAACTTGTATACCAAGTATATTTTGTGAGCAAATCAAGTCATACATATTGTAATTTAAAATGTCACTACTGCATGTCTATTTTTTCTATTCTTTGAACTCCAGTTAAGTAGCTGGAAGATTTTATTTCCATTAACCTTTTTCTTGAAGGCTATATGGTATATGGAAGAACAAAAAATAGAATAAAAAGTAGAGTTCTTCAAATATAATTTCTGTAACATGAAAAAGGTAATAACTGAAGAAAAACACATGAAATGGACAAACCACTGTGGTTCTCTTTGGCTCTAATAGGGTTGGTTTTAAAAAGTATTTTGAACAGCCCTGATAGATTGAATGAAAAGTGAATTGAATATATATGGCAGATGTGAACCAGCAACAACCTTCCTTTCACCAAATCAATGTCCAAAAGAATTTAGGGTAACTAGACAAGTTCATACACTTTGCTCAAAAAAAGGAAAACTATACATTGCAATTATTATAAGTGCATAATTAACTTTTTTTAAAATTAAACCTCTCTTCCAGATTTCTGCTCAGGAAGAGTTATAAAGATGGCTGGTAAGTCTATAAAGGCTTGCTTATCAATGTCCCACCCATTCCTTTTCCTCAGAGACTGACTGATGAACTGGATGACTCCCGGGTTAGTGTCTCCTGGAAGTTGGAGCACTTACCATTTAAAACTATTTAATTTTACCCCGACACAGCTGCCACATCAACAGCAATATTACTACAGTCCATCAACAGTTTCAGTGATACAAGCGTGGATTTTGTCACTCTTTTCAATCAATGCAATTTATCTCAAGAGTGCCAAGATTGTAATCCACACTAGTATCTGTGTACACAGATCATACCGTGGCTATCTTTTTCCGGTTGATTAATCCGGAAGGACGGATTTTCACTCTGTCCTCGGCACGAAGAGGGCAGGGAAGCGCAACCAAACAGGTGATGGTAGCGATGGGGGAATAAAGAGAAACAAACTACAGGCATCCTGACCCACCCCGGCTTTTTTACCTTTCACTTGACTTTCGTACTCGGCTACGATCTCTTTGTCCTTTTTGAATCTGCTTGAGGATGACATTATCCAGACGATTTTTTTCGTTTTACACTGCTAGAGAAGACTCCGGAGTTGGGATTACAGGATTATCGTCTTCCCACAGAGAAAGGGGGATCGGCTGGGTTAGGCGCGGCACTAAGCAACGCGTCCCACGCCAGAGCCTGCTGGTTCTCGGAGTAGCTGGCGTAGGTCCCTCCAGCTCACCTCCACAAAAGAGGGTCTGAAGAGGCGGCTTTAAACTAATCCCGGGGCGGGCATCATCTCCAGCAGTAAGGATTGGGGGGAAGAGAGCAGCACAAGGCGGGGCGTTCGCCTCCTTTCGCTCCGTACCGCGGCTGCTCTTCTCCGAAGCTTCGATTAAGTCACTGGAACCGTCGAGTGTTCCCTGGAAGCATCGCCTGCCTCGGGCGAGGAGAAGGGATGAATCCCGGGTCGTGCTCGGCTAGTCTCCGGCGCGTCCGGCGGCACTTGAGCAGCTCTCGGCAGCTGCTGTCGCTGTTGTCGCCTCCTCCCGGAGAGCGAGAGCTACGCAGGCGACCCGCTCCCAAGAGACCTGGGCGAGGCGCCGTCTAACTCAACCTCCAGCAGCCCCTCAAAGCGTCTCCCGGAGAAGCCAGCAGCCTCGCCCTCCCAACAAAGTTCTCGCTTCGCCTTTCCTTCGCCTGCTCCCACTCGCCTCGCCTCATCCAGCTGGTGCCGCCGCCAAGCCTTTAACTGAGCCCACCGCTTTGCCGCCGCTTCCCTCAGCTGTTGGCCTGAAACGGGAAAGAAGACCAGCAGCCCATCCGAAGGCGCTCAAGCAAGGAGAAAGACTTTAGACTCCTGCCCAGCGGCGTCCAAGTGCCTATCGGGTTCTTTCCCCTCCCTGCGCGGAGCGACGTCTCTAGTAGCCAACGGCAACTACGCAAGTTCTTGTGCCGCCCAATGGCAGAGAGCAGAAGGTGGGACGTAGCGAGCGAGGTTGCTGAGTGCCTCCCGGGGTGAAGAAGCGAGCGGCCTGTGCCCAGGCTGGCGCTGGAGGCTGTGCTTAAGCGCCGGCTTTGCTAAGCGCGCTGCTGCTGAGCGGGACTCAAAGCAGCTGCACAGGGGGAGGGACGGCAGTTGAGCTGCGCGGCGCCTGTCCTCTTCCCTCTCCCGGCGAGCATCTGGTGAGCGGGGTTGTACTGGGGAAAGGAGTGCTGGGCGAAGATAAGGTGTCGGAAAGCGCTCGATCCCGGCGTGGAAAGTAAATGCGCCTCTGTCTGGAAGACATAAAGCTGGAAGACGGAGGTGGGAGGAGGAAAGAGAGGGGCGGTTGCTTAGTTTGGAGATCACGTCTGCAACCTTGTCGCAAGATCGCCAGAGCATTGTTTCCTTGTGTTTGCTTGAAAACCGTGTTCATCTAGGTGCCTCCGCCATCCCGTCCCTTTTAAGAATCCTACTAAATAGATATTAGAGGGGAAACTATAGAGTATTATGATGATCTTACACCGAGAAATAATGTATAGATGTGCGCACGCATCTATATTTATATCTTCCACGAATGCGCCTGGAAGTATAAGAAGTAACCACACCCATCTTTGTGGAAGACACGCGCGCACGGTCCAGATCTGAAGGCGAAGGAATAACTTAATGCCACGGAGAAGGCCCTCGGCTTGCGAAATATATGCTTGCAAGACTATGGCAGAAAATTATGCTGCTATTGCTAAGTTGCGAGCAATGATAGAAATATTTTAGATTTCTTGTTTTTCTAAACTGTTTCCAAGATTGACGATCGAAATTGATGTTTCGTGGCGTTTAAGCAATGTACTAAATAAGATATATATATCATGTATAATCCGTTTTTCCAAGGAGCTGAAATGATTTCCTCAACCAGTTTTACAATAACTCTGTGAAGATAGATTCAGATGTGTCTGGCATTAGTGGGCATCATGGCCGAATAAGAGTTGAAACACGCCTGGACAGCTGCAGTTTGGAAAAGCCTAAAATCAAATGCAGAATAATTCAATGTTGGTGAGGGTCATTTCTCCTACAGAGCTGAAAATGATTTAAAGAAGCTTTATTTCTTATATCTGCACTATCTGTGAAGGGATTGACCTGGCCTTTATATTAGGCAGTTGATAGCAAGATAAGAGAAGTGTGTATTAGAGGGGGGGGGGAAATCATGATTTTAGTTTTTTATTTGTAGTGTGATGTGAAACCATGATTCTAACTCTTTATCTGTAGTCTGACCCTAGTTTTCAATTTGACTATTTAAACATAATAATCCATGCCTTTCTATGACAAACCTTATTTTATCCAACTTGGATTTAAAAAAAAAAAATTTTTTTTCCAGAATTACACTCAGAAGTAGATGAAGCAAGATAGGTCTTCTACCAATTAAAATTCATCATCCCATTAAATCACTACATCATACATTGAGATATTATTTAAAGCAAAATGTGCTTTTATTAAAAAAAAATTCTGTTGCATATGGAAATTTTAATTGAACAATCACTTTCAGGGAATTCTATATTAAGTACCAGAATAATTGTTACTTATTCTAGTACAGGATGTTAGGCACAACTATAGGGCTTGGTAGGCCCTACAGATAGCCCTAGGCCGAGATGTACATTTCAGGTTGCAGTATAGTCATGGGAAACATGTCTGGGACTGAAGCTATCTTTCTTCAGATAATCAAGACAAAGTTTATTAACCAAATTTTATGTGTACTTTAATATGGCTTGGCTGAATTAATTAGAATAATCATCTTCTAAGGGTCGAAGAAAGATTCTAGGCTTATGGTACAATTGTCTTTCAAGTTAAGGGAGTTACTAAGCTCATGGTCTGAAGTCAGCACTGACTAAATGACAAGAAATCATGTTTGGATCATAGAATGTAAGTCAAAAAGAATTTAAATGAGAATAGAACGTTGAGGACATCTGCAAGGTTATTTTTCAAAGGCTGTTTTTATTTATATATATGGGAAGGGCTCATGAAGGCAATCTTGTAAAGTATAGCTTTCACTTAAAAGAAATAATGTTTTTATGTTTTTTATGACCCATTTTCATTAACATGCAGTCTGTTTGAAGCTTAGCTCATTCTATTTTTTTTCCTGCTAATGTGATTATTTCATTTTAGGCAAATCTCTTCACTTGCTGCTTAATCCTTTTCTATTTACACAAAGTAGACCTATAAAAGTGAGGCATTTTATCAGTAGGCAAAATCTAGGAGTAGTTCATGGCAGTATCTCTGGTCATTAATATAAATTGCACATACTGTTTAGAGGTAAGTTGAAGTAATTATTATACTGGGTCAGAAAGAAGATTGCATATGCAAATATAAGCTCTTTAATATTAAAATATTAAAGTCTTTGATGAAAGAGATCTACTTGTTCTTTATACAGAAGAAATTCTAAAAACTGGCAAGAAGGAGCCACTTAAGCTACCTTATAAAGAATATGTAATTGAGTTATTGCCAGTATTACCTACCTGGCATGCAAAATGTGGCTTTCTGTATGTTGCTAAAGGACAACTTCTGGTAGTTGATACAACTGAGAAAGACCACTTTCCCACCCCAGTGTAGAAGACGTGGTACACAGCTCCTTGGGTTCAAACAGGGTTTTTTCCCCTCACATCTGCAACTTTCTGCAGACAAAACATGCATCTTACTATTAAATTGTAAATAATAAATTTATCAGAAATTAAAAGATTTGTTTGTTTTCAAGAGGAGTGTACCCAATTCATAACATCATGGGTTGGTCTAAAGGATTTAAAGTGTATGGTGTTTTAGAAGTAGCCTCATCTGATTATATGAGAAGGACATCTAATTGCTCATCCCATGTTCCTTTAATTGCAGCTACTATGTAAGATTCCTTACAAAACTTTTTTTAAAAAAAACAACCTTATGAACCAGCCTTTTCCTCAACCCCTACCCACTACTGAGGCCACTTAATTTCATATTTATCTGATCCAATGTTAAAGTGGTGTTTTTCATCTTCTCCTGAAGCACAGTTTGTGGTATTTCACTAGAATTTGACATGTTCCTATTGGTCATTTTCTGCTACAGTGGACACATTTCTCTCCATTGATCACTGGAGACTTTTGTATAATGTTAAGCCCTCACTATGCAGGCTCTTTGTCCACACACGTACTGATGGGCCACTTATATGCCAGAGCAGGGCCCAAAACGAATGACACAATGGGCTGGTGGAGTGAGCAATAGAGGGAGAGATGTCAATGGACAAAAGTGATGGAGAAAATTATATCTCCCTGACTGAAGCTAGAGTGAGAAAGAGAGAGAAAAAAAGCAAGGAAGAAAAGTGAAAATGTGAAGTCAAAGTTGAGTGAGGGGAAAAAACAGCATGAGGAACACAATGAGAGGGAGTGATAATCTATAAATCCCCCTAGAGACAGCAGCTATGGTCTGTGCCCTGTGCAATAAGTGTGGGCTTCCTAGTAAAGCAGGAAAGGCAGAAAGCCCCCATCCATCCCATAGATCAGGTTCAGAGAAGACCAAACCCAAAACTCATCTTTATTTTCCCAGTCCCATGCAACATTAGGGAGAAGGACTGGGGAATGTTTTTCCTGTTGGCAGGAAATCTAATGACTTTCCTTAATTTGTTGCACATTAAAGCTGTCGAGACAGCACCATTTGCCAGCCTTGTTACTGAGGCGGAATAGAGATCAGCTGTTGAGACAGCAAATTATGCTGGCCTACTTTGTGTCGCCTCACTGGCTGGAGCAGAACATGTTGAACTGGCCTCCTGGATGTGCCTTTAGACTCAGGAACTGTAAATTATAGGGATCAGCACACATTTCTCAGTCATAAAAGCAGTGATTTATGTTTAAACACATGATGTCATAACTATAAATGCACAAGCATAACAAAATAGTACTAAAAGCTTTTGCATTGCAGTCTTTCATTATATGTTCTCATTAGCTGTTGAACAGTTTATGAGTTATGCTATTAAAAAAGAGACATCCTTTGAATACCTTTCCTGAAATATCACTGAGATTGACTAAGCTCACATCATAATGAAACCCATTAGCTTCTTTAAGTGAGAAAGTTGGAACTTATTTTCAAGGGAGCAGTCTGCAGAAATGATACAAGAAATTCTAATCATTAAGTTCTTTTATTAGATTTTATTAGGATTTCCAAGATAATTATCATTATGAAGGATGTGCATGTACAATGATAGCAGAATTAACTAGCATATATGCTGTGTGTGTACACAAAATACAGATTTACTTAAAATTATGCTTAATATGAAGATTTTTCTTTAATTACTAATGTTTCTATTTAATTTCTATACTAAAATAAAATAAATAAAAACAAGAATATAGTTCTTAGTTTGGTAGTCAATAACTGATAATTCATTTACATCCAATTAATTTCAGTGGATCATATGATCAGGTTTGGATACAACCCATTCAGTTGGCTATAAAAAAAATTAACATTTTTTAACAAGGGGTAGCTAAATTAAAATGCTAGGATGTGTATGTATAATTTTTTTTGCAGCAATACAAGGTAGTTTCCCATTGCCTTTTTCCAAAAGCCATGGGATTCAGACAATATCAGCAAGATACTTCCACAGAAATAGAAGTACTGTATTTAGTGGTCTTTGGGCCAGATGAAAATATTTACTTCATGAACTAGAATTCAGTTAAAAAGTTCAGTAGGGTTAAGGACTTTTTAAAATAATCATTAGATAGAACTCTGTAATACATCACTGTTACTTTCTGAATGGTTTTAGAACCTGAATGGAGAATTTATCAGAGTTTGTTGCATAAAAATCAAAACCAGAAGCACACACAGATGACTGATTCAGCTGGATTCAATAACTTCTTTATAAACATAGTAATATATAAATACAATACCACAGGTAGATTATTTCTTCAAGTAAACACAAGCAGGAGTTAGTTTCATTTCAGCAGAGAGGACAGAGAGCAGAGTGGAGAGTGCAGATTGAGCCACGCCCAGCTTTAAGCTAAGTTTTCAGTTTCGATTCTCTGCACAGACTCAGATGTGGTTAGCTCCCATTGGCTGACTCAGTTGCTATGCCTATTCATTGGCTAACCTTGTTAACATGGCTCTCCCAGTCATGAATATTCTAACAATTATCTTATTCATTGAATGCTTTGATAATGGCTAATTTCATTTTTTTAGCTAGATGGGTAATCTACAACTACACATATGACAAACTGATTCTTTTATATTGATTGAGGAAAATTACTTTACTTTTTTACTTTACTTTTACTTTTACTTTTACTTGACTTGACTTTACTTATGGTTGTAAGACTAATCAATCAATGAACTATTTTTCTTCTAGCAAGAATCCTTTAGTAGCTGGGAATATATCTGAGATGGGTGGCATTTACTTCTGAGTAAACAACTTCTTCCTGCCAACATCCTGCTCTACAGCCTGATTGTGGAGAGGGTTGTTGCTGAGAGGGATGAACAATGAATGCCAGGACAGCACACCAAGTCTATACTAATAGCAAGATCACCCAAAGTGTGAAGGTCATTCCAGCTGCCCAGCTAAAGGAAGCCAGCATCTATATCAGGCAGCAGTGATGCAGGAAGATGCTGGAAGCCTTGGCAAAGGCATAATTTCATACAGTGTGGGAGAAGGCATTGGTAAGCCACTCCTGTATTTTACTGAGAAAGTATCTTGAATAGATAATATAAAGTGATTGAGGATATACTGCTGGATGATGGGCCCCTCAGGCCAGATAGCATTCAACAAGTTACTGAGGAAAAGCTGAGAATCTTTCAGAATACTAATAGTATTTGCGATGCAGATAGACTACAGCTAAAACTGATGTTGCCATGAGAGAAAGAAAAGAAAAAAGCCAAAGTCAGAAAAGAAAATCTAAAGCTGCAAAGACAAAATTACAGGAACATGGAAGGTAAACATGAACGTGGGAAGGTCAACACAGAGAAAAATGAAATCGACTATAAACTGATATTGTAGGCATCAGTGAATTATAACAGATTGGAATTGGACTAGTTCACTAGTAGTGAACTTTACTATTTACTATTTACTACTCAACACACACAAAATAACAGCCATGAAAGATATAGCAAAGGCTTTTTATAGCCTTTGCTATATCTTTTCATGGCTGTTCTTTGTTTTTTGGCTACAATGTACCCTTTAATATCATCATATATATTTATGCTTCAATCACTAATGCAGAGGATGAGGCAGTTAAAGGGTTTTATGGTGAAGTTCAATTGACAGAACATTCAAGTCTGGGGTTGTAGATTGCAATGTCAGAGTTGGAAACAATTAGAAAAAATGGGTTGAACTATATGGCCTAGGAAACCAAAATGAAATAATGGAACAATGTATCCATTTCTGCCAATCCAACAACTTTTCGTTGCAAACACATTCTTCAAACAAGCAAAACCATACATGCATGCATACATACATACATACATACATACATACATACAGTCGTGGACCCGCCTTGGTCGGTGCCGGTCCGTGGGCGCCGCCATTTTTTCCCCTGAATTTTTGGCGGCTTTTTTACATTTTGGGCCGTTTGTGCTCTGCTGCTGCTTCTGAAAGGGCCCTCCCACCCGCCCCCGGGTTAATGCTGTCCTTTATTCTTCACCCGAAGCACAGCTGATCAGCTCCTCAGCTGTGTTTCGGGCAGATTATAGTGACTGAGCATGCGCGGACACAGAATTGCACCGGGGGAGCACGCGCGCACGTAACCCTAAGCCACGCCCACAGAGTGGTAGTGGAAATTTTCGGAACCCACCCCTGATACATACATACATACATTATACATATATACATATATACATATACAGATATATACATACACACACACACATATCAGTGTCACCAGATAGAACCAACAGAAATAACATTGACAACATTATTGGTATCAGAGGTGCAAAACTAAATTATAACTGAAAAGATATGGCCAGGGGCTGACTGCAACACAAGCTGCTTATGTGCAAGTTCCAAATTGGGCTAAAGGAAAGAACAAACCCAATCATTTTGTATTAAACTATTTTAAGCTTATGTCCACTATTTTCAAGGTAAACTTCAGGAATTACTTTGAAGTCCCAAATCTCATTGATAGGGAATCAGAGGAAATGTAGAATAAAATCAAGAATAATTCGATTAAGGATAAATGTAAAAAGAGATTGTCAAGAGACTAAGACCAGTAAACAGAAGAAACCAAACTCGACATAAAGAACACAATGGAAATTGCCAGGACACAAAAATAAAAATTAAAGTCAAGAAAGACAAAGATGTCAGGAAGAAACTTCTCAAATAATTTAAAAGAGTTGTTAGAAGAGACAAGATCAATATCAATAATAATGACATCTGTAAAGACACTGAAGATAGAAACAAAAACAAAGGACATTTTTCAAAATCTTTTGAAACTCAGAAGGAGGTTCCAATTTTGAAATGGCATTCTAAAATTGCCAGTAGAGAAAGTAAATGACTCAAAAAAGATTTAAAAAATGAAATATATGAAATTCTATACAATAGGGATATCCATTAACAAAACATTCCTTTTTTTACAAGAATTATTAGTGCTAGAGCAGGGGTGTCAAACTCGCGGCCCGCAGGCCAGATGTGTCACACTCTGGCCATGTCCACCCTGGTTTAGCGAAGGGAGAAAAAAGTGATACATCACGTGATGATGACATGTCGATGCGAGTTTGACACCCCTTTGCTAGAGGATAAAGTTAGATCAGCACTCTGATCGCTACCAAGCAGGAAGGCTACAATTAATGGAATATCTACAATAATATGGCAAGCAGCAGGAGCAAATCAGTAAAACTATCAGTAAACTATGGCAAGAAATCTGGAGAGAGAGCAGATTGGAAGAGGTCAGTTTCTATAGCAACATCAAAGAAAGGAGACTTAACTGTGCAAGTTAAAGTATCATACAATATCCTCAATGTCACATAATAGCAAAATAAAGTTTGGTATCACCTAACACAGATAGAACCCAGCATAGAAAACAAAATGCCAAATGTTTAAGATGTTTTAGAAAAAATTGAGTAACGAGGAATGTTAGTGGTGATGCACAGTGGATAATTGAGAAAGTCAAAGAATACATAAAAATAAAAATATGTGCTTCATTGATTATAGAAATGCCCTTGATTGTATTGACCATGTCAAACTGTGGAATATCCCTAGAAAAATGGGAATCCTAGAACATATAATTGTCCACATGCAAATTCATACATAAGTCAGGAAACCATAGTCCAGACCGAACATGATGAAATAGCTTAGCTTCAGTTTGACAAGGGAATGAGACAAATATGTATACTTTCTCCTTATTTATTCAATCTACAGTGGAAGGCTGAGTTGGATGAAGATTAATATGATTTTGTAATTGGAGGAAGAAGTGTTTTAACTTGTGCTTTTTGCAGCTCTTTAAAGTGTTATTGCTTCGTCCTATTTCTCAACTTTGGCAGTTTCTAAAATATGCTGGCTCTGGAATTCTGGGAGTTGAAATCCGAATTTCTTAAAGTTGCCAAACACTGCCACAAAATATGTCATTATAGGGTTAATTTATCAATTTGTACAGAATTCTGGATTTATTGGGCTTGCAATGCAGTCAAAAAGATTGTTTTAATTCAGTGGAAAGAAGCTTTTTTTAACTGGATTTTAAATCCTGGCTTGAAGATACGTGCTCCTTTTCTGTAGTTTCTTTCCTACATTAAAGAAAAAGAAACAAAAAAATAAAAGCACATTTATAGGAATATACTAATGTCACTAAGCTTAAGAACCATCTTCAGAGACATGCATTTAAAATAAACGTGCAAGCTATTACAGTATCACTAATTTTCTATTCGAGATTATTTTATATATTACCCTTTGCAGACACATTATTTGTGTCCCTATTATTCAGGAAAAGGTTGAAAATGTTTGCGTTAACAGTTTCTTCTTTTCTTCAAAATGATCATATGAATTCATTAATCTCTCACTGCCATGCTTTAATCATGCACAGTTTTATGGCTTCATTATTAATAATGTATATCTCAGTACTAGAAAATCTTAGCTCTCTTTCATCACAATCATTATTATTCAAAATTTCTACAAGAAATATTTTAGATTATTCTTTTCATGGCAATCTATGGAAAACCAATTATTTGGCCAAGACTAACCCTAGGGGTTAGTAATCCCTTGATCTAGCTCACTCACTAACTCTTTTATTCTTTGTAGTGTTGAATACATTATTTTATAACTGCTTGTTACTTCCATTCTGGTTAGATGACTCTTTATTTACAAGTAAAGAATACAAAAATGCAATATGTGAAGGACCAATTCACACAAATTTCAATCAGCTGTAGCATAATAAAGTATATCTATAGATAGGAGATTACAGGTAGTCCTTGACTTATGACAATTAAGGCCAAAAATTTTGTTGCTAAGTGAGACAGTTGTTAAGTGAGTTTTGCCATTTTATGACCTTTCTTGCTAAAGTAGTTAAATGAATTATTGCCGTTGTTAAGTTAGTAACATGGTTGTTAAGTGAAGCTGGCTTTCCCATTGACTTTGCTTGTCAGAAGGTCGCAAAAGTTGGTCACATGACCCCAGAACATGTCATAAATATGAACCAGTTGCTAAAAATCTGAATTTGATTAGATGGGGATGTTGCAATGGTCATAAGTGTGAAAAATGGTGATAAGTCCGTTTTTTCAGTGCCGTTGTAACTTCTAATGGTCACTAAATGGACTGCTGTAAGTCAAAGACTCTCTGTATTGGTGTTTATTTTCTCTCTTTTAAAATGACCTTTTCCTTCTGTTTGAACCCTCATGAATGTGGCATATATACCATAAAACATTACTGATTCCTTTACCCGATAGTGGTGACCACAGTGTCAAGAGAGAAACCTCCTTAGATATCATCACGACAACCTTTCACTGGGCACTTCTGCCATAGTTTTGGCTATATTCTGTCTGATGAGAGGATAGTGGAACATGCTCCACTAGTTTGCAGTTACTTCCATAAAATATCCCATAAAATATCCCTTTCCTCTAGGATTAATCTCACTGGCTTCCAGGCAATCCATACAATGCTGCTCTATTGCTGCATTCCTCTGTTTGCACTTCCTTCCTCTACCTTTCTGGAAAACTTGCTTTCTTGTAATCTTTCATACTAGCAAAGCAATCATAGTGCCTGGTTTTTTTTAGGATTGACAAAGCACAATTGGCTTACTTGATAGAGGAGGTAGGACTGTCAGTGATAAAATCATTGTCCTCTTCACTCACTCCAACTGATATATTCTGCACATATTTTCCCTTTAATTAATAATAAACAGCTTCAGGTGCTTGTTGCAGACAGCAGCAACAATAGTGGGTCCAAAGGGCTGGGTGGGTGAAGGAGGAAGCACCTGATTATCTCATCCAACTGAGCAACAGTCAGCAAAAATGCTGTGGCCGCATCTCAGTCTGCACCTGGCAAAAAAGATTGGGGCAGGAAAGAGAGGATCCGGATTTGGAGGCCTGAGGATCTGTCACCACCTGCCAAGACTTGCTGGAGAGCCAGATCACTTTTCACTTAGACTTGCAGCTGCAGAGATTCACAATTCAATGTTTCTGAGTGTCGTTCCTTTAACTAGTTGGCTTTTTGACAAGGAAGAGATCAGTCCTGCACTCTAGGATACCTAGCCATTTAAAGGTTTAATTTTTCCTAGATACTTGCTTCTGGGTAGAAGTGTGCTAATTCAGCTTTTCCTGAGCAAGGATCATTCCACCTAGGTGGGGATTATGAAGTCTGGTGCACCTAGAGACTACCAGATAAAACAGCTGTTAGAGAGGAAATGAATTAAGAAAACAAAGGACCATAAATATTGTACAGAAAGGATAGCCAGTTTTTCTTTAAAAGGTTCACTGAATCTGGTAGAACTTCTTTGTGGATATAGTAAAGGGGCTTCAAATGTCTTAGCAAAGTTGTCGATCATATAATTAGTAATGTTGCATTCTCTTAACCTTTACTTTTGAAATGAACATTATAGCTTAGAAATGAAAAATATAGCAGTCTATTAAGGCATGTGCAGCAGAAGGCAGTGTGAAATAGAACAATGAGGTATGCGCTGTATTAACATATACCATGGAAAAGTGGTCAAACTACAGCATATATGCAGCTGGGAGCAATTCAATTGATGGAATTGAAAGAAGAGACAAGCAGAGGCTCCTTATAGACCATTGAAGGGAAACACACTACTATATTGTAACCAAGACGTGCAGTTGCATTCAATTAGCTGTGGGCATGCAAAGATATTTTTTCCTCCCTTTTTGCATTTGAGAGTTATGGTTTAGAGAAATTGGCAGCACATAAATGACAGTGACAGGGCAAATATGTTTGAGGGAAGAATAAGTGAACTGGAAACCCCAGGGATAAAGGAATGGCTAGTTATATATTGTGGCATATAGTTATGAACTTTATTATGGTTTTGTGTCTTTGCAACTTACCTGTAGAACTTTTCAGGGGGAATTCATAACAACACTGATATAACATGAGTTTCATTTATATATACATTATATACATACATACATACATACATACATACATACATACATACATACATACATAAATACATACATACACACACACACACACACCGTGTTTCCCCGAAAATAAGACCCTGTCTTATATTTTTTTGAATCCTGAAATAAGCGCTTGGTCTTTGCATGCGTGTGTGTGTGTGTGTGTGTGTGTGTGTGTGTGTGTGTGTGTGCTTGTGTGTATATCTACATATATATACACACACACACACACATATATATATACATATATACATATATACATATATACCGGTACATATATACATATATACATATATAATGGTACATATATACATATATACATATATACATACACACACACACACACACATACGTGTGTGTGTGTGTGTGTGTGTGTGTGTGTGTGTGTGAGAAGCTGTTGGATATTTACTTGGGTCAATATATTTGAGGTTACTTTTTCTATTACCCCCACCCCAATTTCATGATTTTATCCATTATAATTGTACTTTCTTACATTATTTTACTGTGACATTTGTTCTATTCTGAATTTGAGCTATAAGTAATAATTACATCCTTATAAATATTCATCCACATACGGAATTGTTATTAAGGGTTTTATCATATCTATTATTCCATTCTATTTTCTTTTACAGTTTTTACTCTTAAATGCACTCTGATACAAGAAGACAAAAACTGCTGGATTAATAAATAGAAAATTTGTCCTCCAGTAAAACAGAAAATTGTGGTAAAGATAAACTGCAGTAAAATATTGATTACATCATCTCTTTTCCAGTACCATTTTGTTGCTATAAAGGAATATTTATCCTAGTCTGGTTTAATAAAAACATACTGGCAAAAGAATTGTATGGAAAATAACAGCAGATATTCTTATATTTTCTAACAACTGAGTATTTTATCTGCTAATACAGTCACAGAAAAAGGACAAAAAATTAAGATCTGCGAAACATGCATCATTACATATTTATAGTAAAAACAAAGTCTGCTCATTTCCATGAAAATATTAAGTACACACTTACATAAATTTATGTCTTTTAAATAAAGTAGTTTTAAATTTGTTTAATTTTAGCCATATTCTTATTATGTTTTCTTTATACTATTTTGGATACGATAGCTCCCTCAAGTGGCATTAGATTGTGTCAGAAAGTTGGAAAAAAAGCACCTTTTCACATCCCTATTTAAAAAAAACTTAATATCAAACTAGATTTCATTGTTATTGAGTGAGATGTATTTCCTTTCTTTTATTATTCTATGGTTAGGGACAGGGGTGGGTTCCACTTACCTTCCCCACCGGTTCGCATCGCGACATTTTGCGCGCATTCCCTTGCGCAATTTTGCTTCCGCACATGCTCAGTGGCTGCAATCAGCCCGAAACACAGCTGAGGAGCTGATCAGCTGTGCTTCGGGCGAAGGAATAAAGGTCAGTATAAACCCGGGGGTGGGCGGGAGGGCCCTTTTTCAAGCAGCAGAACAGGAAAAACCTTCCAAACAGTAAAAAAAATTCACAAAAAAAGATGGCGGCACCCACAGACCAGCACCGGCTGATCCACTTAAGTGACGTCACCAGAGGGTCGCTTACCAGGGCGATCCGGTCCAAACCAGGAGGAACCCACCCCTGGTTAAGGATATAGAAAATCCATTATGATATCACACACATTCAAAATAAAGATCCTAATATTTCTTATAATGTTGAGTTAATCTAGAAATTAGTTATGTACCTTTGGTTATTATATTTAACCAGTTTTTTAAATAATAAGTTTGTTACAGTGTTTAAATATGCCTAGAATATTAACAGTGAAATCCTTTATGTGTAGATCTGCATATTTAAATTTTAATACAAAGGAGAATATTCTGAAAAAAGATCACAAGTTTGGTTATCTATGTGTTGTATGCTTTCCTTTTTTTATGATCCTGAAGTTCTCCTCATTTACCTTTTAAAATGATTTTATTTTTAATCAGGGAAAAAACTTTATCTTTTTCATCTCACATATTTTTCATCTCACATATGATTTTATATACTTATATCACATAGTCCTTTCTTCCCTTCCGGCTGTTGGAAGTTAAAACCCACCTCTCTCCTAGAAAAATGAAATATTTTAGGGTATACTAAAAAGGCAGAATATTTCCCCTAAAAGAGAAGTAGAAACTCAGAGAAGCAGAAACTCAGCCCCCACCTTTGTCAATGGGCCATTAAGCACTGAGCCAGTCTATTCTACATAACAAAGATAGGATTAGCCCTCTGCCCATCTCACCACATGGCACCTGGGAAGATTGCATCAGCCAGCACTCAAACTAGCCTGGGACACAGACAAAGCCTACAGAGTTAGCTAAGACCCCCGCCCCCTGGGAGTCTGACAGCTAATGGGATACATTTCCTGTACAGGAACAGGAAACTCTTAAGGTGGGGCCCAACAGAGGGTATAAAACTCAGGCACTCTCAGCATCTCAGTCCTTTTTTTTCTTCTTCACCCAACATCTTGAAGCATGTGATCACCTTTTCTGTTCAGGAACTCAAGCCATGTGCTTCTGTCCACCATTAAACCATCTTTCCAAGCAGTCTCCATGTTTCCAGTATCTTTTTCCCCACTTGGAATTGAACCCAGATGGACATTTCTTCTAACACAGCCAAGCTAAGAAGACCAAAATGTCCTAGGTTTTCTTCATAGAAAAGCTGCTTGAAGCTCTTTTAATATTTTGTCCTTTTTGTAGCTTTCCAACCTTTGCAATATCGTTTTCTGAGTGTGATCAGAACAGAATACAATGAATCCCAATAGATTTAGATAGTAAGTATCTATTGTTTATTTTTTTTTCTTTTTCCTTCTTAATTAGTCCAAGGGTTGGAATTTACCTTCTTAATGCAAGTTTTATAGTATACCATGGAAACATGTTTATTTTTCATTTCCTTAGGTCCAACTAGATGCTTTACAATTGGTATCAGGAGTATGCCAGTTTTTCTAGAATCTAGATCTTTCTGGTCAAGCAGAAATGACATAAGAAATATGGTTTTGTCATGTAGCCAGATCTCAATTTACTGTTCTCTAAATCTAATCTGCCTCCCAGGATTATTATGAATTTGACAGAATATTTGCAGAATCATGTTGTTGAATTCCTTCTTTGAAAGCTTTAACTCAAAGATGATCAGGTTTTTAAAAAACAAAAAATAAAGAGACAAAAGTAACAAAATGTTCTTTCTTTATGTACTACCAATTACAGTACTAGAATACAAAGAATGGAAGTATGCTTCTTTACTTTGGAGCTTTATTTTAGTTGTTTGTTCTTAACCTTGTCCTTACAACTATCATTAAATGCTAACAAATGCTAACAAAGTTAGGCCAAGATGTTTTGGCAAAGTAGGAAGAGCAGGGGTGGGTTCTAATTTTTTTACTACCAGTTCTGTGGGCGTGGCTTATTTTGTGGGCGTGGCTTGGAGGTCAGATGGGCATGGCTTCAGGTGGGCGTGGCTTGGTGGTCAGGTGACCGGGTGGGCGTGGCCAACTTGTAAAATGTGGTGAAACTCACTTAACAACGCTCTTGCGTAGCGACCAAAATTTTGGGCTCAATTGTGGTCATAAGTCTTTCTTTCTTTCTTTCTTTCTTTCTTTCTTTCTTTCTTTCTTTCTTTCTTTCTTTCTTTCTTTCTTTCTTTCTTTCTTTCTTTCTTCCTTCCTTCCACTTCCTTCCTTCCTTCCTTCCTTCCTTCCTTCCTTCCTTCCTTCCTTCCTTCCTTCCTTC
>QLTV01002141.1:3198685-3217781 GCA_003457575.1 Thermophis baileyi
TTTCTTTCTTTCTTTCTTTCTTTCTTTCTTTCTTTCTTTCTTTCTTTCTTTCTTTCTTTCTTTCTTTCTCGGCAGCGGGAGAAGGAAGAAAGTGCTCTGGGACTGGGAGGGTGGGTGGCCCAGCCCGGCAGCAGTGCATCCCCTGTCATGTGCCGTCCTGAAGCGCCGTTGCCGCCGCCGCTGCCCTTCTCGCCTTCCTGGCTTCAGTGCCGGGACCAGCAAAGAAGTGCGGTTGAGCAGGGCCTGGGCGTTAGTGCGGGAGCGGCGAGGAGTTCAGGGCATGCGGTGGTTCATCTTCATGCATGGAGGCCAGGCGAGGGGAGGGCAGGGGGTCCCCTGCCCCCGGTGCCCCTCCTCCACGCAACCTGCTGCTGCCGAGCGGTCTTCTTCACACCGCCTGCTTCGCTCGTGGGGCGGATGGGCTGGAACTTCCGCACTTCTTTGCTGGCGCGGTTGAACAGGGCCAGGGCCATTCTCCCCCTTCGCCCTGCCTGAACATACAGCCGCCGTGCCCGCCTCTCACCTGTCGCGGCTCCAACTGCATCGGCGTTGGGAGACGCGAGCCCCTCTGGAACTGAGTCCACGGCTTGTCCCTGCTGCCCCCGGGTACGAGGGAGCTGCTCCAGATGAGCCATTTCCCCCCTTCGCCCTGCCTGAACATACAGCCGCCGCGCCTGCCTCTCACCTGTTGCGGCTCCAATGGCGGTGGCAGCGGGAGATGCGGGCTCGTCTGGAGCTGAGCCTGCGGCGTGTCCCTGCTGCCCCCGGGTACAAGGGAGCTGCCTCCAGATGAGCCATTTCCCCCCTTCGCCCTGCCTGTCGCGGCTCCAACGGCGTTGCAGGCTCGTCTGGAGCTGCTCCCCTGCAGCTGAGACCTCGGCTTGTCCCTGCTGCCCCCGGGTACGAGGGAGCTGCTCCAGACAAGACATTCCCCCCCTTCGCCCTGCCTGAACATACAGCCGCTGCGCCAGCCTCTCGCGGCTCCAACGGCGGCAGCTTCAGGAGACGCAGGTTCGTCTGGAGCTGCTCCCCTGCAGCTGAGACCTCGGCTTGTCCCTGCTGCCCCCAGGTGCGAGGGAGCGTGGCAGGCAAGAGGCGGGCACGGTGGCTGTATGTTCACGCAGGGCATGCGCAGTTCTGAAAAATCCAAAAAAAATTCCCCCCCCAAAAAAAGCCAAAAACAAGACGGCAATGCATGCACAGTGCCAGAAACTCGGCTTCTGCGCATGCGCAGAAGAAAAAACCCGGAAAAATTTTAAAAAAATTCAAAAAAAGAGATGGCGGTGCCCACAGACCAGCATCGACCAAACCGGATCCGTGACATCACTGTGATGTCACCAGTGGGTTGCTACCAGTTCGGGTGGTCCGGTCCAAACCGGGAGGAACCCACCTCTGAGGAAGAGACACCTTTACTCATAGTCCGTTTGTTGTTGTTGAAGAAAAAGTAAGAGAAATCTTATCTTGTATCTTTAAGATACTATAATACACTTCTGCCCATGACTTACAGAAATAAATAATAAATATATGAAATTACCATAACATCAACCTTATATAATAACCCTAGTCTGCCTGGTAATACAGCTGATCCTAGCCTGAATGCTTAACTTCAAGAGTAAGCCTGTTCTTGAGATGAGAGGGTTGAGCTAAATTGTCTCTATTCTTATATCCCACAAGATGGACCCCAGTGAGATATAAATTTGAGACCCTCCTGGATGGTTGTCATTTATATTCTACTATGTATTATTTTCTTGCCTTGCTGTTTATGTTTCCTATTGTGATGCCTTGTTTTGGTTGACATGTTAAAGTTTCCTTATTTCATTTTTCATAAATGCCTGTTCATGCCAGGTATTATTTTCCATCTCCTTCAGGAATCTATGTAGAATGTACCCTATGTTCTAAACCTCAAGGATCTGCTAGATTGAGTGAAGCTAAAGTAATTACCAGCAGTGGCCTGGACAAGCACTTTTATTTGCAGCACATTTTTCACCAGAACTTGCCATTTATAGAATGGGATTTTAAAGCAAGTCATTTTCTCAGGAGGTGGAGCCTAATCTGTCAAGGGAACTGACAGTTATTCTGTTCAAAGGGAAATAACAATGTTAAATGCTATAGTTTATACAGTTTATATAGTTAGATATAGTATATCTAACAAGAGAATTAATTATCTTGCTATTTGACCACATTTTAGAAGAAGGATAAGAAATAGTAACAAACTGAAAAGAAAATGGATCTTCCTTTTAAGTCTTTGTCAAAATCACACAAAATCACAAAGAGTAGCCAAATACTCTTTTCTTGATATCATAATGTTTCTAGCTGTTGCTAGAAATGGCCTAAAATAAAAATAATATTAAGTTTATCTTAGAAGTAAAATTTTGTCTTAGATAGCAAGGCAATCATTTTATGTTTGTCAAAAAAGGACACAAGAAAGATCTGTAATATTTGGACAAACTTTGGAAGCCTAGACTTACATATTACCATTATAAAAACATATAACATCTCTCAACTACAGGCAGTTGTAATTAATCCTTAGGCAAGTCAGTATTGACATGACTACATCCCAGAAATATCAAAACAACATTCAAAGCTATTTCTCATCATAGAATTCAGCCGTGCTTTAGAATGCAACAGAATTTACTAAATAGGCAAAAGAATCACAATCTGTTTGGTTCCAAAAGAGCAATCACTTTCTTTTATTATTTGAACAGGGAAGTGGCTTTTGAGCACTAATACAATGAATAGAGGTTGCTTAAAAGCATGAATAGACTTTTTGTTTATCATTCATGCTTGTGCATGAAATACTGTAGTGCAATGACATACACAATTTTCTAATTTCTGCAGACTCTGCAAATTCTTAAGAGTCCCATAAAATAATTTGAAAGCTGAACTGAAAATTTATGGGCTGGTTTAATGCCCATCTACAATTTTGAACAGAAAGAATACAGAAAAAGAAATATGAATTAATTACTATAATATCACAGCAGAGATAATTTATGCTAACCTACTTACCACACCAATACTGGGAGAATAGCAAAAGGCCTGATAAGATCTTGGATAATAGTTGAAAAGAAAAGAAAAATAGGGCAAAGTTTCCAATTATTAAAGGTGAAAGAGATGATATGTATAAAAATTCAATGGATACAAATTGTGAATTTTTCAAATGTTATTCAGCATTATACAGTAAACCACAGAATTTTTAAAATGAAAATATAGAGGCCTTTCAAAATAATTTTTTATTCACTATCTGAATTAGGGGTTAAACAAATGATTTTAAACAAAAGTTCTTAAGAGTCCCATATAATGATAGATAGATAGATAGATAGATAGATAGATAGATAGATAGATAGATATAGATATAGATATAGATATAGATATAGATAATTATATTCACTTTCACAAAGATATAGATATAGATATAGATATAGATAATTATATTCACTTTCACAATTCTGTAAAATATCTAACTAAGCTGTTCTCCCTATTCCCCATCGCCCCCATTTTTAATGACATTTTATGTATCTTTCTGTATGGTCTCATCAACATTTTTTCCCCAAATTTTACATAGCAGCTGAAGGTAGCCAAGCATAGGTTTCCTTCTACCACTTTCCCCTTGTCTTCTTTACTGGCCCAGTCCCAAAGGGAAAGGGTCATGTGAGCAGGTTGTTTCTTCTTCCTCTTTTTATGGCTCACAGTGGGGAGAGGCCATTAAAATACAGCAAGAAAAAGCAAGAAATTACAAGGATTAGCAGTGGGATCCTTATGGAGTATATCAGGAGTGTCAAACTCAATTTTATTGAGGGCCAGATCAGCATTATGGCTGCCGTCAAAGGGCCAGGTGGGCATGGGTGGATGGTCATGTGACTGGGTGGGTGTGGCCAACTCAACATTGCTCATGTCAAGGGACACCTGTGATGAGCCAGACAAGGCTGGGGGGGGGGTGATCTAGGGTGAGCGCCAAAGCCTGGGGGGGCCAGCAGAGCATTGGTGCTTGCGTGCAGCTGGGGACGGTGCCGGGGGGGGGCGCGCGGTGCTGGGGCGTGGGGGGGCACTGAACTGCCCTTTCAGTTTTAGGCTGGAGTCCAGGTACAGAGGCAAGACAGAGGTCAAAATGGGAAGCCCCTGCCCACTGCTGTCTGTGTCATGTCCCCATCGGAGCCTGAATCTTCAGAGGAAGATGAGCCGGAGCTGGAGCCGAGGGAATGGCTTCGTTAGCTTCGGAGGAATGTGGGGAGGAGGCAGGCCAGGGTCCCTCAGGAGTGGGACGGCTTGCTAGCAGGGAGGAACAGGGGCACGATGACCGAGAGAGGACAAGCAGTGAATGAAAAGCGACAGAGCTCAGGCAATGAGCAAGGACCACCCCCTCCTTATCCATGAGCACGGAGAGTGGAGAGGAGGCGGGAACAGCGCAGGCCAACCGACGACTTGGGAGGAGAGCGCCATGCCCTTCTTCACAAGGCACACCTGGGGACTGAGATTTAAGGAGACACTGTGGAGAGGGGCGTTTGTCAGGAACAAATGCTGAATTCATGGAGTTTTGTGTGCCGTTGCTGATGTTTGGAGTTTCCTGGACTTCTTGCTTTATTTCTTGCTTCCTGGAGTAATTTCCTTGTTCCTTTGCTTCCTGAAACCATTACCATGTTCCTTTGCTTCCTGGACTCATTGACTTATTCCCTTACCCCGCTGGAGTTCGTACTTTGCAGCCGTTGTGCTCACACTGTTTTGCTGTTGGAGGGGTGTGTATGTGTGTGTGATCACTTTGCTCTGGGGTTTACCATAACATGGGAGTGTTTGGGGGAAAATTGGACCAATAAAGGGGCGATTTGAACTATCAGCTGACTGTGTTGCCTCTGTGCCTTGCCCCGGGTCATCACAGCCTGCCTATTACCTGCAGTGGCTTCCTATTTTCACTCCCACTCCTTGTTGCAGTTTGTGCAGTTCTGTTGCCCCTCCCACCATGCCTCAGCACCGTTCGACCCCCCAGGCACCCTCCCCAGCTGCACAGAAGCACTAATGCCCTGCCAGCCCCCCCCCCCGGCATCAGAAACAACTGTGCACAAGCAGCCTTTGCCTGCCACCTCCCCAGGCATCCTCCCAAGTCCCGTTTCCCTGAGGGGGCGCCCAGCCACGCTATTCTGAATAGCTTACCTCCTCCTCGAAGCTTCTGCTGCTGCTGCTGCCCCCACGAGATGAAGAAAGGCAAGACCAGGCCAGTCAAAGAGAGGAGAGGCCAGGCGTGAGAAGGCGTGGCTGGGAGGGGAGAGGTGAGGCCGGGTGGGGCAGGACGGGGCGAGGCAGGACAAGGTGAATGAGCTGCTCCCAGTCAGGCCAGGACGAGGCTGCAGGGGCTGGTCCCTTGCCATTTCCAGGCCAGCCTGACGGGCCAGATCTAACCTCGTCACGGGCCAGATCCGGCCCGTAGGCCTTGAGTTTGACATCCTGGAGTATATGGATGCTTAATACTGTCAGTCTCTAATGCCATCCTGAGCCAAGAACTTCAATGTTAAGCAACAGTATTTTAGGGGTGTCATGCATTTTTCTGACCTTCCTGCAAGTTCTAGGCATGCAATGTCTTAGGATGGAAAGTCATTCCCATCTTTGGTTCTCACCTGCTAAATAAAGTATGGGGGAAGCCCCAGTACACACACACACACACACACACACACACACTCACACGCACACACACACCTACCTATACTAGTATTGGTGTAGAGACCTGCAACATACGCAACTCAGTCTACAATAGGATAGTTAGACTTAGGAAAGGAAGGATATAGCTTTCTGTTTCTGTTCTAATTTGGCATGTGCCTGCAATGGTCCTCAACCTAACCAACTTCAGAAGAGGGCTATAAAATTAAGTGCTGTGATAAAAGCCCTAAATATCTAAGAAGTGTCATCTGCATAGTTCTAATAGTCTACTTATTTGTTTTGCAGGTAGTCCTCGACTTATATTAGTTTAGTGACCGTTCGAAGTTACAATGGCACTGGAAAAAGTGACTTACAATTGGTACTTGCACTTACAACCATTGCAACATCCCCATGATCAGCTGATCAAAATTTGAGCAGTTGACAATTGACATACTGTATATTTATGATGGTTGCATTGTTCTGGGGTCACGTAATTACCATTTGTGATCTTCCTAGGTAGCTGCCAACAAGAAAAGCCAATGTGGGAAGCCAGATTTGCTTAAAAAACCATGTTATTAACAACTGCAAATGATTCAGTTAACAACCATGGCAAAAAGGTCATAAAATTGGATGTGACTCACTTAACAACTTGTTAACAACTTGTTAAGTGAGGCAAGAAATTCTGGTCTCAATTGTGGTCTTAAGTCAAGAACTACCTCCATTAGATTTGTATGTCAGGTTTTTTGTTCAGAGCTGAAGGCATTTTTTATAGGGCTCACTCCTTTCATTTTCTCCACCTCTACAACTTGTGAGTACGGCAGGTCTGACTGAAACTGACTGGTTGAAAGTGATCCAATAAGTCGGATATATGTAATTAAAAATGGGAGGGGAATTAGAAGAACATTGACTATTACAATATTTAACTCATTTATTTTTGGTTTTGTGGTATGAAACACTTAAATAAATGAAATTAGGATATAATTTCTAAAAATAGGGGGGGAATGCATTTTAATTCTTTAAAATGACAAGGCAACAGCTTTGCCTTCAGACCTGCTGACAAAGTGGTTCTGCAACATTATATGTTGTAGTCAGCTCCATGTACTCTGTAATTTTCTTTAAATTAAGGGGTATTTTTAAAACTCCCTGATGATAACCTTTTCAAGTACATGTGGGAACTCTGAAAACCATAAAAGTCTGAAGTTGCTTAATGGTGTATTTATGTGGGCTAAATCTTTAAAGGCCTGAAAAAAGCAAACATGGTCTCAGAAATACATGCTTTTAAACAGACATAAAGGATTTGCTAAACATCTTCTAATGAATATTTCATATTTCACTTCATGCACTTGTGTATATGAGATTCAAACAGATATTTCAGAGGCCACTTTGTTCTTAGCAGTGTTGAAGGTTTCATACATACATACAAAGAAATACAAAAATTCTTCAGGGTTCGGTACAGAGAAACACAGATAAGCTGGAAGTGTTGTTATGTCTAAATGAATTAGACAGATTTTAAAAGGAGACCACGTTACTATATATTCTCTCAAAACTGGATAAATTTTATGGTACTTATCTAACAATGGTTGTCAATCCCTAACCTACTGTATGGTTTCTGAATACCTAAAGATGGATAATATTTGATGTTTTTAAATGCCTGCAATTGTTTGCAATATTTGCTACTTGAAACAATAATATCAATCTGTTTAGGTTAACATATTTAAAAATTAGAGATGTGGCAGCACATCCATTGAGCAAATTGTTTTGAATTAATTTGCCACTGAATAGAAAAATGAATTCCAGTACACATTAAGGAAGACAGCCTACCAGCAAAGATGGGAAAGAAAAAGAACGTAAACACATCAAGGAAGCCCTCAGAACATGTGGCTATCCCAAGTGAGCCTTCATCAAATCTCAAAAAAGACCCCACAGGAGCTCTTCTGTAACAGACAATGATGAGAACAATAAACAAAGCAACATTGTCATTACGTACATTGCAGGCATATCGGAAAAGCTCAGGAGGATCTTCAGCCAACATAACATACGGGCACACTTCAAACCCAAGAATACACTAAGACAGAAGCTTATCCACCCCAAGGATAAAACACCCAGACAGAAACTGAGCAACGTGGTATATGCAGTACAATGCAGTGAGCCATGTGCAGATCTGTACATTGAGGAAATGAAACAACCACTTCATAAGCGCATGGCACAACATAGGAGAACAAACCCATCAGGACTAGATTCAGCAGTCCATCTGCATTTAAAAGACACAGGCCACTCTTTTGAAGACAAGAAAGTCCATATTTTGGTTTGAAAGAGGGGTTAAAGAGGCCATTTATGTCAAAATTGAACAGCCCTCTCTCAACAGAGGGAGAGGGATATGAGAGGTGGGATTCAGCCGGTTCACACTGGTTTGGGCGAACCGGTTGTTAAATTTTTGCGCAGTTCGGAGAACCGGCAAATCGCCCCTCCCCTCCCCTCCCCTCCCAGTCACTTCTTATCTCGCCTCGCCCTCCTTGGCCGATGCCTAGAGTCACGCCCACGGCATAGCTGCTGCTGCTCTCTGTTTCCCTTGCTCGCTCTCTTGCCTCGACCACGCGGTCCACGTGCATGGCCTACCTTTCTGCCTCAGGTATCTGCCTTCCCCGATCTCTGCTACTCACCCAGCTTTCTCACCTGTGCCCCAGCCTACCTTTCTGCTGCCTGAACTACCTGCCTATGCCTTCCCCGATCTCTGCAGGTACACCCCCCCCAGCGCGCCCTACCTTTCTCCTCTGTTTCTGCCGCCCGTGCCTTCCCCAATCTCTGCAGGTTCTCCCCCAGCATGCCCTACCTTTCTCCTCCATTTCTGCCACCCGTGCCTTCCCCAATCTCCTACCCGGCCCCTTTGTTGGATGCAGAACCCTCGCCAACCGGCCTTGACTGCTGGCCTCTCCGGCATTTCCACATTTAACTTTGGAGCCGCCTGGGCAAGGGCAGCCTGCTGCATCCAAGCCCGATGGCATCCCCCGAGCAGTGATCCTGGCTGCCACCGCCACCTCGCGAGCCAGCCTAGCCCGAGCCAGTCTCCCGGGGACCGTGCCTCTCTCAGTCTCTCTCCATCTCCTACCTCCCTGGGAGAGCCGTGTGACACCACAGAAACAAGGCCCACCTGGATGGCCCCCTCACTCGCAGTCTTGGCCTCGCACTCTTCCTCCCCAGCCAGCCCACCCCCCTGGCTTCAGGAGAAGCGCAGCAGAGACGGTCAGAGACCGTCCCACAACCGTCTGAGTCTCCTGGAAGCCGCGAACCAGCTGGCTTTGGCCTCACTGCCCAGCAGGAAAAGCTCTGCTTCGCTTGCTCTGGGGATGCTGCTGCCAAGGGAGATGCTGCTAGTCCTCCCTCCTGCCCACCGGGTGCCAGCTTCACGCTGAGGCTCCCAGCCATGCTAGCTGAACAACCTCCAGCACCCTGTGCAGTTCAGGGCCACTGCCCTCCCGCCAGGCCCCCAAGGCCTGGGTGACCCTGGGGTGGCTGCACTGCAGGGGGGGGTGAAGGCTTTGCCCTTGTTCCAGAACAACTACAGACTACTCCGTCTCTCCTCCCCCACTTGTTGTTGACCCAGCATGCTGCTTGATCGGTAGGTTTGAATCTTCCTCGTGTCAAACCTAAGATTTAAAAATTATATTTTATCCATTTATCTATTTGTTGTAATTCTTTATAATCCTTCCTTATAATCATTGGTACACAAAAAGCAAGTTATGATATTGGTAGACAGAGCTGTCCACTTGAAACATGGGGGGGAGGCAACATTAGGGATAAAGGGCACAGAGTACCCCCTCACCCCTCACCCCCTTTCCCTCCCTTGCAGTCTTCTTTAGCATCTCCAGGCTCACATTTCATCATCCTGCTTCCACTTATCCCCAGTGCATGAATGTAACATCCTTACAAGGTCACTTCTTGAACAGGAAGAAAAGTTGGATTTTAAGTTTAGTTCTCTCGGAGTCCATGAAATTTTCCCTCCTGAGGCCCCATTGGTGGATGCGATGCTTGCTTCCCAGTGACAGTGGAAGGGAGAGGCAGCCCAGCCAGAATGGAGCCTCACCCGCCACTGGCCTGTCTGGCAGGGGCACCATTCATCCCCCACCAGTTCCTTGGAAGAGGTGCAATTCCACCCACCAGAGGGATTGGCATTGGGGGAAGTCCATTTGATGCCCACTGTTTTGTGCTGACTCACGGGGAAAGACCCACTCCAAGGATTATCCCAACAAGTCAGTCTTTGCATGCAGCAACACCTAGTAAATAATGAATTTGTCAATGAATTTTAATAAGAATAAAAGTCCAGGAAGTCTCTCTCTCTCTCTCTTTCTCCCTCCCTCTCTCCCCCTCCCCCTCCCTTCCTCCCTCTCTCCCCCCCTTNCTCTCTCTCTCTCTCTCTCTCTCTCTCTCTCCCTCCCTCCCTCCCTCCCTCCCTTCCTCTCTCCACAGTCCTGGACTTGCAGCTTGATGAGCATGTGGTAGGAGGACTATGTACAGGTTTCTCTTGTGCACCTGTTCCTTGACCTTGAGGCAATTGCATCCTAGTGATCTCCTGGCTGGACTACTGCAATCTACAGGGGGCTGTTCTTGAAGATCCACCAGAAATGACAGTTGATCCAAAATATAGCATCCCAAGCAGTAATAGGCACTACTCACTGTGCCCATGTCATCACTGGAATGTAAGCTGCATTGGTTATCAATTGGCATCTGGGTACAGTTCAAAGTGTTGCTTGTCACCTATAAAGTCTTTGATTGCATAGGGCCTGATTATCTGTTTGGCCACTTGTCTTCAGTTATTTTGGCTCATCTGGTAAACTCGGGCAGAGTGGCTGTGCCCTTGGTGCCCTCAATTAAACTTACCATCTTGTGTCTTCTCTGTTGCAAGTGCTCTGTGCCTGCTCTCTTGGGGTCTGGAAGATGGAGCTCTGTTCCCTGTCATGGAATTAGTGAACTGTTAGGTCTTGTCAGAGTTTGCAGCACATCTGACCAGCACACAAGTAAATGAACTTCAGCAGGATTCAATTATATATAAGAAACTTTTTTATATACAATACCATACAGCAGAATCCAGAAGTACAGAATCAATGATCACAGAAGTAATATTCACAGAAGCAAGATATAATACAAAGACACTCATATATATACAGTATACAGATGAGTTGGCTAAGCCACGCCCAGGCTCCGAGCTGTCTGGGTCACCAAACAGTCCCCATTGGCTGACCTGTTACCATGTCTATCCAGTCTATGAATATTCATACTCTGACAGGTCTGTTTTTTGTCTCAGCTGTTATGTTTTTTAATAGTTTTAATTCTATATTTGATATGTGGTTGATATGGGAGTAGGTGACTGTAATGAAGCTAAATAGGAAGGAATTTATAGGTAGCTAAAAATGCCAAATCCAGTCTACACATCTGTCCAACAACCATAATAACTGATAAACGCGCGGTGCCAGGAGGCCATGTGAGTGGACAGCCAGGCGGCGAGGCGAGTGGCCGGGCAAGGTGAGGAGTGGCTGGGAGGGGAGGGGTGAAGAGAGGCGAGGTGAGGCAATGTGAGTGATGTTGAGTTGGCCACGCCCACCCAGTCACATGACCACCCAGCCATGCCTACCCAGCCAGTCATTAGGGCAGAGAACCGGCTGTTAAATTATTTGAATCCCACCACTGGATACGACATCATCTATCTCCAATCTACAACACAGTCCTTTCAATAGTTCCAAGAAGGCTCCACATCATTTTGTTTCAAATAAAAAGAAGCTTGTGTGAACCTTGGTACCTGCTTTTTATTTAAAAAGTTCAGTTGTAAAAGTGCAAGAGCAATATGGTAACTGTACAGCAAGCAAAAACCAACTGAAATCATATTTGATAAACTTGTGGAAGGCCTCTTGGATTTATAGATAGTGCTTGTTTTGCAACTGCCTTGTACAGCAACCAATCACAGTTATATCAGTAATAAAAAAGTAACTTTGCAACCAGTCCTCCCATTATGACCTTCACAAGTCTATAAAGCAAAACAAAGCTGAAGCTCATAAACATAGTCCCGTTGTCACATAGCGATTGCTTCACTTAATGACTGAGTTATCAGTCTTAATTGTTGTTAAACGAGAACTACCTGTACTTGGATGGATAACTTTGTGACACTGAGACAATATGATTCTTATCATGAAATGAAGAGGCAACACGTAGCCAGGGTTTCTCTAGCATCCCGCCCAGGGCCTCCATTCACACATCAACCAGGGTCTCCATTTATGTCCTGCCGGGGACTCGTGAAATAAGTCCAGGCACAACCAAGGATTTCTTTCACATGCCTGGCTGCTTTGGTGAAAAAAGGCCTGAGCAGAGCATGAATGGAGATCCTGGCTGATGTGCGAAGGCCCTGAGCAGGGCATGACAGAGCCCCTGGCTGCACCAGCTGAAAATAAGGCAGCTGTCATCCACCCCACTTAGTCAGCTAGCAAAAAAAAAGACTCCTGACCTGAGATTTTCCAAGAGCATGCTTTACTAGAGCAATAAATGGTTACAGGCAAAGAGAAGCAGAATCTGGCAAATTGGTGCGAATTAACTTTTCCCTTTCCCCTGGCCACCCCTCCTACAATCGGTCATTGTCCAATTAACAATGCTTATTTTGTTTTGGGAACAGAGTTTTGGTGCGGCTTCTCCATCTCTGCATTCTTTCAGGTGGCCTTGAGCTGGAGCAGCACCTCCTTTCTTGCCCAGCACAGCATGGATTCCAACCCCCCCATCTTCCCCTCCCCCCCATTCCAATTCTTCCTCCACCCCACCCCCATTGCAAATATGTCAGGCTGATAGGTTGCAAAGTAAAGCAAGCAGAATGGCAGCTGTGACATGCTGCCCCTCCAGAAAAAGGACTAGTCCTACAAAAGAACAGAGGAAACATTAAATAACAGGAAATAATAAATCCTTCATTTGGTCTTATTAGGATACCTAGCATGAAATTGGCGGACCAACTGGAGGGAACAAACGTGGGCAGCATCAACCCACTCCACCTCAGAGGGAGGGAAATCCTTTCATAGAATGAGATACTGAACTTTTCCCCTATGGAACCTTGAGTTTGAGATCTTTTGATCTCAAAATGCTGCTCCTTCTCTCATTATTGGAGGAGGGATTGGCTTTGTGGCTGGCCATAAGTGGGAACTAGTTTCTGCCTTTAGCAGAGTACAGTGAAAGACCAGATGAATCCTTTTAAGATTTTTTGGCATCAAGAACTCCACCATCACTGGGTTAATGACCCTGGTGATGGGAAAAGGGCCTACATATTTGGGACCCAATTTCTTGCAAGGCTGCCACGACTGCAAGAACTTGGTTGAAAGGTAAACCCTATCTCCAACTCAAAACTCTTTTTGTGGGGCTCTTTTCTTGTCAGCTTGTTCTTTATAGCCTCCTTTAAAGCTTTATGAACTACCGGCCAGGCGTTTTGCAAGGACTTAATCCATTCGGCCAATGGGGATGTGTTGGGGTAACTCCAGCATAGGGGCAAAGTCCAGGCCCGGGGCAACCCAGAAAGGAGTGAAACCAGTGCTACTATGCACCGAATTATTGTATGCAACTTCAGCAAAGGGTAACAACTCAGCCCAATTGTCCTGCTGGTAGCTCATGTAACAATGAAGATATGTCCAAGATGACTACGCACGCCCCACCAGCTCCATTCAACTCAGCTACGGAGAGTTGGAAATCATATATGCTCCGATTCAATTGCTTCATGGAAGCAAATGATCTATTGGGTCTGTCGGACAATAGGAAGAGGGTGCTTTTCCTAAGCTACTGCGGACCCAAAGTCCTCGATATGGCTCAAGCTCTATCAGAACTAGCCGATGTGCAGACAGTACCATGGACAACACTCCAGGAAACGGTCCGGGCACATTATGCACCCATACCATCAAAGATGGTGAAAAGACACGAATTTCACCGCAGGAGTCAAGAGGAAGGTGAGACGATCAATCAATACATCGCTGCACTACGAAAAGTTGCAGCTCAGTGCGAATTCAGAGATTTAGAGGAAGCGATGCGAGATAGGCTTGTTTTGGGCTTAAGGGAACTAAATCTGCAGAGAAGATTACTAGCAAAGCCTGATCTCACGTTTAAGACAGCGCTTGAGGAAGCAAGAGCAACCGAAGCCTCAAATAAGTCAGCGGTGATGATCCAGAAAACATGGGACACACATTCTCCATGAGGAGCGGCCACTGTGCATCATGAGAACATGGAGCACGAAGAATCAGCAGAAGAGGGCAATGAAATCCACCGCCTATGTTTCAAAAGAAAGAAGGGAAATCCAGAGATGGGAGAAAGACCGCCTTTTTGTGCCAGATGCGGGGGCAATCACCCCAGAGCGTGCTGTAGATTCCAGGACGCCATTTGCCAAAGATGCAAGTGGAAGGGGCACATAGCAAGGGTTTGCTGTGCCAACCAACCTGCCCAACCAACCTGTACCGTCAGTGGCAGCCTGCGTGGCAGCCTGCAACACAAACGGGATTCCAAAAAGCACAGCTTCCAAAGACAAAGAGAAAACCGAGCCGCAGAAGCAAGAGAAACACACCAAACAATCATTAGGCACTCTAACGCACATCGCTCAAAGAAAATCCATGTCACAGTTCTCATTGAGGGGTCTCCGTGTGACATGGAGGTGGACACGGGGTCATACATGACCATTGTGTCCTGGAAAACCATAAAGAAGGCGGTTCCAGTTTCTTCTGGCAAAGAAACAATTGACGCCTCAGAAGGTACTGTTAAAGGATTATCAAGGGAACCACATCAGTAGTGAGTTCTAACCGTTTACTACCAGTTTGTGTGCGCACTTGTGCGCACGCATGCAACACTTCTGCGCATGCAGAAGGTGGGTGGGTGGAGCCTCCCGCCACCGCTACCAGCTCTTAGAACCAGGCCGAACCGGGAGCAACCCACTGCTGAACCACATCCCCGTCATAGGGAGCGGATCCTTCCAAGTCAAATTCAAAGATTTTGTCGGGCTATTGCAGCTGACCGTAGTGAACGACAACCTGCCAAGCCTGCTTGGGCTGGAGTGGTTCAATTTTTTGGGTTTAGGAGTAACCGGCATCCACGCCATCCAAGATGACAGCATTGAGGAACTGACGAAGGAATTTGCGGACGTCTTCAACGGGAGGCTAGGCAAGTACATGGGGAGACCCATCTCTTTCAACCTAGACCCCAAAGTCACCCCCATCTGAATGAAACCTCGGAGGGTCCCTTTTGCTCTCCAGCCCAAAATAGACAGTCAATTAGACAAACTAATTGCCCAGGGGGTTCTGGAGCCAGTTGATCACGCTAAATGGGAGACCCCGATTGTCACGCCGATTAAACCAGATGGCTCAATCCGCATCTGCGCAGACTAAATGCATGATCAATAAGGCATTACAACAGAGTGCCTACCCTGTGCCGGTCATTCAGCATTTATTGCATTCCTTAGGAAAGGGCAAAACATTTGCAAAACTAGATTTAGCTCAAGCATATCAGCAACTGCCGGTGGACGATGCCACCGCAGAGGCACAAACTATTGTAGCACGCAGAGGGACAGTTAAATGCTGCCGGCTGCAATTTGGTGTAAGCGTGGCGCCAGGACTCTTTCAAAGTATAATGGAATGCCTCCTACAGGGCATTCTGGAGGTGGTGCCTTACTTTGATGATGTCCTCGGGTCCGCGGACAACAAAGAAGAAGTCATCCACCGACTAAAGAGAGTCCTGAAGAAGCCGGACTCAAGGTTAAAAAAGAAAAATGTCAGATAACCGTGCCACAAGTCGAATTTCTGGGATATTTAATTGACGGCTCGGGAATACACCCTACCAAAAGCAAAGTCAAAGCCATTCAGGAAGCCCCCACACCAAAGAATCAGACAGAACTCCAGGCTTTTCTAGGCCTGTTAAACTTTTATAGTATTTTTCTGCCACAGAAGGCGACAGTAGCTGAGCCGCTACACTGGTTGCTAGACAAGAAGGCAAATTGGACCTGGGGACAGAAGGAAGCCTCTGCCTTCTCTGCTGTTAAGAAACTATTGTTATCCAATAGCGTTCTTATAATGAGAGTCTGCCACTCATCTTAACCTGTGACGCCTCCCCATTTGGCGTCGGGGCTGTCATCAGCCACCGGATGCCAAATGGGACCGAGTCGCAAGTGCACATTGATTTCGCAGGACTAGTCCAGGGTCAAACATTTTTAATAGTTGTAGATTCATATTCAAAATGGCTCGAGGTAATACTTATGGTCGAGCAATGGTCAGGCAGAGAGAATGGTGCAGTCAACCAAAGAAGTGCTAGCTAGAATAGGCCACAGAGACTGGCAAGCTAAAATCGACAAGTTCCTCCTAGTACAGCACATAACCCCTAGCGCCACCACAAACCTGAGCCCGGCAGAATTATTAATGGGTCGCAAACTAAGATCACAATTAGACAGACTACATCCAAATTACAATGCTGAGGCAACCACGGACTCGACCAGCTGGCACCGGTCATTTAGCATAGGGGACTTAGTATATGCCTACAACTATGCCGGGGGCCCTTCCTGGATCCCTGCCACTGTAATCACAATTACTGGTCCCCGTTCTTACCGAGTGGAATTAGAAGATGGGAAAATATGGATGAGACACATAGATCAACTCCGGGGCCAAATAGGAAACTCTGTCCTAAGGCAACAAGAAGGGGATTCTACCCAAACAATCCAAACACACATAAACTTCGACCTACAACCTGAAGATACACATACGCTAAACTCAAACCTGAATAGGCAACGCATACATACACCTGAGGTACCAAGAATCCAGCGAAGAGTTCTGGAGGAATCCATTCCGTGGAGTCAGCCACGCCCCGGGAGAACTTCCAGGCGGTTCCATTGGCTGACTCCGGAGCGGCAGCAGACCTGACTACCCAGGCCGCTGCTGCTGTTCCAACTGAGCTGCGCAGGTCAGGTCGCACCCACTAACACCCCGCCTACCTGCGTGACTACGTCAGTTGAACTTTCTGATTGGATAACGTCCTTTCCAAGAGGGGAGGGGTGTTAAATATGTTAATAGGGAGGGAAGCCTTGGATGAAGGCTTCCCTCAGGTCCGCATTCCAGGCGGAAAACAATAAAGGTTTAAAATCATTGGTTCACAGTACAGGCGGGAAAATAGAGCAACCTCAGTGGTTGGACTGCCTGACAGCAGCAGCAGTCAGTTGTACCGGTCTACCAATAAAGAGCTGTAGTCACCATACTGAAGTCCTGCCTCTTCAATTCAATCCCAAATTAACAGACAAGATGGGGAATTTATAGCTCAGAAGCAACAGGAGAAGACCTTGAGTATATTTGACAAGGTGAATATGAGCCAGCATTATGACCCAGTTGCTAGAAGGACCAACAGAGTTCTGAGTTACATCAGAAGAAACTCTATATCAAAGACATATAGCAATAGCAATAGCACTTAGACTTATATACCGCTTCATAGTGCTTTACAGCCCTCTCTAAGCGGTTTACAGAGTTAGCATATTGCCCCCAACAATCTGGGTCCTCATTTTACCCACCTCAGAAGGATGGAAGGCTGAGTCAACCTTGAGCCGGTGAGATTTGAACCGCCGAACTGCAGCTAGCAGTCAGCTGAAGTAGCCTGCAGTGCTGCACTCTAACCACTGCGCCACCTCGGCTCCTTATGAAATTCTTATTCCTCTTTACACTGATGAAACCAGACCTGGAATACTATGTATGATTCTAAATACATTTCCAGAAGGATATTGTCAGGTTTCAATAAGTTCAAAGATTGACAAAGGCAATGAAGGAACTTAAATATATGCTTTTTGAGAACAGGCTAAAGCAATTTGCAATGCTCAGGAAAACGGAAGATTTGACAATTTTTGCATGCCTTCTTTTTCATGTGGTAGTCAGTTGCTGACATTTTCCCTTCCTGAACGACTCTTGTACACCTTGCAGTCCTCTGAGGATTATAAATGTATGTTAAAAAACTTAATAAGACTTTCAATTAGGGTAATGAATTAAACTAGTATAATTATTATTAAATATTTAATTATTAGTGGGGCTGCGATGGCTCAGCAGTTAAAGATACTGAGCTTGTCAGCTAGAAAGCTGACAGCGCGAATTCAAGACCCGAATACTGCACAACAGGATGAGCTCCCGTAACTTGCCCCAGCTCCTGCCCACGTAGCAGTTCAAAAGCCTACAACAGCAAATAGATAAATAGGTACCACCTTGGTTGGAAGGTAACAGCGTTCCATTGGAGTATAATCATGCACCTTGGAGTATAGTCATGCTGGTCACATGACCACGGAAATGCCTCGGGACAATGCTGGCTCCCTTGGCTAAGAAATTATGAGAACTGCCCCATAGAGTCAGACACGACTGGACAGGGGAAACCTTTACCTTATTTAATTATTAAAATAATAATTCACTGTACAATTATCAAAACATTAGAAGATAGTGCATGCACATTAGACAACCAAGATACAGGTAGTCCTCAATTTATAACCATGTGTTTAGCAACCGTTTGAAGTTACAACGACACTGAAAAAAAGTGACTTATGACTGATCCTAAGTGACTTAGGACCTTCGTAGCATTCCCACAGTTATGTGATCAAAATTTAGGTGCTTGGCAACCAGCTTGTATTTATAATGGTTGCAGCATCCTAGATGCTCACTTAACAACTGCAGTGATTTGCTTAACAACCATGGCAAAAAAGGTTGTAAAATTGGGCACAACTCACAACTGCCTTGCTTAACAGTGGACATCCTGATCCAGCGGTGGGTTGCTCCCAGTTCGGCCCGGTTCTTAGAACTGGTAGCACCAGCGAACTGGTAGCAACGGGTTTTAAAACCCACTACTGTCCTGATCCCAATTGTGGTTGTAAGTCAAGGGCCACTTGTAGTTTCTTCACTGCAAAATTCATGTCAATTAGCATAGGTCAGTGAAGCTTGCAGTGAAGGCTGTTATCAACAGTGGCATCTACAGAATCTTGCTGCAGAGCTGAAGTATTCCACAAGTTCTGTCCCTTTTGAGTTGGCATGCTAGTTGCAATAAGATAGAAAAGGAGAGGGGCTCCCTCTGCAATACTGCTTAATGAGCTTTTGCAAGAGTACAAAGGAAGATTGTGCAGCCCAAAGAGTTAGAGTAGAATTGGGAAATGAATAAAACTGGTACAAACTAGTCAGGGTTTGCCACAAGAAGAAGGAAATTAATTAGGCGTTAAGAACATAGTTGAACAGATATGAAATTAGGAGTCAAAAGTGGAGGAAACAGGATTCTCAAATATTAAGGTAACTAAGAAGACATGAAGGCGTAGGATCACAAGAGATGATAGGCTTAGCAGATTCCATGGAGTCTGCAGCAGAGGTAGGTTCCTCCCGGTTCGGACCGGATCGCCCGAACCGGTAGTGACCCGCTGGTGACATCACGATGATGTCACGGATCCGGTTTGGTCGGTGCCGGTCTGTGGGAGCCGCCATAT
>QLTV01002141.1:3222363-3232656 GCA_003457575.1 Thermophis baileyi
CTGAACTGCTGAACAGTCAGCTGAAGTAGCCTGCAGTACTGCACTCTAACCACTGCGCCACCTCGGCTCCAAGGCTTTTGGAGATACTTTTGTAACCCTTTCCAGCTTCATGCAAGTCAACAATTCTTGATCGTAGGTCTTCTGAGAGCTCTTTTCTGCGAGGCATGGTTCACATCAGACAGTGCTTCTTGAAACCAGTAAACCCAAACCAGGTGTGTGTTTTTAAAGGGCAGGACAGCTGTCAGCAACACATCCAATATCATCACACTGATTGGAGTCAAGGTTGGCTCACTCCAGGCTCCAATTAGCTCTTGGAGAAGTCATTAGGCCAGGGGCTCACATACTTTTTCCTCCCTGCACTGTGAATGTTTACATGTTATGTTCAATCAAACCATGGCAACATCTAATGTTTGTGTAGTATTGTTTTAAGCAGACTGTGTTTTTCTATTGTTGTGACTTAGATGATGTTCAAAGCACATTTTATGACCAATTCATGCAAAACTCCATGTAATCCCAAGGGGTTCACATACTTTTTCTTGCAACTGTAGTATTCATTTTGCTATCTTCATTAGGATCAAATAGGAGAATTGTTCAAATATTTTACTGATATCAACATATACTATAGCATATACTATGTCCACCATGCAATTAAACTGGTCACTCTATAAAAAAAAAATAGAGTGGTTTGCCATGACCTGTTCATTCCTTTGAAAATGTGTTATATCCTGTCCAACCTCTAAAAACAGTTAAAATGAAATGTAAATAAAGATAGAAATAGATGCATTGACATTCCCAAGGGGGCTGTATCTTAGGGTTTAATTTCATAAATGTTTAGTTGATTGACTCATTTGGAGTATTTTTTTCAATATTTAATTTTAAGCATACCTGACAGTAATTAAAATATTCTGTATTTGGAATTCAACTGAGTAAATTAAATAGCAATCATGCAGCTTTATCATTTTCAATGGTAAACATTGAAAAGATAATAGTGTTAAGTAACTAACTTAAAAGATTTCTTACTGAAATCAAAACAACTGATTTACACACTTTTCTTAAAAATGTTTTAATTTTAACTAAAAAGCTAAATAACAACAATAGCAATAGCACTTAGACTTATATACCGCTTCACAGTGCTTTACAGCCCTCTCTAAGCGGTTTACAGAGTTAGCATATTGCCCCCAACAATCTGGGTCCTCATTTTACCCACCTCAGAAGGATGGAAGGCTGAGTCAACCTTGAGCCGGTGAGATTTGAACCGCCGAACTGCAGCTAGCAGTCAGCTGAAGTAGCCTGCAGTGCTGCACTCTAACCACTGCGCCACCTCGGCTCATAAATAATAAAAGTTTATTATCCTTATTAATACCATTTCTAAACAGTGAATTTGTTTAGAAACAGTGAATTTCTGCTTTGCTGTGAAAATAGCTGAATAATTTATAATTACTTACATTTTATTGAAAAAATGAAAGCAATTTTTTTCCTTAGTGAGATCTGCTTTCCAAACAGAACTCTTTATAATTTATTTTACTGGAGTAAAAGAAAAACAAATAATTAAAAATAGCATCCAAATAGTACTGCACAGGTAATGAAAAATATTCTATACATTATCACAGAGGGCACATCTGCTACTTTTAAATAAGCTTCCTCCAGGCAAGCGGATATAAAGACTACAATTTAAAAGAGTATTTCAAATGAATTTGTCATGTGTACACATATTAGGAAGAGTCAGCATTCATGCAACATTTCTTCATTACAGATATGCATTTATTTTTGCTAGATGCATTTTTATTTACAATAGATGACAAAAAGTATTTTCTTTTTTAAAAAAAAAAGATATTTCACTGAAAGGCTGCAAGAAACCATATTTCAGTCCATATTGAAGTCAAAATCAATCACCTTTATCCTTAGGTAAGAATGCTTTTTCTAAAGTGCTAACAAATTTTTGTCTCATTTGTGCTTTGAATTGCTGATACCATTCCATAAGTATTTTCCTTCTTTGAATCTTTTGTTGTAGAGTCATATTTTGCTCTTTTTCTAAAACAGCAGGAAGCTCTTTCCAGTCTTTAATAAAGATAAAGGGAGCTCCCATGGTCTTTAGTAATTGCAGTGGTGCTCGATGGTGCACAGATGAATTTCCACAATTGCCTGGTGTCATTACATCTTCTAGCACAGGAACAGAGCCAAATGAACAAGCTTCATAGATTCTATAGCATTCGGTATTTACTCCCACTGGACATAACGTAAGATCACTCTCCAACAATGCATTTTGATAGATCTGCAAACTCTCATTAGTTTCTTGAGGAATCCACCTAAAACGAGAGTTTTAGAGTAAATAAAATGCCTAATAAAATATAAAGATTCACAATCTATTTTCAGTATACTACTTCAGTATGGTAGCTACAGCAGCAATAGAAATGCCTAAAGATTAGGCAAATCATTAAAATCTATTCAATTATTACTATTATACCTAGTAACTAGATTATATTTTTATAAATTACCTTGGATTTAAGCAAAGCAAATTTCCTTTGACTTGAAATGGACTTCTAGTGATTTCTTGGACACATTTTTGGCACCAGAGCAGCAAAAATTGATTCCTCCGTCTAGCCTATAATTCTATTTTCCTTGAAGGTCTCAAGCCAAGAGTTTATCAAGCCCAATTTTGTTTAGCATCTGAACTCATATGATGCCACTTGCTAAGGGATTATAATGATAGAGACATTCTTAGAAGGAAATTCACAGAAGCTGTGATCAGCTGAGTTTCTGATCCTGTAGCACACGGGTGTCAAACTCAATCACGTCACGTGACGTATCGCGATGTTTTTTGCCTTTGCGGAGTCGGGGTGGGCGTGGCCTGTGTGTGACACATCCGGCCCATGGGCTGCCAGTTTGACACCCCTGCTGTAGCAGAACTTCATTCTATTTCACACATTTAAATTTCATATGTAAACACACATTTTTAAAAGGCATCACAGTTAGAACCCTTAAAAACATTCTTATCCCCAATAATATTGGCTATTTTCCTCCATTATTATAAAGATGATTACATTATATTGCTACTGCAGTCAAGACAAAAATACAATATTTTAATCCTCTTAAAGGTTTCATGACTACAAATGATATTTCTTACTGTTCTCTGGCTGAAATCCAACAGAGCTTGTGAAGCCCACTTTGCATCAATATCTCCAACACAATTTCTCTAGATGAATTCTTATAAACAGTTCCCAAGAAGTTACACTGATATGGTCTTGGTCCTTGGAGCATTGACCAACTTGGTTCAACCACAGGAAAATGTCTATAACTATAAACAAATTGCATAAGCATGCTAATTGGATTGAAAATAATACTTCATTAGGCCTGTTAAAAGAGAATCCTTTTTTTATAAAAGTTTTTTTTATTTTTAGTATAATAATTCCATACATATTTTGTGGACAGTGTATTGACTGGGTTGAGTCTTTTTTAAACAACGCTGACAATAATAATACAAATAAGTATGTATAATCCTAATCTTCCAACTTCAACAATACTATTCTCTCTTCATAATCCTTTATCATTTTTCCCATTAATTCATTTAAACATACCGGTAGATAACATTTCTTTACGCCATGTATTTGTTATCCTCTATTAAATTACTATTATTTAATATTTTAAGAATTACTCATTATTCCACAACTTCCATATTCCAAATGTGTACTATTACTAATAATGCCAGATATTAGCAATATTTAATCAATCCCGGGAGTGTATCTCAAAATCCCCACAATTTCTAATCCTTAATATTTTAAATTCACAATATACTTTAACACACTATTAATATTAATAATACAATTAAATTACCTAATCCTAAATTTCCATCTACTCATCTTAACTTATTTTAGTTGTGGTAAGTTATATTATCTATTAATATATATACTACTATTTTCCCTATATGTATTTTCCCATTTTATTAATATATTTTCTCATTATCCATAATCTCTTAACCTTTTTAAAATTCTGTCATTTATTGACTTTTTAGTCAGCCTTTTGTCTCTCTCTCTCTCTTGGAATCTTGTATCTCTTTTTGATGTTTTTGTGCCTACTGAACTTTCCCTTCTGGGTATCCTTTGTCTAAAAAGAGAACAATCCTATATGGTCTGGGAATAACTGAACTCAGTGGTATTTATTTTTCAATTTGGCAACACAGGATTGCACTATCTTCTACTTGTTTATAAGAGCAATTTTACAAAGTTATAAATATTCAAACTATTTTCATTTTAATTAATTTTATATACAAGAATCTGAAAAAAACAGTTCAAATTTCATGCAAATTTTAAAATTGTTGTTTGATAACATTCAATACTTACGTTGCTACTCCTAGAGGCCACTGAAAAATATCTTCTTCATTTACTATGGGGCTGTCATAAATTAGAAAAAATAGTTCTACAAACCCTCCATAGGATTTTAAATAAGGATAAATCCATTCATTTTTGCACTGTTCATTCCCAAGCAACACAACAGCAACATGCTGCAGCTTGTGTGTTTGCATTAGTGTTTGTGCATAATGTAGCCACTGAGTGGCGTAGGAGATCTTTCCCTCTTCTCTGCCATTCAGTATTAAGATGACAGTTTCAGCTTCTACAGAGAAGTACCCAGGAACTACAGATGGGCCTGTGATGAAACTGTAAACAACAAAGCACAAATAGAAAAAAGTGCACATGTGTGTGTATGTGTGTGTGTCACATACACAGTTATACATATACATACATAGAGCCAGTTTAAGTAACAGTTGCCACTTGTGTCTCATTGGTGCTAAATGTAATTTTACTCTTCTCTTTTATAGGATGTATAAAAGCACTATATCAACACCAACACCAAAAGGGAATTACAAGGCTCCTTTTAATCTGTCAATGTCAACCCTTAATGCAAAGTCTTAAAGCTCACTGTGATGACAATGTGGATGCGAAGTGAAATGCAACAGTGCAGTTATTTATCATACAAATACCGAGACTACTACATGAGGCTGCTGAGATTTCTGTTAGCATAACAGTGTCCTTTTGTCCTGTTAGGTAGCAGCATTTAGCCAATCTTGGCGAATTTCAAAACTTTAAGGATGCTGGATGTGATTAGCTAAATGAAAGATTGCTATAAGGCTGCACTGAGAAACTGAAGAAAAATCCTGCTCAATACAATGTGTCTAAGCTGAATTCAGTTCTGTATATCTACCATAACATCATATTTCTGAAAGCAAACCAGTTAGATAGAAACAAAAGGATTGCTTTGGTTTTAAATTTAACAATACTACAATGTAAAGAGAATCTAATCAGTGCAATCAAAGCTGAAGTAGCCTATGTTTTTCAGGAAGGAGAGCTGACTGATCACATGATTATGCCCACTGGCTATCTTATCAGTTCATCTTTCACAGAAACACATCCTTCCCCTTAGAGTTTTGGTATCATATAAGCTCCAATTCCTGGGCAGTTTCATTTTTGGAGGCTGAAAATATTACACTTTAGAGGGTAGCACCTCATTAAATCATTACTGCATCCAGGCTAGATGGAAGTATTATATGATAAATGTAAAAAGGCTGCTTTCTCAAATCAAGCAAAGTAAAAAAAAAAAAAAGCACACAAAGTAATCTTTCCTCCACTTATGGTGCTGAATCCAGAATTCCCAAGCTGCATACCTTATTTTTAAGGGAGTGCAAAGCCATTCAGCATTCCCTTATGCAGTAATTCTGTTTTATCTGGATTAAGTTCGGTTATTAGTTCTCATCCAATCGAAATCTATTTCCAGATACCTGTACAAGATTTTCTGAATCTTCCTAGGATTTGGAAATGCAAAATAAAGCTATATATCAGCCACATACTAAGGATAACTTAAAAAGTGTAAGGAAATGCTGGCCTCTACTGCTAAGGTGACATTTTAGTAATCATACTCCCTATGGCTACTATATTCTAACATAGGTATGGGTAACCTTATCTAGCAGAGTCTGATCACTGCAGGAGTAATAATCAGGAGCTGCTGATTATGATTATATCTATGATGGATGGGGAAAAAGTCAGAAGATGTGAAATCAGGCCAAAAATGTCTGTCCTTTCATCTTCATAAAACAGTTTTGAAAACTGGTAAGATCTAATTCATTTCCTTTTTCAAATAACAATAGTTTATTATTACATCTAGTTTTGATTCATCTGTGAAAAATACAGGTTAGGTAAATTTTCTGTATTGAAAATCACTTTTGAAATGGCTTACTGCTACTAATTGAATATAAAAAACAAAACAAAAAAATCTGAATGAAGGGTAGAATCTAGAACAGGGGTGTCAAACTCGCGGCGTCACGGCAGCGTCAAGTGACATATCGGGACTTTTTTCTCCTTCACTAAACTGGATGTGGGCATGGCCAGCGCATGATGCATCCAGCCCACGGGCTGTGAGTTTGACAGCCTTGGTCTAGAACAAACAAATCAAAGGTTCCTCAACTCCAGTTTTAAGAATCTATTTATTTCCCCCATTGGCAACAGAAGATATTCTTTAGTGCTAAATAGGACAGGAAGAATCCATGTTGTTGAATAAACATTCATATTGGCATTTTCCATTATTTAATGTGCCAAATTATACTAAGCATTACACTCTAGGCTATAAAAATACTGTCAGTACATTGAAAAGACACATCATACAGATGATACCTGAAATATGATTTTCCTATTTTTGTGCTTCCTTCTCTCCACTGAGCTTTTATATCTGCAGGCTCAAGCAAACCTTCAAAGATATGCTGCCATAAATAAAGGCCTACAAAATACAATTTACAACGTAATGATTAAGGAAATATTTGATGTTCAAAAAAAATAATAAGATAAAAGTGGCCAAGATAAATATGTAGAAAAATAAAACAAAGCAGAATAACTTCAAGAAAGAATGCAAAAGAAATTAGCTAGGTAGATTTATATTAAGCCATAGCTATTAAGAGTAAATAATAAAATACAAATATAAACATTAAGGAATAAAAATTAGGTGTCTCCAGACAATGCTGGTGAGCAAATAATAGAGCTTTTACATGACCAAGGTTAGATTTTAGAATAATGATGTTTCAAAGCAGAAATGACAGCTTCTTCACCTAGGAATAAATAATCTGCTCCATTCAAGCTGTTAAGCAAGAGATGGAAATTTTTATTAAGTCATTATTCCTCCCAATACTAGCTAAACAGGAAGTGTGGGATGCTTGAGATATTAAAGAATTATTTCATCTATAAATAGAATGGGCACATTCAGATTTTTCCAGTTGTGGTATTTTTTTTAACAGCAAATCCTAGAAAGCAGGGCTTCCATAGTTTTGATATCTTACATTGACTTAATACATTTTGTAAAACAATTGAAATAATGAGACCCTAATTTACAGTTGCTCCTAAGAAATCAAATCAGGAAGGGAATAAGGAAATAGATTTTCTGGGTCTATTTTCTACAGGATGTGCTTCAAAATAACTGCTTCTTCTTTCTTGAATACAATTTATTGATGCTACGGTCCAGCAAACAAATCAAACACTAATTTAAAAAGAAGAACTAAGTACTGTAATTTGCACAGCACTAACAACTGATTATTCACATATAATAAGCACATAAGACTCAGAAGTAGCAAAGCATAGTTTTTGTTCATACAGATACAAAAACTCATTATAAAGTACACTGAAAATATGAAAGTTTTGAATTTGAATTGATTGCTTTGGTTTGCTGGAAGTGTTCCAATGCTGTTCTGATCACTCTGAAAATTTTCTTTTTTTTAGTTTGGAACAACTGTTTTGTGCTTTAAAAGACATCATTTCAGAGATTGCAAGAATTGTTTCAACTCAGAACCTTAGAAACACAAAAGTGTTTTGGCCCTCTGACTGAAATCTGTATAACATTAGCTATATGGCATAGATAACGAGAAATACATCTTCTGATAAGAGAAGAGCAGGATTGGGGAAGAATGGCAACTAACTTCCCACAGCATCATATTTTATGGGCAGTTTTTAATTCATTGATTATATAACTTTTATAACTACAGATACAATTTTAACATTTCAATCTCTAGGCTTGTGTTTACATACACACATCTTATATAACATCTTATTTTAAAAGTAGCTCCTGGGGTTTAACAACTATAAAATTATGTAACTATAAAGACAAATTTTATAACTACAGATAGAATGGTATCCAAGTTAATTTTAAAATATGTTGACAGGCAATTACCGTATTTTTCGGACTGTAAGACGCACTTTCCCCCCCCAAAAAAGTGGGTGGAAATGTCTGTGCGTCTTATAGATCGAATACGGCCCTGTTTTTGGCCTCCTGAAATCCCCCCCCCCGCGCGTCCTGTTTTCGCCAAAACGGGATGTGCAGAGGGTTTGGGAGGCCTGCAGAGTGCTCCTGGGGGCTGGGGAGGGCAAAAACTGGATGCACGGAGGTGTCCGTGTATCTGCCATTCTTCAGTGGAAGAAGGGGGGGGGGTTGGATCTGATGCATTTAGTTATTTTTGTATGTATCCTATGTATCTTATTTCTTGCCTTGTCTCGTTGTATAACCTTTCGCCTGATTTATAACCGTTGCCTGGCGCCCCAGATCCCTGGAAAATTCTCACCTCTTGGGGAAGGAGGGCCATGTGGATTGCAATGCCGGTACAATAACCTCTTCACACCTGCGGATTGGCGGAATCCACATCGGACTGTTGGGAGGGGTTTCTAATTTCCTTTATCTTAGTTGCATGCCCTGAGGGACCTCAGAGCCTGCTTTGAATTCTGACTTGCTTTCACCCTTTTCAATAAAAGTTTCCTTTTGAAATACAAAGTCTTCAAGAGTCCATACTTTCTTGAAGAGGGGGAGAGGCTGGTCCTTACAGGAGGCCAAAAACTATTTTTTTTTCTTGTTTTCCTCTTCAAAATCTAGGTGCGTCTTATACTCTGGTGCGTCTTATAGTCCGAAAAATACAGTATACATCTCATTTCATATTTAATTTGACCTTAATTATTTCTTCTTGAAGAAATCTTAACCAATATTAGTGAAATATACTTCTGGCTCTTTTGGGACCCCTTTTAGAGTACAAATATATTATTTTCTAACATCTACAGTATGTCACAGAAGTGAGTACACCTCCTCGCATTTTGTAAATATTTAAGTATATCTTTTCATGTGACAACACTGAAGAAATGACACTTGGCTACAATGTAAAGTAGTGAGTATACAGCTTGTATAACAGTGTAAATGTGCTGTCCCCTCAAAACAACGCAACACACAGCCATTAAGGTCTAAACTGCTGGCAACAAAAGTGAGTTCTTTTCAACAGCTGCTAATTAGTGTCATTAGCAGTCCGCATAAGTCCGAGCCGAAATCAAACAAGTCTGGCTAAAAGTCTTTCATGTAATAGCAGATAACACACACACCTTGCTCTTCGTAGGCAAGCTGCCAAGGAATAGTTTGCAGGAGGCTTTGCCAAGTTCAAACAGGAACAGAAAACGGAGGCTTGAATTTGCAAGACAAGATCTGGGAGTTGTTTCCTGCAAATTGGTCAGTCGTTTTCCTCACTTAAATAGGCTATGGGAGTGGCCAAGTATCCACAAGCCTTACTCTCGAGTAGTCCTTCTCCTCAGGAGCCATTCCTGCCTTTTGGCAGCTCTGTGCACATGCGCATTGAGAACAGGCTCCTCCTCCTCCTCCTCTTCTTCTTCTAATAAATTCAAAATAAATTCTAATAAATTCTTCTTCTAAATAATTCCCTCAACACTGTCAAACTATTTACTAAGTCTGCACTACTACTAATCTTCTCATCGTTCCCATCACCCATCTCCTCCCACAAATGACTGTATGACTGTAACTTTGTTGCTTGTATCCTTACAATTTATATTGACTGGTTCCTACTATGATTTGATTGCTTATTTGTACCTGGACTATCATTAAGTGTTATACCTTATGATTCTTGACGAACTTATCTTTTCTTTTATGTACACTGAGAGCATATGCACCAAGACAAATTCCTTGTGTGTCCAATCACACTTGGCCAATAAAAAAATTCTATTCTATTCTAACACATGTTGAGGCCGTAGTTGCCATCCATGCCAGTTGGAGGACACGCGGCTGTGAGAGGAAGAGAGGCTGGGTGAACCAGACCCAGACGCTTCCCGGGTCCCCTTGTCCCAGAAGCACCAAATTGTCCAATCACAATAAAAAAATTCTATTCTATTCTATTTGTTGTGGCTTGCCCAAGTCCCGCGCAGCTGCTCATGGATCCGGAAGACCAAGAACCGACCATGGGGTGGCAAGAGCAGTCTGTATCTCCAGATCTCCAGCACC
>QLTV01002141.1:3243175-3266245 GCA_003457575.1 Thermophis baileyi
ATATTTTCTCTCTCTCTCTCTCTCTCTCTCTCTCTCTCTCTCCCTCTCCCTCTCCCTCTCCCTCTCCCTCTCTCTCCTCTCTTTTCTCTCTCTCTCTCTCTCTCTCTCTCTCTCTCTCTCTCTCTCTCTCTCTCTCTCTCTCTCTCTGTCTCTCTCTCTGTCTCTGTCTCTGTCTCTGTCTCTGTCTCTCTCTCTGTCTCTCTCTCTCTCTTTCTCTTTCTCCCTTTCTTTCTTTCTCTCTCTCTCTCTCTCTCTCTCCCTTTGTCTCTCTCTCTCTGTCTATCTATCTCTCTTTATCTATCTTCTGGAGGCGGGGGAGGTGAAAAACAGGCAGTTTTCGCCCATTTTTTGGCCTCCTGGGGCATCTGTGCGCCCCATTTTTCACTCCCCCACCTCTAGCAGCACTCTGCAGGCCAAACCAGGCAAAAATGGCCCGTTTTTTGGCCAAAAATGGGCCATTTTTGCCCATTTTTTGGCCTCCTGGGGCATCTGTGTGCCCCATTTTTCACCTCCCCCACCTCCAGCAGCATTCTGCAGGCCAAAACCAGGCAAAAATGGCCCATTTTTTGGCCCAAAATGGGCCGGGTTTGCCCATTTGTTGGCCTCCTGGGGCATCTGTGCGGCCCATTTTACACCTCCCCCGCCTCCAGCAGCATTCTGCAGGCCAAAAACAGGTGAAAACGGCCCATTTTTTGGCCAAAAATCCCAAACTAGAAGGGAAACACATGCAGCAGACTTTAGCCTCCCAGAGACTTAAAACATGACAACTTCCCCTGTATCCCCAGTCCCACCCGCAAGGTGTGGCAGCCAAACAATGCTAGGAAGATTTATACAGGGCCTGGTGCTATTTTTCCATATATGCGGGATGATCAGGTGATGAACATTCAAGAAGTAATAAATATGAAGAATTTATTTATGGCATATTCTGTGTGTTTTGGTTTTTATTACCAGGAGATCTCAAAAATTTAATCTATTCATATTGTAGTCATTAACAGTTTGTTATCTGTTTACAAACACTGTGTATTGAAACTAACTTGTGATGTGTGAAATACAATAAAGTGTGTTGTATGTGCTAAGAATAATGATTCATAAGGCTCTCTTCCTGCTCTGTGAAGTGAAATGGCATGGCAGCCTGCCATTAGCCAATGGAAACTGTTAAATATGTTAATAGGGAGGGAAGCCTTGGATGAAGGCTTCCCTCAGGTCTGCATTCCAGGCGGAAAACAATAAAGGTTTAAAATCATTGGTTCACAGTACAGGCAGGAAAATAGAGCAACCTCAGTGGTTAGGGTAACCCTAACCCTAACCCTAACCCTAACCCTAACCCTAACCCTAACCCTAACCCTATCAGCAGTGGAACGGAACTACAGCCAACTGGACAAGGAGGCGCTTGCTGCAGTGGCGGGGGTCAAGCATTTCCACGAATACTTATACGGGAGAGACTTTGAACTAATTACAGACCATAAACAGCTTCTTGGCATTCTTGCGGGGGACCACCCCACCCCGAACATTTTATCCCTGCGAATGATGAGATGGACAATTTTTATGGCGGCATATAATTACCGACTAATACACCAGCCGGGCAAAGCCATAGGGCACGCCGACACCCTCAGCCGGTGCCCACTCCCAGACTTTGTAGAGGATCCTGCCCCCGTTGCACCTGTACTACTCATTGAGGACTTTGCATCTGGCCCTGTCACATCGGCCGAGATAGCGGGACATTCAGCAAAAGACAAAACCTTGGCACAAGTTCTGAACTGGGTGTGGAGGGGGTGGCCTGAGGGACTTGTGGGGGGTGATTTCAAACCATTTCTGGCACAACAACATGAATTGTCAGCCCAAAAGGGATGTCTATTGTGGGGGGATCGAATGGTTGTACCCCATAAACTAAGGAAACAAGTGCTACAGGCACTGCACGTGGGACACCCTGGCATTGTCCAAATGAAGGCACTAGCCAGGAGCTATGTTTGGTGGCTGAATATGGATAGGGACATAACAGAATGGGTCGCTACATGTACACTGTGTCAGGAATCCAGACCAGCACCCCCCACGGCACCCCTGAGCAAATGGGAGAACCCCAAAGCACCCTGGTCGCGAGTGCACATTGATTTCGCAGGACCAGTCCAGGGTCAAATATTTTTAATAGTTGTAGATGCATATTCAAAATGGCTCAAGATAATATTTATGACCACAACAATGGCCGAAGCAGTCATCAAAGTATTATGGAGACTTTTCTCCACACACAGCCTACCGGACGTTCTGGTCTCCGACAATGGGGCCCAAGTCACAGCAAATCAATTCGAGATATTTTTAGCAGAGCATGGAATCTGACATGCCCTAGTCGCGCCATTCCATCTGTCCAGCAATGGTCAGGTGGAGAGAATGGTGCAGTCAACCAAAGAAGCGCTGGCTAGAATGGGCCCCAGAGACTGGCAAGCTAAAATTGACAAGTTCCTCCTAGTACAGCACATAACCCCTAGCACCACCACAAACCGGAGCCCGGCAGAATTATTAATGTGTCACAAACTAAGATCACAATTAGACAGACTACATCCAAATTACAATGCTGAGGCACCCACGGACTTGACCAGCCGGCACCGGTCATTTAGCATAGGGGACTTAGTATATGCCCACAACTATGCCGGGGGCCCTTCCTGGATCCCTGCCACAGTAATCACAATTACTGGTCCCTGTTCTTACCAAGTGAAATTAGAAGATGGGAAAATATGGAGGAGACACATAGATCAACTCCGGGGCCAAAGAGGAAACTCTGTCCTAAGGCAACAAGAAGGGAATCCTACCCAAACAACCAAAACACACATAAACCTCAACCTACAACCTGAAGATCCACATACGCTAAACTCAAACCCAAATAGCCAATGCATACGCACACCTGAGAAACCAAGTATCCAGCGAAGAGTTCTGGAGGAATCCATTCTGGCAGAGTCAGCCACGCTCCGGGAGAACTTCCAGGCAGTTCCATTGGCTGACTCCGGAGCGGCAGCAGACCTGACTACCCAGGCTGCTGCCGCTGTTCCAACTGAACTGCACTGGTCAGGTCGCACCCACCAACGCCCCACCTACCTGCGTGACTACATCAGTTGAACTTTCTGATTGGATAACGTCCTTTCCAAGAGGGGAGGGGTGTTAAATATGTTAATAGGGAGGGAAGCCTTGGACAAAGGCTTCCCTCAGGTCCGCATTCCAGGCGGAAAACAATAAAGGTTTAAAATCATTGGTTCACAGTACAGGCGGGAAAATAGAGCAACCTCAGTGGTTGGATGGCCTGACAGCTCCCTTTAAAAGAGGGAGCTGTCGGACAGCAGCGGCAGTCAGTTGTACCGGTCTACCAATAAAGAGCTGTAGTCACTATACTGAAGTCCTGCCTCTTCAATTCAACCCCAACCTAATAGAAACATTTCAAAAAAGTATCCTCTGGTGAACTTAATTTTTCTCAGTATTTCATTTTAGATGAAACCAAGCTTAGGTAAGAGCTGTGGAGTGTTGGAATGTTCACTTTCGTGCAACCACTTTGATCTGGAAATGTGTCACCCTGATATGAAACATTTTGATAGAGATACATGCCATGTAGAGTCTACCATTTCTATGTACACCATCCTTATTTTGGGAGCTCACAGAGCTTCTTGAACTTGAAAGTTCTTAAATTTTATCATTATGTTTCTGTAAGGGAGGTTAGGCTGATAGTGAGTTAGATGGTGTGCAAGTTGGAAGACAAGTTTCCCCTTGAACAATCCTATAAGGAAATCCAGTGATTGATTGATTATTTATTTGTATGGACATTGGAAATGGTGGAAAAAACATAGTCGCCTCCATAACACAACAATTAGTTGGCTGATGAGAAAGAAGGTATCCAGTACATCCAACCTGCTATATGTAGCTGAAGGCCTCTGTGATCTTTAAGTTTTTGATTTTCCATCTATGATCCAGTTTTTATCAAAAACCAGTTGAGTCATCATTTTTCTTCTTAAAAAAAAAAAAGGAAAACCAATCCAGTTTTTCTCTACTCTATCTTTTTTGCATTAAGTATACTTGTGATTATTTTTTATTAATATAATATAAATATGTCATAGATGTTGATATAATACTAGCCCTAACTCCAATCTTACTTTTATTTCAGCGGTGAAATCTACTTACCTTCCCTACCGGTTCGGAAGTGCTCGCTCCCCACGCACGATTTTTGACGCACGGGCTTTTTCACTCTCTGCGCATGCCAGAACGCTTTGCACATGCGCAGAGGGTAAAAAACAAGAAAATGGTGATGTCCGGGTGGGTGGGCGGAGCCTCGTGCTGCCATCGCTACCGGTTCTCCGAACCAGTGGCGGGCGCCGCTACCGGTACGCCCGTACTGGGCCAAACAGGTAGCATTTCACCTCTGCCTTATTTATATACACATACCTACTAATAATACTTGAAGAGATGTTTATATTATCCCACCTGGAATTCTTAGCTGACATAAGAGTTAAAGCAGCTTTCTCTATCTTAAGTCCTAGTGAACAATGTGTTAGGTATATTTTTGGAAAATACATTCAGTATCCTTTTGATAAATGAGCAATGTGCAATCTGTCTATTCCATTTGAGCTGAAACGAGTTGAAAATGACCAGACCATAATTGGAAATGGCAAATTGCAGAAGCAGAAATATGAGATGTTAATGTATTAGTTTTTCAGGTTTATCAATATATAAAGTCATTCCAAAGACATAGATAATGTAACTGATTTAGAAGTAGATATAAAATCTATTTCACTTATAGCATCACATGGAGAGGCCGCTGAGTCTTAAAATATAACACTATTCACCTTGCATCACAAAGATAATTTTATAAAAAGATCCAATTTTGATTTCATTGTTCATCTGGATTTATATACATCTATCTCAATCTTCTGGCATCTTAAGATTACTTTAAATAAGTATAATTTTCAATTATATAGCGATTTTTCTTCCAAGGAATCATTATGATGTGCATGATTATTTTATTGCTTTTTATTCTTATAGTTTTATAAGGTAGGTTTGCCTGAAAGGCATTGACTGGCAGAAATGGATCCCAAATGGATCATCACATAAAATAGATTCATAATGGACCTTTAAACTAAATTTACTTTAAGTTTAGAAAAACTAGGAATTATGAAATTCACCTTTGGATATATCCAATATATTTTTAGATATATATTTATTTCTGCCAGTCATTCCTGGTATTAAAAATAATGAAAAGAAATTTTTATGAGTCAGCAATATACATGGATAGTGCTCTACTATCCATGTATATTTCTGACACAGATATCAGGATTGAATGTGTTTTATTCCTAAGGCACTTTAAATAACTCTAGAAAGTCTTCCAATCCAATATTTGATGGGCTGCCACAAAGAAGATGGGGGGGGGGTTGTCAACCTATTTTCCAAAGTACCAGAAGGCAGGACAAGGAGTAATGGATGAGAAATAACCAAGGAGAGGAGCAACCTAGAACCAAGGATAACTTTCATGACAGAACAGTCAACCAGTGGAACAGCTTGCCTTCAGAAATTGTGAGTCCTCCACCACTGGATGCTGAACAGCCATTTGTCTGAAATGGTATATATATATAGGATCTGCTTGAGCAGAAGGTTGGAATAGAAGACCTCCAAGGTCCCTTCCAACTCTGTTATTCTGTATTCTATTACTATTGTAATCATATAATTGCAGAAAAGCTTAAACAGGAATTAAATCTCCCCAGAGAATACTTGCTACACAGGAAGTAACAAAGCAAGTGCATATTTCCAAGTTCTGACCTGATCCCATCCTAGAGGTTTCAGGAATTTTAATTCCCAAGTGGGCCCTCCTTAAAAATAAAGCAGAATGCAAAATATTTCTGAGATGATCTGTATCTAGGCATAGCATTTCCTGAATAGCAGTGAAATATCCCAATGTTTGGTGAAGTTTGGTTAATGTTATCTTTTTTCATTGAATAAAGTTCTCACTAGCTGGCTTGAAAAGAAAGCCTATTCCTTCTCTTAGCTATATTCAGAAACAGGTTATACACTCTATTTTTTGCTCATAGCCATTTCATAAACCTGGTCAACTGAATCCAAATAGCACTTATTATTGAGGAATTGGATATTTCATCTATTTTTATAATAGAAAGATTAAATAAACCGTTGTCAAATTGGATTTAAGTTGCTTAAGCTGGTCCCCAGAGTCCAAAAGATATAAAACAATTACTTGTTTTAAAATTAAATTAATGATCTCATGGAGGCATTTATGAACTTCCACAGAAACATGATTATAATATGACTTGGAGTTGGGGCTCAGCCAAGGTTAAGGTTGTACAAAACAGTGATGGGATAGGGTGTTAAGTTTTACATGACCGGACATAAAAAGTGGCCCACGAGTATTTAAAAAGTTGCTAGATTTATGCAACTTCTGAAACAGTGCACAGTCATGCCTAAAAGTACATATTATTGGCTTATGATTACTTATGGATCAACTTGGGCCTAGCACAGAAAAGTAGGAAAAAGTCTTTTTTCTATATGGGATACTCTCCATATGGAGAGAATAAAATATATTGCCTGTTTTCCCTCACTTTTTTTCCTTGATGGAAATTGTATTGCCCTTTGTTTGCTGATGAAAATAACTGAACCAGTTTGGTCTCGTGCAGGGGTTTGCAACCTTAAACATTCAAACATTTGGACCCATTTCCCACAGAAAAGAAAAAACCGGGAGCCACAACACTTGGGTGGGTATGACCAACTCAACGTCACTCACTCCCACCCAGTCACATGACCACCCCCAGCCACCCCTACCCAGGTTTTGTGGCTCCCGGTGTTTTCTTTTACCTGGGAAAGAAAGGTATCTCGGAATGATACCTGGGAAACAGGTATCTCTCTTTCTCTCTGTCTCTGTCTCTGTCTCTCTCTCTCTTTCTCTCTTTCTCCATCTCATTCTCTCTCTCTCTTTCTATCTCTCTCTGTCTCTCTCATTCTCCCCCCCCTCTCTCTCTGCCCTATCTATCTGTTCTGACCCAGCCTTCGCAGAAGCAAGAAACAGACTTGCAAAGAAAAACCCCTCTTTATTTACACCTTGTGAATTAACTACATTCACCCACAAAGTCTAGGCAAGAGTCCTGCAAGGAGTTAGCACTTAGCACTTAGCACTTAGACTTATATACCGCTTTACAGTGCTTTACAGCACTCTCTAAGCGGTTCACAGAGTCAGCATATTGCCCCCAACAATCTGGGTCCTCATTTTACCCACCTCAGAAGGATGGAAGGCTGAGTCAACCTTGAGCCGGTGAGATTTGAACCGCTGAACTGCTGAACAGTCAGCTGAAGTAGCCTGCAGTACTGCACTCTAACCACTGCGCCACCTCGGCTCTGAAGCAATAGGCCTTATCAGCTTGTTACAATAATTGCAAGGCCATGAGCTCCCAGCCGAAAGGCTGCAAATTAAGTCAGTTCAAATAAACAAACCTCAGTTCTGGCAAGGCAGTCTTTGTTGCACGAAACACAATGAGCAAAATCTCCAGAAATGCGAACGGTTGTCTGCTACAACCACCACTCCCCTAATTATTCCCCAGCCAGGGAGGAGCCATTCAGCGTCCACGTTTGTTTTGCTTCCCGAGTTGACTCCTTGTCCTCCGTTGTTCACTTCTCTTATCTGCTGTGCACATACGTGCATCTGGAACAGGCCCCAGCTGTTCTTCCTCCTCACTCATCTCCGACTCCAAAGGCAGCTGCCTCTCCGGTGGCTGGGAAATGCCGGACGGCCCTGGCTCTATCTCTGTGTCTGATGCTGAGCATCCATCAGAGTCTTCCCCAGGCTCCAGAACTGGCCCAAGTTCTTCCCCAATCTCCCCATCATATGAGTCTGCCTCCAGTTCTGCTGGCAGCTGGTGGGCCACAACACTGTCTGTCTGTCTGTCTGTCTGTCTGTCTGTCTGTCTGTCTGTCTGTCTCTCCCTGCCTCCCTCCATCCATCCATCTATCTATCCGTGCTCTCCTGCCAAGCTTCACATGTTGTGTGAATCCAACCACTTGGGCTGTGGAGGGGGAGTGGAGGCTGGCAGGCAAAGCCAAGTGTTGGAGATCCACGCAAAATAAGGCAACTCCAACCCAGATCATGTCAGGGAGACACCCCCCTTCCCTCTCCCTCTCCCCCCCACGACAGGGGCCCAGGTGGCCCAAGGGCAGCTCCCTCCTTGGAGGTGGCCAGCAAGCAAACAAACGTGGCCAGCAAGCAAACACCCCACTTCTGGCCAGTGAGAGCAGAGCAGGCAGGGCGCGCACCTTCCCCGCCGCCACCACGATGGCACTGGCTGACCTCTATACGCAGGTAGGAGGCAGAGGTGCCGCAGAGGGGCTCCTGCAGCCACTGCATCTTGTGGGGAGCCCCAGCGGGGTCTCCTCACTCAGCCCTGGGAAGCTCCACTTGCCGGCACCACTGTGTTCCCCACCAGCTGGCGAGGCAGCAGTGCAGCACCTCCCGGGCAGAGGGAGGCCGGACAGCGGTGGTGAGAAGTGGGCAGAGGCCGGCGGGTGGGCGCCAATCCCCATCTGCTCCAGGAGGGAAGGTAGGCGCCGTCTGGCTCAGCCATCAGGGTGGAGGCGGGCACCAAGGCAGGTGGGACAGAGCCGGGAGGGATGTGCAGTACCAATAAGGGCTGGAAGAAGCACCCGGGAGACCCAGCAAGAGATATGGCAAGTACAGGGGCGCTTTGCTCCCACTCTGGAATATGGAGCAAGTCTCCATCCCCTGCCGTCGCTGTTACTTTCTCAGACCAGGTGAGGAGTGAGTGGGAGGGGAGGGTGAGGGGCGGGGCCAGACAGTGGTGGGATCCAGTTTGGCAAGGAGCCACAGCAAAGGTCTGAAAGAGCCACATGCAGCTCCAGAGCACGGGTTGCCGACACCTGGTCTACTGAGTAAGGTGCTGGCCTAGAAACCAGAAAGAACACTGTGAGTTCTTTTTTTTCCAAGTTTTTTATTTTTTATTTTTTCTGATACAAATAAAGTTAGTAGTATTAATCATAATTATTACATTCAACCAATTTATATATTTCTAATAATAATACACATTTATATTGAGTTATAGTCTATCATTATTTCATTATTCCATATTTTCTCTTGTTATTACTTTTATTTTATTATATAAAAGTATATACACTAATATTCCCCCTTTCTCTTATTTCTATCTCTTGTTCCAACTTTTAGTTATGTACCCTTTTATTAAAAGACGTTTTCTTTCTATCCTACCTAACTTCTAATCGTATCACCTACCTAAAAAAGGAAAGAAAGAGAGAGAGAGATAGAAAAGCAAATCAAAACAACAACAAAAGAGAAAAATCCATCATTTCTTGTCCGCTTCAGTACTTTAATTGCTATGCTTTTTTTTTTAGTTGCCTCCCATATTCCTCTCTTAAATCTTTATCTCTGTCTGCATCTACTTCTTGGCTATTCAATCTGAGTACTTCTCCTGTCTTTACCCTCTTCCACTGCCTTGTTTCCAAAATTTCTGCCCAAGCCCCATCTCCCTTTCAAAAGTATCTTCCTGTATCTCCATTTCCCTTTTCAACTGTCTTAAAATATTTTCCCCCTGGTTTACTTCATCAGTCACTGTTATTTTCATTGTTATCTCCTCCTTGTCGCTTTATTTTGTTCGCTGGTTCTTTGGTTCAATCTTTCCCTCCATTTCTTCTGTTGGCTCCTCCTTTTCCTGAGCGTCTTGGTCTTTACTCATCATCCCTAGTATAAAATTCTCAATTTTTTCCATAATCTCCTTAAATCCTTTCTCCATAATGTCCTTTGTATTTTGGAAAAGCAGCGCCATCTCCTTCAAGGTTCCACTCGTTTCTTCCTTATGAAGCATCTTATTTTATTTTAAAAAGTCCAACTTTTGTCCAGTAGTCCAAGAACCATATATTCAGTCCTAAAGTTGCCCTTCAAGGAGTTGACTAATCACAGTTCTTTATATCCCATAGGTAAACAATCAGTTCCATTTAAATAGTCCCAGAAGTTATCAAAAGTCTCTTTACATCCCCTTTACAAATTCAATCTTCTAGCATAACATTCAGGGGTCCCTTTAATTAAATAACTTCTTTGTTATCATATTTGAGTCTCCAGTAGTCATGGGGTAGTTAGGTATAATCCAGTAAATATTTTCACAGTCCTTCATATAAGTAGTCCCAGACTTCTATATTACCCTTTCGTCAGCAGATGGCACTCTCCACTAAAATTTCAATGTTGCCACTAGTCAATCGTTATTTTAGTTTTAATTCAATTATAAAAGCAGGATAAGTTTTTAAGTAAATGATTCCAGCATTTTAAAATGTCTTCCCATTACCACATCTTCCCAGTTTAAGAGTCCAATTTTCTGTATATTTAAACAAATTATTATTTTTCTCTCTTTATGTCTTTTCCTTCCAGTCTGGTATTTTCCTCAAAATGCTCAGTTGCCGCTTAAACAAATAATTCTGAGCAAATAGTTCTAAATTATTTCTTGGGGTTATAAGCAAAAAGAAATCCTCTCCCCCAGTTCCAGTCACTGTTCACTTACTTCGCTCCAGCACCAGTCTTAGATGTTTCTTGGTTGTCCCAGCTTCGTGGCAACCATCTTTAGGCTGCTTCTCCTCGCCGTGGCTGAGAGGGAAAAAGAGCCCCGGGTCAGACAGGAGAGCTGCGACTCTCTGCGACCTCACAGGGCACCCCTCTTTGCTTCAATGTCCCTACATGGCGGCTTTGGCTCCTTTTGGAGCCCACCGACAGGGAGAACTCGGCACGGGAGCATAGAGACCCGTTCCGCCTGTCTGATTCCCAGTGCAACATCAACCGGAAGTCCAGAACACTGTGAGTTCTAATATAGCCTTAGGCAAGAAAACCAGATGGTTGACTTTGGGTCAGCACTCTCAGTCCAATTCACCTCGCGTTGTTGTTGTGGGGAAATAGGAGGGGGAAGGAGTAACAGATATGTTCACCACCTTGAATTATTTAGAATAATAATGACTGCAAGTCATCTGAAAGCTAAACAGCCTTCATTTACTACCTCATAATTTAAATTACAAAAATAAATCCATTCAGAAATATAGAAGATCATGCAGAAAGCTGAATCCTAGGTGTCAAGACTGATTTGCACTTTCACCTACATTTCTTCTTCGCTCGCAGTTTGACAAAAACAGGGAGGAGGTATTTGGAATGCAAGAGAGGGAGAATGCTATTCAAGCATCCATCGGCACTGTGGGACATTGCTGGCATCCCAAGGACACACCAAGCAGATGCCCCAGTCTTGCAGACTGTTTCCCATAACAAAATGAACATGTGTGGTGGACATTTTGGACCGTGGATGGCCCATAGGGAAAATGGGGAATTAACTAAGCTTGCTTTTGTGCAGGAAACCCCAGAGCTAGTTTTGTTTCTTTTGTGCCAATGTGGTTTATTCAGTAAAGTTTATGTTCTTGGTAAAAATAATGTCCCAGGAGTTTCTTTTTTTGGATTTGCCAGCTGGACAGTTGACATTAAACAAGCTCTACATGTAGCAGCCTACCTGGATTCCACCAGGAAGTTAGCAGCTTTGAGATGTCGTAACTGACAAAGAGATGGATGGCGGGGTGAAGCGAGAGGAAACCCCCTCTCGAGAGGCCCCGGCAATGACTCAAGTCGAAGCCAGGATGCAAGTGTATGCCCCAAACAGTGGGCTGAGAAGCCAGAGCAACTGTTCACACTCACAGGAGAAAGAGCGACAGAGGAATCTTAACCAGGCCCCAAGGCCATCGTACCCTTCCCCCCATTTTGAGCAGCTTGGTGATTGGCAAGGCTATCTGGGCAAAGGTGGGGATGAACTTCCGATAGAAGTTTGCAAATCCCAGGAAGCTCTGTAGCTGCCTCCTGGTCCGAGTGGCCTCCTAGTCCAGAATTGCCTTCACCTTACCCGGGTCCATTTCCACCCCATCCTTAGAGATGCAATACCCCAGATAGTCTAGGCTGGTCTTGTGAACGTCACATACAATTGGGCTTTTCTTAGCTTCTCAAGTACTGCCCTCACTAGCCTGATGTACTCTTCCATGGTCTCGGTATAAATTAGAATGTCATCTAGGTACACCAGCAGCCCTTCATACAGGTACTCATGCAGGACCTCATTTATCAACAGCATGAATACCGCTGGCATCCCTTGCAGCCCAAATGGCATCACTCAAAACTGGTAGCAACCCAAAGGGCAGTTAAATGTGGTTTTCCACTCATCCCCCTCCTTAATGCTCACTCAGTAGTATACTTCCCTCAAGTCCAGCTTAGTGAAAATTTTTCTTTTCTTCTCCTTCTTCTCCAGGCCAAGTTCCTGTCTATAAACCCCTGAAGTTCTTCCATGTCATGGAGTACATCTTCAGCTTGGGCAATTTAGCCCAGGGGAGATGTCAATAGCACAGTCTGTGGGGTGATGGGGCGGGAACATGTCCAATTCCCTCTCACTGAATGCCTCTGCTAGATCGCGGTATTCATTCAGAACAAGCGGCTCTAACTCCTCGCTTCCCTTTAGTGTATTCGCTGACTCCACTTTCAGTTTCCTCACTGTAGGCTCATGGCTGGTGTTCAGCGCTTTCACTGGCTCCTGCTGGCTAGCCACTTTGTCATTCGCTATGAAAAAGAATACTTATTCTGTAGCTCCTATTGCCTCTGCACTGCTGTTGATTAACTTTCAAAGCTTAATTAGTCTTAAAAATGGACTATCGTCTATATAACTAGACAATTTGGAAAACAATGAAAACAAAAGTATGTGTAGTACTAAGATTTTAAAATGGCTATAATTGGAACTGGAACCATGCTTCATAAAAAAAGAAAAATCACAACTTACCTCTTAATCAGAAACCAATGTTTTTAAAACAAATTACTAGCCTACAGCCAAATTCTGTTTTAGTCACTTTTCTCAAACTATTTTTTTTATATCTTTAAGGGATTTTTTGAAATATAGCTACTTCATATTTTGGCATTTATTTCATAAGGAATGTTATTCTCTTCAGTTTCTCTGAAATAAACCACAGTTACAAGAAGGAACTTATGATACTGAATGGAAATACATACTGCTTATAGATAGTATAATTTCACCAGTAATTAGAACTACATAGGTTATATTTCTGATTAATATAATTCATATATGGCCAGTCTAAGACACTTCTTTTTGTGAGAGAAAAAACTACTTAGAACTCCTTCACATTCCACATGCTGAAACAGGACTTAGGTGCATTTTTCTTCTAAACTGACAGCAGAACAACATTCCCTACTGCAGTATTTTAGATACTTGGCAACTTTAAGCTGTGTGGACTTCAAACCCCAGAACTCCCTAGCCAACATGCTTGCTGGGGAATTCTGGAAGTCCACACATCTTAAAATTGTCAAGTTTCAAATACACTGCTCTACTGTATCTGAAGACAGCAGACCAACAGGACAAGTTATGTGCAATGAATGTTCTCTTCCCTACATTTTTTCAGTCTTCTAAGGCAGCTGCCCAATGTTAAGGGGCAGTACTGTTGTCTGTTGGTAAGATTTCAGACAACATTTTAATAACATTTATATTACGGTACTATTTATTTTTTTAAAAAACAACAAGAGCTTAGGCAAAGCTAATATTTGTCTAGCACTTTTCTACAAGTCTTTCCACAGTGGTTGAAATATATGTAACTGTTTATCAATTTTAAGGTTAATGCTAATTACCATATTCTTTTGCATCATTATTTCAGAAGTTGACTTCTGAGTATTAGTTAGCTCCCATTATATGTTGCATAATTATATAATGTATAATAGTATTATAATAGTAGAATATAATATGCAAGAGAAATAACTAATTTTATACAAATTCTATAATTATAGACATTATAATTTAGCAGCAATTTTTGGAAGGGCTCTGCGGACCAAGTATAATGGTTTGGGTGAGAGTATGTGTAGTCTCAGAGTAACAAGTTGTGCAGCATGATAGAAAGTGTGCCCACAACATTGGAAAGGTTTCCATAATCAAAAGCAACATTTCAAAATGACCATTAAGACACAATTTTATTAATTGTTGATTAATATTGACTAATACTAGTATGCTTTACCTATAAATAATTATGAAATTTTATCCATAAATAATTAATAATGAAGTTTTGTTCATAAGCTATCTGTAATATAAATATATATTTATATATATACAACATCATTCTTTCTTTTTCTTTAGTAGAAGAAACCACTATATCTTTTGGTAAATTTCATAAGTACTATCTAAATAAATGAAAAATTTCTTGAAGTGTCCAGGAAAGACTCTTCTTATCAAACTTCAGGGTAGTAGGAAAGAAAATAAAAGGAAAGAAAGGTATACAGCAAAAGGAAAACAATAGATCTTTCTGAAAATCATCCATATTTTATCAATATAATTTTATGAGATGTCAAAATAACATGATGTATGCATATCAGTGACTTCATTTAATAATGAATAACTTAAATTTCATTCAAAAAGTCTATTTGAATAGGATTTGCCTAAATTATATGGTTATATAGAACTATCTCTTTAAAACGTTCTTGTAAGTTCCTTTCATGTTAATGTCAGAAAGCTCATGGCGAACTAATATTTGAACTGCATTACTTACTTTGCAGCCAGAAAAAGAGAACAGTTTAACTCTGATAATCCCCTTCTGGAAAAGAGATATTAGATATAATTGACATGGCTTTTAAAGAGTAGTAGCTTTATTTATTGGAACTACAAAACCAACTAGCATAAGATAGGATCTACAGAGACTTTCAGAACCTCTACTTTGAAGGGCCAAAGGAAATGTGCCTCTTCTACCACCTTGTAGGTCTCATAATTGAGAAGAGCCGAGGTGGCACAGTGGTTAGAGTGCAGTACTGCAGGCTACTTCAGCTGACTGCTAGCTGCAGTTTGGCAGTTCAAATCTCACCGGCTCCGTATATTTATTGTTCTATAGCAGTGATGGCGAACCAAGGTCTCATGGAAATATCGCACATGCGTGTGTGCGCTCATTGGGGTCGCACTCTGGAAAAGCCAAACTTCTGGGTTCTAGCACGCATGCACGCCCGACGATCAGCTGGCCGGCGCGCATGCGCAGGCCGGTTTTCAGCACTGCCACATGCATGAAGGGATTGCACTCTGGAAAAACCGAACTTCCGGGTTCTGGCACGCATGCACACCCGTCAATCAGCTGGCTGGCGCACATGCGCACACCGATTTTCAGCACTGCCGTGCGCGCAAAGGACAGCTGATCATTGCGTGCGCATGCGCGCCAGAAACCCAGAAGACAAACAGGCAAGGCTGCGCGTGCCGGGCGACATGGCCTCGCGTGCCACTTTGGGCACGTGTGCCATAGGTTTGCCATCACAGTTCTATAGGTTTAAACTGTTACAATGTTTTGTTTCAGTGTAAATTCAGAAATGAAAACAAAATGGTCTCTATTTTAATTTGGCTAAAAAATGCCTGATCTTCAAGCTGGTTTTAGAAAAGGCCAAGGAATATGAGACATTATTGCTGATGAATGCTGGGTAATTGAGAAAACCAAAAAAACTCAACACGAGGCTTAATAGAAAGGGTTTTGATTGTGTCTATGATATCAACTGAAGCAATTTCTTACAAAAACAGGAATTTGAGAAAATGTCATTGTCCTCATGCAAAATCATACAGAGGACAAGAAGCCAGAGTCCAGAGGGAACATATTAAAACAGATTGGCTCCATATCAGCAAAGGAACAAGGCAAGACTATATACTCTCCTCTATGTTCAATAAATATTGAAGAGGCTGAATTGGAAGATGAGCTTGGCTTTAAAATAGGAAGAAGCAGTAATAATTTATGCTGTATTGATGACACGACTCTCATAACTGAAAATGCAAATAATTTGCAACCAGTAATAACGAAAGTCAAGAAGTATGGTGAAAAAAAATGGAGTCACAAGTAAGTGTAAGGAAGACCAAGCTAATGACAAGAAGTGCAGTATAACAATCAGCCTTAGAAATTATAGTGAAGACACCCAAGAGGTGGATGGCTGCTATTTATTTATTATTATTATTTTTATTTCTAAAATTTATATGCCGCCCAACTCCCGAAGGATTCTGGGTGGCTTACATCATATAAAAATAAAAATAAAACATATAAAAACAATTTTAAAAACCATATCCATATTAAAATAAAGCATTCACACAACCATACATGGGCCAATCAGACAACTATTGGCCCCAGGCCTGCCAGAAAAGCCAGGTCTTAATGGCTTTACAGAAAGCCAGTAAGGTGGGGGTAGTATGGATCTCGGGGGGAAGTTGGTTCCACAGAGTCGGAGCGGCTACAGAGAAGGCCCTCCCCCGTGGTCCTGCCAGCCAACACTGTCTGGCCGACGGGACCTGAAGAAGGCCAACCCTGTGCGACCTCACTGGTCGATGGGAGGAATGTGGTATAAGGCGGTCACGCAGATAAACTGCTCCTGAGCCATGTAGGGCTTTAAAGGTAACAACCAACACCTTGAATTATGACCGGAGCGCAATCGGCAGCCAGTGCAGCTCGTGAAGGATGGAACTCGTGTGGGTGTACCTTGGCACACCCACGAGTGCTCGCGCAGCTGCATTCTGGACCAATTGTAATCTCCGGACACTTTTTAAGGGTAGCCCCATGTAGAGCGCATTGCAATAGTCAAGCCGTGAGGTGATAAGGGCATGAGTGACCATGAGCAGAGCCTCCTGAGGGTCGCAATTGGTGCACAAGGCATACCTGTGCAAAGGTCCCCCTGGCCACAGCTGTCAGGTGTTGATCTAATCTCAGCTGTGAGTCCAGGAGGACACCCAAATTGCGAACCCGTTCTGAGGGGATTAAGTTTTCTCCCCCCAGAACCACGGAAGGACGATCGATCTGGTCCTTCGGAGGTAATATCCACATCTATGTAGCTATGTTTTAGGATCGAGTATTAAAAGATCCAGAATTCAAGGCAAATGCTGAAGGCTAGCACCTGGGGGCAGCAATGAAAGTTTTGTAAAAGTTATTTGTATCTTATGGCATGTCTATATCTACAAAGTTCAGAATGTTGCAGCAAATTGTTTTCCTTGTGACACACTATGGAAGTTGGACTCCGAGGACAGTTAGATACTTAGAAAAAGAATTGACACTTCTGAACTTTAGTATTGGAGAAGACTCTTGAGAATACCATGGAGAGCCAAGAAAACTGCCCAGAATGGTTCAAGATGGGCAGCTATACCAATGTTTTAAATAAGTAAAAGGGATGGGTTTTTTAAACTGTTTTTCATTTTGCTGAGCTACTATGTCTACCTTTTTTTGATGTTTGTTTTTTTAAAGATCCACCAGTGTACCATTACAATATTTCTCCAGTTATTTGGAAAATATGATGGACTTATCTTTGAGGCTTTTAGATCTGACATCAAGAATGTAAATATTATTCTTTGTCATATGTCACAGTTTAGCGTTGGTGAAACAAGTTTTTTCTAAGCCAACAAAGCCTCCAATAGTTTTCTTTCATACCTTTCACTGCCAGTTTATTCTCAGCTGCCAAATGCTCTGGCTAGTCACTTTTTATATCTGACTATGGGATGTTCCCTGCTTCTGTTATTGCAGCAACATAATCAGCTGGTAAGCTCTCAGATATAGAAGTTTCTCAGATATGAAAGTTTTTTTCCTAAAAAAATCAGTCAAATGGGATGTGGTAAAAGTTTCTAGAGAGTATGGGATAAAACACTGTCAACCAACTCTTCCAAAAGAAGAAATCTCTTGATTTATATGCTTACATGTACTGTATTTTTCTCTCTCTATCTCTATGAACTGCAACACCTGGAGGCATGAAAGTTTCAGAGGCCAGTGTGTTCTATGTTCTACCTTGTTCCTGCTGAAAGATTTTTTTTTTAAATGCAAAATTCTGTTTTCAAGCAGTGAGTGTGTTGCTGCAAAACTATCAGCACTGCACTGAACTTTGTCACATGAACCAATTGATAAAAATGAGACAATATACTATTTGTGGACTATGTACCATCAATTTATCATTGAAGATACGACATTGGGCAAAACTCAAATGTTAATCAAAACAATACAAAACAAAATAACTGATGAAAATAAATTGCCTTCATTCTATATTAAAGTCCTTTATCCTGTCCTAGAGTCCCTTATCCTTTTTCTGCTGAGTATAAACCTATCTGATCATTCTGATGATGTTGCCATATAATAAAAGGTATAGACATATTGTTAGATTTAAAATTACTTTGCAGTAATTATTTATGAGAAACTTACAATATTCTATATCATCGTTGAGTTGATAAATATTATCAAGAGCAGCTATGATATCTCTAGAAGAATTGTTCCTGCTGTGGAAGAACTGTTTGTTTTGTAATAGCATTCAAAGCCTCTCATTATTTTGCATACTGAAAAATCCTTTCTCTGCTGTTCCTTGACTACACAAGCATGCTGATGAATAATATATCGTTAGGTCAAAAGGCAGCCCTATCAAATTGACCAAAAAAGGAGCTCTGAAACTCTGTGTGGCAGTGTAATACTATGAGTCAGTTTTCCCTCACCTAATGCTTTGAAAGGACTACGGTCAGGGGTCGGCTACTGGGGTTCGCAGGGGTTCAGGAGAACCTCTAACTAAGATTCTGTGCAGTTCGGAGAACCCCCAAATCCCACTCCTGGCTGGCCCCGCCCACCCCACCCCGCCCCTCCCAGGAGTCCCCACACGGCATGTTTTGGATGCAGGTAAGTGCAGGGCACGCATGGAGGCTTGGGGAGTGTGAAAAATGGGCCTACCAGAAGTTCAGGAAGGCCAGAAACAGGCCTGTTTCCAGCCTCCAGAAGGCCTCCGGAGCCTGGGGAGGCAATTTTCACCCTCCCGGAGGCTTGAGGAAAGCCTCTGGAGCAGTGGTGGGATTCAAATTTTTTTACTACCGGTTCTGTGGGTGTGGTTTGGTGGGTGTGGCGTGGCTTGGTGGGCATGGCTTGGTGGTAGTGGCAGGGGAAGGATACTGTAAAATCTCCATTCCCACCCCACTCCAGGGGAAGGATACTGTAAAATCTCCATTCCCTCCCCACTCCAGAGGAAGTTTACTGCAAAATCCCCATTTCCTCCCAATCACTCGGGACTCGGGAGGCAGAGAATAGATGGGGGTGGGGCCAGTCAGAGGTGGTATTTACTGGTTCTCCAAACTACTCAAAATTTCTGCTACTGGTTCTCCAGAACTCAAAACCTGCTGAATACCACCTCTGCTCCGGAGCCCGGGGAGGGCAAAAACACACACACCCCACCGTGGTGCAGGAGGCCGACTAGGCCACGCCCACCATGGCCATGCCCACCCAGCAACCGGGAAGAGAGCCCCTTCTAACATTTTTGAAGCCCACCCCTGACTACGGTTCCCATCATACTTCACAGTTAAGTGTTGTACTCCAATACATATGGAAGGTAGCAGATTGGAAAACCTGAATGCCTCCTCCACTTTGGTTTTTGTTTTTAAACTTACCATTTAAGTTTTCACTTGTATGCTTATGTATTCACTTATGAAGACTCTAAAGTCTAAACTATTTGGCAGAAGCTATAAAAGAGCTATGTAACTATAGTAGGCTCTTTAAATGTTTAAAGAGCCATTTGGCTGATAGCTATGGTTTACAATTAAAATAATACAGTCACTTACTATAGCAGTGATTTTTATATCCTTTTCCCTGTTAAGAGAGTGGTTGTGTTTTAAATTGTGCACTTCAGGAATATTGTCCTGAAAGAAACCAGGATGTTCAAGTTGTCCGCAATTAATACAAAGCATGGAATGCATGAGAAAGAGGAGACACTAAACAGAGGATGTTTTCTTTTCCAGACTAAGGCAAAATAACCATTAATCTTTCATTTTCTATCCTTGCCTAGTTTCAAGCCTAGACCGTATTGTTCCAAAAGAATATAATATATTGAAAGTGAAGACTAGTCTGTGTTGTCTGTATTATGTCTGTGGATACTTGAAAACAATTTGGAAGATGTACTTCAAACATATAACAGGATCTTTGGAAACAACCAGATTCTGAAAGAAGATAGAGGTAGTCTTTAAATTATGATGACTCATTCAGTGATTGTTCAAAGTTATGACAATATTGAACAAGGAGACTTTGGACTGCTGACCATTTCAGCATCCCTGTGGTCATGTGATCTGGGTCTCAGTGCATTGCTCACAATTGCAATGTCACAGTGAGCAATGATTTCTGGTGTTCCCTGCTGGCTTCTCACAAGCAAAATCATCGGGGAAGCTGGTAGGAGTTCACAAGTTGCTACTGCTACATATTTGCCCACTTCAGCTCTAACACCTACTTGTGACACCTGTCCATCTGCCTGAAGCACCTGTTCCTTTGCTTGCACTCCTTAGCACCTGCCTGTGGCTCCTGTCCTACCCCAACAGCCCATGTCCAGACTCCCTGCCTACAGCATCCGCCCATCTCCTGCAGCATCTGCTCACCGTTCTGTCAATAGTTCTCATCTGCAGCTCTTATCTGCTTACTTGCTTGCCTGGAACTCTCACCTCTTCCTACTTAATGACCATACAGTTCTGGGGTTAAGACTAGAACTATGAAAGTGCCATCACTAAGCAATGCAGTCATGTGATGTTGCCCTTTATGACTGCATCACTTATTGATGGAAATTTTGATCCCAATTTCCATTGTAACCTGAAGACTATCTGTATGGCTTCTCTAAAAAGGTTCCCACATATTCTGAAGCACCTACTTTAAATAATGTTTGAAGCATTCATATGCGAACTTGCTATAAGAAACTAGAGCTCGCGAGCAAAATAAATTTTCCTGTCCACTGTTCTTCTTGGGTTAATCAGCATTAGAAATCTCCAAGCAACAACTTAATATGTTTTTCTCTTTTCTTATCTCACAGTGGGAGTAAGGACAGGTGTGCAGATGTGAAGTAAGTTAGCGCCTTTGCAGGTGAAATCCCAAAATCAAATTCAGAAAAAGGAAGGAAGGAAGGAAGGAAGGAAGGAAGGAAGGAAGGAAGGAAGGAAGGAAGGAAGGAAGGCACTGATAGCACTATTACTATAAGAGTTCATCATTTTAGAACACACATAAAATCAGAACAGGAGAATGTGCATACCATGAATCCATGTTGAAACAGACAATAGTAGTTAACATCTCATCCTTGGGCTCCTCTCCAGGTCTTCTACGAGCATGAATTATGACCAGGCCAAAACACTTATCAGTATGTATCAGATATAGAGTGCTAGTCTGAGCTAGCCAGGGCCACATACTTTCTTGCCAGTGAATCATCAGATACTCTGCCTCCCCCATGACATATCTAACTATACTGGAAATCCCTAAACATTATGTCATGTTCTTTCTTCAGTTGTCCCTGAGGGCGGATGCAGTAAGATTCCCTATTTGGAATCTGTTGTTAAATGCCTTCCCTAATGCATCTTCATAGAGGTTCAGCGGGCAAACATATTCTGAATCTCCCTCTATGTGTATCATTAAAAGGGTCAGTACTATTGATGCTATACAGTATTTTGCATTGAATATCCAGAGATTTATGTAGTAAGCTCAGAAAACAAATATATTCATAACCAGTACTATAATAGAGTATATAATGTATGTGGTTCAATGAACTCTGGAGTCCTTGCTGCTCTCTGAGTTTGGTTGCATGCAGATGTGTCATTACCCAACTAGGTAACATCATCAGTGTGAATGAGTGTGGGATTTGTTCCCTGTTTATATATAGTAGTTTGCTTTGTCAGTTTTGGTGAGGTTATTATTGTGTAGTGGGCTTCAGTAGGCAAGAAGCAGAACAGCATTTATTGACTCAAAACTGGAACTGAGAAACTGTAGGCAATTCTCTGTAATTTATACTCTGGGCCCACAGGGCCTTAACCAATCATAATACTTGAAAAAGCTTGCCCAAATATCTATGTTCTAAATTTCCCTCCAAAACAGTTGGAGTTATCTAAAGGTTAGTTTCACTTTAGCAGGGCTTAACACAACTATATATATTCAATACATAACACCCCCCCCCTAGGATAGTTCTTACCCTTAGTCTGTTCAATATTCATAGTCATTGAGATAGGCTGGGGGCCTACGGATCCTGGTGGACCGCCGCAATGTTACTGGAGAGTCCCATTTAAGTGGAGTATTGTCCATCTCCAATTGGACAGAGTCTTGATGGCCGTTTTAGTCGCCCATGAGTGGCGGCGGCTCTAAGGCCCTTGGTACTTCCGTTTCTCCGGAGGCGGCCATGGGTTGTGTAGGCAAATTCGGAGGAAAACAGTTCTCTAGTGGGTCTGATAAGGCCTTGGGTTCCTCATCCGGGACTGTCCCGGCCTGCCGACGCCGTAACTGATCAATGTGGCATCTGATTGTACGATCATTCCCCAGAGTAACCTCGTATGACAATGGGCCCATTACTTTAGTTACCCTAGCTGCCACCCAAGGTACCCCACTCCCATAATTCCTGGCCCAGATCAATTGTTAGAGAATTTTTCTTTTTTTGTTGTAGAAAAAATAAATCAGAAGCTCTCACAGTTGACTGCATTTTGCTGAATCAAATAACTTCTTTATAATCATATCAAAATATTTACAGTACCATACATTCTTCTTTACAGCAACATAGCATAATGAAGTCTTCACACAGAGAGATACAGAGACAGACCCGAGACTGGAAAACACGTCCAGTTCCTGGCTTAATTCCTTTTTTGCACAAACTCAGTAGCACTTTACTCACATTGGCTGACTGAGTTACCACATGACTCTTCCTGCTCATGAATATTCCAACACTCCTCCCTTCAGGACAGGAAGAGACATCAGACCTATTGACTTTATACAGTTTCCATGGTGGAAACCAGGGGTGAAATCCTCCCGGTTCGGACCGGTTCGAGAGGACCGGTAGCAGACATGTGGCCTGGTTCGCAGAACCGCCAGCGACAGCTGGCTTGCCACGCCCCCGAACCGGTCCCCCGGTCGCCGCTGCTTGAAAGCGGCTGGCAAATAACCCTCTGCACATGCGCAGAGGGTCAGTACCCGGATGTGATGTGCGCGCGCAAAGCGTGCACTTCCGAACCGGTAGGGAAGGTACGCGGAACCCACCCCTGATATCAATGTGCTGAT
>QLTV01002141.1:3273558-3285627 GCA_003457575.1 Thermophis baileyi
CCTTGCCAAAAAAACCACAGGGACTTATCCAGTTGCCAGAAGTCAGCACTGACTTGAAAGAAAGACAGAAAGAAAGAAAGAAAGAAAGAAAGAAATTAAAATTATTAGATATTTTTGAAACAGGTTTGAAGAGTCACTGGGTGAGTTTAACTTCAACTCTGAACAAAAGAAAAAAATAATTACAAGCTTAAGAACTTAAACTATTTGAAATAAATATCAAAACACTAAATAAGATTTTGACAGTTACAAACAGATTAAGGGTCCAGTAAAATTTGGGATATTGACTTTTACTATAGGATTTGGGAATTAACTATGAAATACAAATAGTTTCTTGTGGGAACCAGAATTATTTTGGCTAACTTTGCTCATAACAAATATAAGTGATTTTATGATTTTACAAACTGGACACTAGAGGGGGCTAAGATTCTAAATGGGGGGTGGGGGGAAGGACTACAAGCCTGCTAACCAGTAGTGAGTTTCTACCAGTTTGCCCCGGTTCAGGCGTACCGGTAGCAGTGGTGGCGGGAGGCTCCGCCCACCCGCTCGGACATCATCACGGACGCTCTGCGCATGCGCAGAAGCGGCACACGGACATATCTGAACTGGTAGCAAAGGTAAGTGAAACCCATTACTGCTGGTAACTAGCACTTACAAAATGACACAAAATGTCATAACATTGGAAATATTACAAAACATCTTTGAAGAATGGAACCAGATATTAGTAACTGCAATATCAACTGTGTCAGTAATGATGTCTGATTCTATGGATACGTTATATCCAAAAGATATAATGAGTGAATGACAGATGTGAAACAATTATTTTTTTTACAAGACAGGGAAAGTAGCAAAAGTGGAACTACAAATGGTAGACCAAGAGAATGATTTGAAAAAGGATGCTTTATTGGATATACAAACGTAAGTGGCTGAAGTTTTAAAAATTAAGGGGGGGGGAACCAAGTTAATAACCTGGAAAATATTTTCTTATTGGATTTACAAAAAATGTTTGTTAAATCCTTGAAGAAGTCTGTGCAATGGAAAAAGAAGAATTGAAAAGAAATCCAATCCTACAACAATTTTTGAATGAACTAAAGATTTAAGACTATTAGGAGTAAAAGAAAGGAATATAAAGCTGGTTTATTTGATGAAGGTTAAACTAAGACATTTATTTTCAAAGTTCTGGCAAGCCTTTATGGACATTTTCCTGATGCCAAGACTGAAAAGTTGATGTATTATGGATACATATGGATAACTTTTATAGATAAGGGATGGGACATGGAATGAAGAGATATCTGTTTGTAACCTTATATGGCAGTGATGGCGAACGCTTGTCGGGGCCGCAACCCAGAAGAGGAGCTGCCCAGGGGGCATGCGCGTGCCGGAAAACAAACTTCCGGTTTCCAGCGCGTGCATGCTCACGTGCCGATCAGCTAGCTGGTGTGCATGCTCACGCCAGAAAACGGAAGACAGCTCTTCCAGTTTCTGGCACTGCCGCACGCACGAAGGCCAGCTGATAGTGCACCAGAAACCCAGAAGAGGAATGGGCAACACCGCGCGTGCCAGGCAACATGGCTCCATGTGCCACTTTGGGCACGCGTGCCATAGGTTTGCCATCACTGTTATATGGGATCTAAAATTTCTAAATTTTTCCATTCTTATTGTAATGCAGGTTGGAATTCATTTTATATATTTATTTTCTTTTTCTTTTTCTTATTCTTTCCCCTTTTTCTTTTTTCTTGCACTTTTTATTTTTTCTTACCATTCCTGTTTATTTCCTTAAATTTAGCTTACATTAATTTTCGCTATTGTGTTCAAAACCTTAATAAAATTATATACAGACAGGCATACTGTACCTTTTTCCTCCAATAAATGGATTATAGAATCAGCATGTCAGGAGGTTCCTTAAAACTATGAGACATAACTGTACATCAACAGAAAGCCACCCTGTTTGAATTCCTCTGTAAGTACAGGATGCTTTTGATTAAATTAAGTTTGATGGGCAGTTTGTGTGAGTACAGATATGGAACTCTTACTCAATTATATTGCTGATAAAAAGTGATGTGATTGCTCCTTTTAAAGAGCCTTTTCAGTGCCAGTAAAGCCAAGAGGAATGAGGTAAATTATAACTTGTTCATCAATAGTCTTTTGTTTCCCTCCATATGTCTATCTATGATTTAAAAATAAATCAGTACATGTTTATCATAAATTATAATTTAACACATATTCTTCCTTAATCGATTGGGCTTGATATATATGAAAACAGTTTCTGGGTTTCCTTAGGTGATTATCTCTAACAACATAAACTCTACAATTCTTTTGGATACAGAAAGTTATCATGGTAACAGAGAGCTGACTTTTTCTTTTGGCAAGAGACCACTGCAAGGATGCCTTATTTGGGAGACATTTTCTCAAGACCTAGCTCTCTTGAGAAGTGTAAAATGCTAGGAGAGTTGAAAGGAAGAAAAAGAAGTATATTGATGGAAAACATATGAAGAATGGTTGCAGGAATTGGGTATGTCTAGTTTAATGAAAAGAAGGACTAGGGGTGATATGATAACAGTGTCCCAATATCTAAGGGGCTGCCACAAAGTAGAGGGGGTCAACCTGTTCTCCAAAGCACCAGACAAAAAGCAATGGATGGAAACTAATCAAGGAGAGAGCCAAACTATAACTAAGGAGAAATTTCCTGACAGTTAAAACAATTAATCAGTGAAATTACTTGTTGTTGTGGGTGCTCCAACATTGGAGGTTGCTAAGAAGAGATTGGACAACCATTTATCTGAAACAGTATAGGGGTTCCTGCCTCAGCAGAGCGTTGGGCTAGAAAACCTCAAGGTCCCTTCCAACTCTGTTACTCTGTTATTCTGGAAACATCTTTGGGAAATCTTAAGGGTCAGCCTGGAGACAGATCATTCCAAGAAAGTTTATTTATAGTCACTAAAAGTCAACACCAATGTGGAGGCACATAATCAACCCAGGATACTCCTCACAAATACTTTATGTTGTGGCTGTATAACTCCTTGATTTGTCTCTTTGATTGATGAGCAATGTTTCCAGTTGATGGCTAACATTACAGAGACAAAGTCAGTAATATCAATATTACACAGTACAGGTAATCCTTGACACATGACCTTTTTTTGCAGTAGTCATTAACTGAATAACCATGGTCTTTATGCGAACAGTGCGGTAGTTAAGCAAATCCATTGTTTGCTATGGGTGTTTTTGCTGAAAAACATCATAAATTGTGGTCATTTGAATGTAGGACCCTGCAGACAACTGGTTACTGAGTGCCCAAAATGCAGTCACGTGATCGCAGAGATGAGGCCTGGCTATTGAAATTTTGGAACCAAGTCATAAGTACCTTTTGGGGGGAGAGTCTGTCATAACTTTGAGCAGTCGCCAAGCCATAGTTACAAGTCAAGGACTATGTGTACATTATAACAGAGCCAGTCCATTTAGTTTTCATATGTAGGTGGGGCATTATTGTTTTGCAAAAGGTTTTGGGTTGGTCTTAAGTGACTCTCAAATTTCAGTGAGAGGAAGTATATTAGTAGATGAAGTGCAGTACATTTTATGATAAAGTAGTGCCAATCAATTGTTTTGCCTTTTTTCTTAATCATTTCATATAGTATTTGGAATGAAGTTGTCATCAGTAAAAGAGGTTTATGGAGCAATTTTCTTCACATTATCTCATATTCCAGAAGTTTTGTATTCTTAATTAAATCTTGATCTCAGAGACTTCCATTATTTTAAAAACATCCTTTGGTAACATTAGTGAGAGGTTCGCAAACTGATATGTGGTCATGGAAAGGAATAAAAAGAGTTAAAATAGAGTTTCATGAAGAAAGGAGGAAGAAAACAAAATGTAGGTGGCATGAAAGTGTGAGAGTGTGTGATTAATACCTTAATTAGTTCCTACTGTTAACTTTTTAACTCCACTCCTACTGGTGCTCTGACTTACTGTTGTGGGAAAAATAGGATGCAGGATTATTAGGTCTGCTCACAGCCTTGAATTGACATATACAGTGTGTGTGTGTATATATATAATTCATCTCCCTCCTTCACATCCTTGCAACATTTTTCTATTCATAAATGTTAATTAAAATAATTTAGTGAAAACAATATGATAGCCTGAAGGAAAATCCAGGCATCTATAGGATACAAACAAGTCAAAGGATCCATAAAGTGTATGATATTAAGGTAGCAAGTGACTGTGATTACCTAACTGGTACTCTTTTGGAGACAAATAAAGAATATATAGATAATATTCCAGAAGAGCAAAGAACTATTTTTTTTAACTTCAGAAAGCAAGGCTTGGGGTGGGAACTACTGTAACTGAAACTTTTGTAGCCGAGCAGTAGACTAACTGGCATTGTTTTTGTTATAAATCACTTCTGCAGGGGTTTTTTTATGCAATACATAGGCCAACACTCTTTACATAATGCAATACTAATGAAGTTAGTATAAAGGAGCAGCTTTTGCAAACTGAAACCAGCTGTATTCTGATAAATAAAGTTCTATATAATGTAATGTAGAATAAAGAGAGAGACTGTACTTTCAAAATTTATACAAAATTTATACAATTATGTGAGTATTCACATACAATTATGTTAGTATTCCTTCTTCTAATTTATAATGTTATGTATTGAATATATATAGTTGTGTTAAGCCCTGCTAAAGTGAAACTTTAGATGACCCTAATTGTTAACTTCAACTATTTTGGAGGGAAACTTAGAACATTCATATTTGGGTGTGCTCTTTCAAGTATTATGATTGGTTGAGGCCCTGTGGGCCCAGAGTATAAATTACAGGGATTTGCCTGTTGTTCTAGAGTTCCAGTTGAGTCAATAAATGGTGTTGTATCTATGCTGGTCTGTTCTTGTCTACTGCAGCCCACCACACAATAGTGGCGATGAAGGTGGGATCATGCAGAGGAGAGAGCTACTGCTAACCAAGAGACTGAAATCACTGGGTGTCAGACCGGGTAAAGAGCCCTGGTGGGACCACACCTCCCCGCCCCGCCTGCCATTAAGACACACTGGAGGCACAGACGTACCTGAGGAATCCGTCCCCAGGACTCCTAAGTGCAGCCCAGCTCCAACCGCAGCAGTACAGGCATTAACCAGCACCACAGGGGCCTTCTCAAAATGGCTAAACTGGGAACTCTCAACGAGTTTGATATTACTCACCAGAACAGTGGAGCTCATACATCCGGGCTAACCAGGTCACGGACGATGGCCTGAAGGCAGCAACCCTACGATGTGTCTGCGAACAGGCTACATTTGATATCGCTGAAAACTAGCACCGGCAAGCATAGAGACAGTGGCCTATGCAGACTTCAAGAAAAATTAAGTGAACATTTTGAGCCTAAACTCGCGGTCACCACCCGGCACAATGCATTTGAGCAACGTGAACAGAGATCCGGGGAATCTGCAGCAGAGTTTGTGGCAGCTCTTTGCCAAGCTTCACGCCAATGCGAGTTCCCTGATCTGGAAGACCATCTCAGAGACAGGCTTGTTTGTGGCCTGCGTAATAGTGAATTACAGCAGTGCCTATTCGCCAAGGAGAAACTGACTTTCCAAGATGCATTGAAGGAAGTCATGGTGGATGAGGCTGCCGGAGGGGCCATGAAGACTCTCCGGCCACTAAAAACGCACACCAGCCCCCCAACGATCCACCAAGAGATCACAGAAGGCTCAGGAAAGGCCAGTGAAAGCGAAGAAACCGATCACTTGCAGAGAGAGCTACCTAGGCGGCCACACTCCAAAGAGAAAGCAACTCCCCCACAGAGCTGCGCAAGCTGCGGGGGACTGCATGAAAGAGCTGAGAGCAGATTCCGCACAGCAGTATGCCATGCCTGTGGAAAGCAAGGGCACATTGCCAGAGTTTGCAGAGGTCGTCAGCGGGAAACAAAACCTGCGACACAGCAGCACAATGGGAAAGGGCACCCAGGAAAGAACAGAGTTGAATACTGCTCAGGAAGGTGTAGCATCCAATGCACAGGGGCCCAACGCCCCATCAAAGAAAAAATAAGACTCCAACTAAAATCTCAAGGGGTCCCATGCTCCATGGAGCTAGATACTGGATCGGCCCTCTCCATTATCTCCTCCATGACTTTCGACCACATTTGCAAACATAGCCGATGGCAGATCCCGCTCAAATCATCGAGCTTTGTGCTAACGGACTTCCAGAATTGTCGTGTTTCCATAAGGGGCGAAGCTACCATTAGAGCACAATTCAGACAGTTCAAGGGTTCCCTCAGCGTAATGGTCCCAGAGGGGCTGTGCACCAGCCTCATAGGACTGGACTGGTTTGAGGCCCTAGGAATCAGGGTAACGGGCATCCATCGAACAGAAATATCTAGAAGCGGTATGCCAACAATATGCTGACGTATTCAGCACTGAACTGGGACAATACAAAGGGACACCCATTGCACTCAACCTTGATCCAGCAGTAACTCCAATCCGATTAAAACCGCGCAGTTTCCTTTGCATTGAACCTAAAATTGATGCGGAACTAGACAAGCTGGTACAGCAGGGAGTGCTCCAACCTGTGGACTGTAGCCAGTGGGAGACTCCCATAGTGACTCCAGTTAAGCCTAATGGGGACATTCGCATCTTTGCAGACTACAAGTGCACCATAAACAAGGCACTAAAGTAGCATGCTTACCCTGTACCAGTGGTAAGCCACATCCTCGCCTCGCTCCAGGGAGGCCAAATCTTCGCTAAGCTAGACCTCACCCAGGCCTACTATCAGCTACTGGTAGACGATGCTACCGCAGAAGCACAAACAATAGTCACACCCAGAAGTGCATTCTGAGTGCGCCGCTTGCAGTTTGGGGTAAGCGTAGCACCAGGGTTGTTCCAAAGTATTATGGAATGAACACTGAAGAACATTCCCGGTGTCTGCCCGTACTTTGATGACATCCTGATCATGGGGGAATCAGTGGCAGTACTGGCAGAATGCCTCCGCACAATACTCCAACATTTCCGCAAGGCAGGCCTAAAACTCAAGAAGGAAAAGTGCCAGATTGGCGTGGAATCCACAGAATTCCTGGGTTTCCACATCGATGCTGCCAGAATCCACCCATCTGAATTGCTAAAGGCAATTCAGCAAGCCCCCACTCCAAAATCCAAGGGGGAGCTTCAAGCATTCATGGGCTTGCTCAATTTTTACCACTCCTTCTTACCATATAAGGTGCCCTGGCAGAACCACTACACCACCTACTGGACAAAAAAGCACCCTGGGTCTGGCTGAGCACTCAAGACAAAGCATTCAAGGTGATAAAATCATTGCTATCCTCGGACTCTGTCCTAGCTCATTTCAATGAAACCTTACCAGTAACACTAGCCTGTGATGCTTCGCCATACGGCATTGGGGCAGTACTAAGCCACAGGATGTCAGATGGTAGAGAGGCACCCATCACATACTATTCTAGAACATTATCATCGGCTGAAAGGAACTATGCCCAGATAGACAAGGAAGCCCTCGCCATAGTGGCTGGCATTAAGACGTTCCACGACTTCTTATATGGATGAACCTTCACCATCTTTACAGACCACAAACCTCTGCTTGGTCTCTTCATAGCTCACAAACAGACACCACAAATCCTGTCACCACAAATGCTATGATGGTCCATTTTCATGGCTGCATACTCGTACCGGCTAGTCCACAAGCCGGACAAGGAAATGGGCCACGCCAACGCTCTCAGCCAACTGTCTCTACCACAGACTGAGCCAGATCCGGCCCCAGCTTGTCATATTCTGGCGATCCAGGACCTGCCTGAAGCACCCCTACATGCAAAGGACGTGGCAGCTGAAACCACCATGGACAGAACGCTTAGCCGCCTTCTCAACTGGGTGTTAAGGGGATGGCCAGAGGCCCGGCCAGGCCCTGAGTTCCAGCACTATGCTTCTCGGAAAAATGAACTGTCGGCCCACAAGGGATGTGTGCTGTGGGGCAGCAGGGTCATCATTCCACCCAGTCTTTGCTCCAAGGTGCTGGATTCCCTACACGAGGGGCACCCAGGAATTGTTCGGATGAAGGCTCTAGCCAGGAGCTACTTGTGGTGGCCAGGCCTGGACAAAGACATTGAGAATCAAGTAAGGAGTTGCCAGGCCTGCCAAGAAACCTGACCGGAGATGCCACAAGCACCAGTGCACTGCTGGGAGACCACGCACACCCCATGGTCTCGCGTGCACATTGACTTTGTGGGCCCTTTCCAGGGGCAGATGTTCCTGATAGTAGTGGACAGTTATTCCAAGTGGTTGGAAGTGGCACGAGTCTCATCAATGACAACAACCAGAGTCTTCCGAGAGTTGCACCGGCTGTTCGCCACACATGGTCTGTCAGATGTGATCGTGTCCGACAACAGGGCACAATTCACGGCAGAAGAGTTTCAATCTTTCCTCAACGCCAACATGATTCGGCACGTAACATCCACTCCATTCCACCCCGTGACCAACGGTCAGGTCGAACGAATGGTCAGGACCACAAAGGAGGTGCTCAAGTGTATGATGACTGGGGACTGGAATCACTGCCTGGCAAACTTCCTCCTGTGTCAACACATAACTCCCTGTACAGCAACAGGTTACAGCCCACCGGAGCTGAGGTGGGGCCGCCAGCTCACCACAAAGCTCAACTGACTTTACTCAGACAGAGTAGCGGTGAAGACAGCTCAGCCAACCCCCCCCTCCCAGAACTTAAAGCCAGGTGAATTGGTCTGGGCCAGGAATTATGGGAGTGGGGCACCTTGGGTGGCAGCTAGGGTAACTAAAGTAATGGGCCCATTGTCATACAAGGTTACTCTGGGGAATGATCATACAATCAGATGCCACATTGATCAGTTAAGGCATTGGTAGGCCGGGCCAGTCCCGGATGAGGAACCCAAGGCCTTATCAGACCCAGTAGAGAACTGTTTTCCTCCGAGTTTGCCTACACCAACCGTGGCCGCCTCCAGAGAAACGGAAGTACCAAGGGCCTTAGAGCCGCCACCACTCACAGGCGACCAAAATAGCCATCAAGACTCTGTCCAATTGGAGATGGACAATACTCCACTTAAACGGGACTCTCCAGTAACACTGCAGTGGTCCACCAGGATCCGTGGGCCCCCAGCCTATCACAAAGACTATGAATATTAATATTGAACAGACTGAGGATAAGAACTATCCTAGGGGGGAGGGGTGTTATGTATTTAATATATATAGTTGTGTATATATAAACTTAATGTAAACCACTCCAAACTCGATTGCAGAAAATACGACTTCAGCAACAGAGTGATCAATGCCTGGAATGCACTACCTGACTCTGTGGTTTCTTCCCCAAACCCCCAAAACTTTAACCTTAGACTGTCGACCTCACTCCATTCCTAAGAAGTCTGTAAGGGGTGTGCATAAGCGCACCTTTGTGCCTACCATCCCTGTCTTACTGTCCTATTATCTGTACTTACTTTGTTTATGTTTATGTTTATACCTATACCTGCTATCTTGTACATGTTCGACAAATAAATAAATAAATAAATTAATAACAACAACAACAACAACAACTTCAGTTTAGATGAGAAAATCTATAGCAGAGATAACTTATTTATCTATGTTGTTTCTCATTTAAATGATGGACCTATGGCATCTTTTACGTTCCTTCCAAGCTCCCAATTCAATAAGCACACAATTTTCCTCTATTTCAGTAAGTACAAAGGTGGAAAATGGAACTAAGAAGAAATACAGCAGAAAACAAATGACTGTGTTGTCTTTTCAAGCCACAGTTCTGTTACAGAAAGATACAATCTCTAGGTTGTGTCTTAACAACCTTATCCACATGTCTAATGAAGTATTATTTATATCATATGACACAGTTTTTAAGATACACATCTCTGAATACTAAGCAATCCTAGTTTGATAAATTAAAGCCAAGAATTAAGCGGGCCAAAAAACTTACATTATCCTTTATTTTCAGAACTGTTTCTTATTTCATCTTTAAGGGATGTCTGGAAAATGGAGGCCTTTTATAAATGTCTAGTTTGACTTTTATTAAAGAATATGAGATTTATTTGAATGCCCTGTTCTTCCTTGACAATCTTTTACAAAACATTGCCTTCATTGCCTAACATCTGAAGGGTTCCAAAAATTCAACTGGTGCTTAAATGTGATGTTTTTATTAGACTTATGTCAAGCTTCTGAAAAATCAATGATCATGTGAAATATTTCTCCAAAATACTAAATGTGCTTAATGATCCATCTGTGTATTCTCCACTTTGAGCTTTTCATCAGTTTATTTGTCCCACTGAGAATTTCTTGAATAAATCTGTATGCAGTGTCTTGAATTGACTTTAGATTCTTAAAAACATAACTGGATATTGGGTATATACTTATGATTATACCCTATCTGTTCTTGTTTTTGACAGAAAATGGAATCTTGCCAAACTGTATTGTGTTCTGTTACAAAAATAAATATTGCTGGGCAGTTGGAAGTTGCTGTCAGAATCCAAACGATTGTCTGAATTTGTAGCCTATCAAACTGTTGTGGAGAAACACTAATCAATTTCTTTATTATTTACATGTTCATTTTTTATATATTGCTTTCCTCTTCCTACTGTGATCCTCAGTGGAATACAATCTCCTTGGTTTCTTCCGTGTGTTTTTAGCTCTGCATTGAAAACCAACAATGTCACGTTCCTCACATTATATTATTAAGTGTAAAAGATTTTTGTATAACAGTGAAGGAACTTACAGTACTCCTGCCATTTCCCCATTCCTCTCTGAGTTGATAAGGATAGTAATTTATCTTAGCTTATGAAAGTCATAAGCCATGAGCCACTTGCGAGTATGTGCCATTGAATGAAATGGAACTGATTTCTGGCTAGGAATGCATATGAAGGGGTTGCAGATTATTCACTATTTTACTTCCTGAACTCATGCCTTTTGCTGAAATAATTGCTAATACCAAATAAGTCACTTAATGTATTGGCTACATCAGGGGTGTCAAACTCGCGGCCCGTGGGCCAGATATGTGATGCGCTGGCCACGCCCATCCCATTTTAGCAAAGGGGGGAAAAGTCGACATACATCACGTGATGATGTGACAACGCAAATTTGACACCCCTGGGCTACATAATTCAAAGCAAATTAAAATAGTTTCCCTCAATATATGCTTCACAAGCAAAAATGAAAATGACAAAGCAGCATTTAAATTGATGTACTCAAATGTCATATTGAATACGATTGGACACCATTAAGCCTAAAATAAAAATGTAATTTGTATCATTTTGTTCTACAGAAGGAACATTAAGAAAGAAAACACTTCTGAAGAACCTGAAAAAGGTTATATTTAAGGAAATGGCAGGTGTACTAGATTTTATTTTATTTTATTTTATTTTTGTATTTTGGGCTATGAATTCTTTAAGAGTCAAAAGAATCAAGAGTCAAAACTCTCCAAAAGAAAGAAAAGTCCTGGTTTGGGAGTTGGGTTGTTTCCGGGTTTCATTTACTTAAAATATGAATAAATGCTTATACTAATAATGATCATTATTAAGTCAAAATGTTACAGGAATTGATGGAATATTTAAAGAAATATGGCAAACAGGAGAGTCTAGAAAATTTAACAATTTATAGAAACTAACACAATATCCTTGTGTTAGTTTCTATAAATTATTAAATTTTCTAGACTTTTAAATATTAGGAAAATAATGCTTAAAACAATCCAATACATATTATAATTGATTTTAGATAATATCAAGGAACAAGAAACAAGAAACATTGTTGGTGCATGCTGGACAGATAAAGCTGAAGAATATCAGAAGGAAGTCAGTATGTGATTTATAGATTACATACTTTGTCAACCCAGTCAAGATATGAAAAGTTCTTGGGAAAACTGAAATTGTACAACACTTCATTTTCTTCATGTGAAATCTATGCACAAACTACAATCTAGAACAGAGGTAGGGAACTACGGCCCCTTCAAGACTTGTGGACTTCAACTCCCAGAATTCCTGAGCCAGTATCATCATCATCATCATCATCAGAATAGAAATCATCATCATCATCATCATCATCATCATCATCATCATCATCATCA
>QLTV01002141.1:3286000-3297716 GCA_003457575.1 Thermophis baileyi
TATTATTATTATTATTATTATTGTATCATTTGTTTTTATAAATGAAATCCAGGATAAAATTAGATATACCTTCATCTAACTGATCGGTTGACACTGGATACTTGATACTTAATTCATGCTAGTACTGTTGAGACATACTTTTAAGTATTGCAAAATACCCTTCCTTCCTTCCTTCCTCCCTTCCTTCCTTCCTTCCTTCCTTCCTTCATTCCTTCCTTCCTCCCTTCCTTCCTTCCTTCTTTCTTTCTTTCTTTCTTTCTTTCTTTCTTTCTTTTAGAACTCATATTTTTTGTATTAGTGCCAGGGCTTATGATGCTGACTGGGGCTGACATCCCATCATTTTTTTTCAAAGTCCATGAAAATAACTCTAATGAAAAATAATCTTTTGACATAGATCAGGGTCATTCTACTCCTTCCTCAATTATCTCAATCATTTCTCCTATACCTTAGCATGAGATTTAAAGTGTTGAAAACACAAAATAAGATTTCAAATCTTACTGTAAATAAAAGTCATAGAGAGTCCTTAAGAATATTAAACTCAGGTCAAGTTCATTTCATACCAATGTATCGGTATAACCACTAAAATAGAGGCGAAAGTCAAGATGAACACATAAACAATATATGCAGCCATGGTAAAGCCTAATGTTGTATATGCTTTGGGAATTGTTAAGAAGTACTTTGGCCATTGTCTAAGTTCAAGGGCACTTATTTGCTATTTTTAAAAACAGCCTGACTTTTTCCAGTCTGACAAAAAGATGCTGCTACTTTTAAGAGTCATATTAATTTTAATTAGTTGATTCCTTAAAAGGAGATACAGTTTCTTTAAGGGTCATGTGAAAATTTTAATTGAAAGCACCAATGGAGATGCTGGTGAAAGTCTAAACCTTTTTCTGAACCATTTCTGAAGCATGAATACATGTGTGAATTAATGCTTGAAAAAACTTAACCAATGTTAATCATCTTAGATTATTTACAGCTCTGATAATAGATAATGATAAAAGGGAGAAAGTAGAATAGGAAGATCCTACACTTCCATTCAAAATACTCTTCCATCAGTGAAGCAGAGGTGGGTTCATCCCGGTTCGGACCGGATCACCCGAACCGGTAGCGACCAGCTGGTGACGTCACTGAACTGGATCGGTCGGTGCCGGTCCGTGGGCACCGCCATCTTTTTATTTGAATTTGTTTTGAATTTTTTACGTTTTGGAAGTTTTTTCCTGTTCTGCTGCTTGAAAGTAGGCCCTCCCTCCCGCCCCCAGATTTATACCGACCTTTATTCCTTCTTCCAAAGCCCAGCTGATCAGCTCCTCAGCTGCGTTTCGGACTGATTTTCAACTACTGAGCATATGCTGAAGCAAAATTGCACGAGGGGACGCACGCAAAACATGCACTTCTGTCGCGATGCGAACCGGTGGGGAAGGTAAGTAGAACCCATCCCTGCAGTGAAGCTTTCATGTTCCTTGGAAAAATAAGAAACTGCAGCTTTCAAGAGAAATCACACTACTGTTGTTATTATTATGGGAGAAAAAGAAAAATTTCAAGTAACCCAAGGTTTATGGAAGACAAAAATAAATTTAAAAAAAACAAACAATTTTTAAAATCATATATCTCAGTTTTAAATTTGCCTAGGAAAGAGGATTACTTGCAAAACTTTGTTCAATCTAAGTATAGATGAACTTTTTTAAAAAAATATTAGATGGACTATTGATGTCTGAATGAGAGCATGTTGAATGCATATAAGTGGCTATGATGTAACCCTACAGGTATACACATACTGTATATTGCTGCATTGTAAATCAAATGGAGAGGGAAAGTAGGAATATAGTATGGGATAACAAAATGAAACATCACACAATGCACAAGAAAGCGGTTAGGTGCTGCAAACATGGCAATAGAAAGGATACCTATTCTGTTTACTAACTACAGAAAACATGTTAGCTATGCCATTAAACTGTCATTAGTCCTTCACGTAAGTGCAACCATATGATTTACCTGACAGTTTGCTTTTTTCTTCCAGCAAACATTCTTGGCAGTATTCCAAAGATGCATTAGCATAAAGCACCACTGCCATTTTTGGTGATTTTAACAGCCACATTGTTTTCAAAGCTTGAATAAGCAGAAAGTTTTCAAAGAAATAATGGAAAGAGGTATTTAGACCAGCAGTTAAAACCATTAGAAGGATAGTTCTTTGAATAACAGAGATAAGAAAACATCTCATTGAAAGGCAGGCTAAAAATGCAAAATTATATTAAATTAAAAAGATAAAAGAGGAGCTACCAATCATCTTTTGGAAATGGTGTTTTTCAATTGACATATTTTAGTTGGGTGATGATGCTAATCATTATTATTAAGTATTATTATTTTATGCAGAAAAAGCAATAACCAAGGAAATGGTACAAAAGCAATCAAAGAAGATCAAAAATTGGAATGCTCCTAGGGTTAGGGTTAGGGTTAGGGTTAGGGTTAGGGTTAGGCAACAGAGGAGCTCCATGGAGCCTTGCTAAAATCATTGACAAATATACACTTGAGACTGACAGACTAGAGGAATAGGGTTATGGAAGCATCAGAAAACAAAACATGGCTAAAAATTGGAAGAATATTTCTTATTCAGAGGATATAAAGAAGGGTGAAAACTGCAGACCTATAATCTATGTGCCAAAAATATATAGATATATATAGATATATAGGACACAATTGCAAATTAAATTTACAGCTATTTGGAAAGAAGCTATTTACTCCTTATACAATTAAAAGGGGGCTGCAAAAATTTGAAAGGAATGAAGGACCAGTTATTGACTGGCAAATCTATTTTAAATATATATTTTTAAAAAGAACAAATTTGTTTATTGTTTGGATATACTATTAAAAAATATTTGATTCTGTTTCACATAGCTGAACTGAGAAATGTCTTGAAGTTTTTGGAATCAGCAGAAACTTTAAGCAATTTCTGAATACTTCAATGAAGGTGGCTAATGAGAAAAAGTTAGAAGTCAAAACCAAAATGGAATTTTCCAGGGTGATTCATTATCACCTTTACTCTTTATACAACTAATGGCTCCGCTGACAACAATTTTTAACAAGACAAACTGTGAATATGAAATGGCCAAAAAAGAAGTAAAAATTTCACATTTACTTTATATGGATTATTTAAAATTATTTGGAAAAACAAAGGCTGAACTAGATTACTTATTAAAAAGCACGAAATAATTCAGTAAAGATATTGGAATGTGATTTGGCATTGACAAATGGGCAACCATAGCCATAAAGGCAGGCAAAATTGTTTTTTTAAAAAAGTTTTTTATTAAATACACATTAAAACATTGAACACAGTGTAACCGTCCTGGCATTTATCTTTGCCATACATTCTAAATTATAAGATAAGTATCATGTATACCTTACTGCTTATATACATTTGGTCTATTCAATATTTACATGTGTAAAGACATCATACTTCTGTCCGTATTAATTTTAGATTTGTCTTATCCAATTTCATTCTATTGTAATAACATACATAACTTTAATTTTCCATTCTATAAATCCTAATTACTTCTTGTTTTAGGTCCTTCCTTTCCGTTCCAACCATTGATAAAATTTGTTCCATATCTCGTAATATTCTGTCTCGCCTTTATTTTTCAATTCCAAAGTCAGTCTATCCATTTCAGCGCAAATCAGAATTTTCTTAATCACTTCATTTTCTAGGGGGATCTCTCTGTTTTTCCAGTTTTGGGCAAAAACCATTCTTGCTGCTGTTATAATATGTATTATTAAGTAGATTACCCCTTTGCTATATTTCTCATTTATAATTCCCAATAAAAATAATTCTGGTTTGAATTCTATTTTCTGTCCAGTTAACTCTACCAGCCATACTTGAATTGTTCGTCAATATTCCTTTGCTTTTTTACATGACCACCACATATGACAGTGGTTCTCAACCTTTCTAATGGCGCGACCCCCCCCGCCGCCATGACCCCCGCCCTGCCCCCTCCCCGTCCGTGCACGTTGCCAGGCGGCGTCCGGGCGGGTGGGCAAAGTCTCCCGCTTCTGTAGCTACCGGCTATCCGGCGACCCGCAGGCACGGCCGAACCGGGAGCATTTCACCCCTGCAAGTGATGGTGGCACCAAGATGGCGGGCTAACGCACGCGGCGACCCCTGTGAAATGGTCGTTCGACCCCCAAAGGGGTCGCAACCCACAGGTTGAGAACCGCTGACATATGATAATATGTGCCTGGTTCTTGATTGCATTTCCAATATTTTGATGATAAATTTCTAAACATTTTTGCCAGTCTTGCTGGCGGAAGGTGCCACCTATAGAACATCTTATATAAATTCTCTTTGTACAGTATTGCTAATGTTATTTTCCTATTTTTTTCCCATAATTCTTGCCATTTTTCCAGTTGTATATTGTACCCAAAATTTCACCCATATCACCATTGTCTGCTCTTCCTCCATCTTATAGTCCAATAAAAATGTATAAATTTTCTGTACCAATTTATCATTTGTCCCCAGAAAGATCTTATCTATTGCCATTAACTCCCTATTAATGCCCCACTCTTTCATGTCTTTCAAGTAACGCGACTGGATTTGTAAATAGGACCACCACTCCAATTCTACCCCTTGTTCTATTAATTCTTGCCTCGATTTCAATCCCTCTTCTTTATTTATTATATCCTTATAGGTAACATGTTTTCCCTGTTTAATAAGATTGGGATGCACTAACGCTTCTAATGTGGATTTCCTGTAGTTCCTGTAGTTCTGCTGTTTGAATTTATTCCATATCACCAATAAAGCCTGTCTTATAAAGTGTCTTTGAAAGTATTGGTGTGCTACTTGTTTCCTGTACCACAGAAATGCGTGCCATCCTAAATGTAAATCGTGGCCCTCTAATGTTAACAATCTTTTGTTTTTTAAATTTATCCATTCTTTTACCCAGGTGAGCGTTGCTGCTTGATGATATAACTCCCAATCTGGTACGCCAAACCCTCCTCTTTCTTTTGCTTCTTGCAAAAGTTTAAATTTAATCCTTGGTTTCTTCCTCTGCCAAATGTATTCCGATGTCATTTTATTCAAATTTCTAAAATACTTTTTATCTAATTTTATAGGAATATTTTGAAACAAGAAGAGTAGTTTTGGTAAAATATTCATCTTGATCGCTGCTATTCTTCCCATTAAAGAAAGCCTCAAATTTCTCCATCTCTCCAAATCTTCTTTTATGTGGTTTGTTAATTTAGCATAGTTGTCTTCTTTAATTGATGTGCATCTTGCAGTTATGTAAATTCCTAAATATTTCATTTTCTTCACTATCTGTAAATTTATTCCCTTGGCCAACTCCTCCTTCTGTTTGTTCATCATATTTTTAACAATCATTTTAGTTTTGTCCTTGTTGATTTTCAATCCAGCTACATATTCTTCTAACACCTCCATAAGCTTCAAACCTAATTGTAGTGGTTCCTCAAGAATAAAAACCAGGTCATCTGCAAAGGCTTGCAATTTGTAAACTTCTTTCCTAATTTCCAGACCTTTAATTTGTGTTTCTTTCCGAACTATCCTCGTTAACACTTCCAAAGTCAATATGAACAATAATGGGGATAATGGACACCCTTGTCTAGTACCCTTCTGAATTTTAAATTTTTTTGTCACCTCACCATTCACTATTATTTTGGCTTCTTATTTAGGATATATCGCCAAAAACATATTTAAAAATTTATCGCCAAATTCCATGTACTTTAATTGTTGTAGCATAAATTCCCATTTGACATTGTCGAATGCTTTTTGGGTGTCTAAAAATAGCAATGCCACCTGTTTACCGCTATGTATCTCGTAATATTCTAAAGTGTCTAATATTATTCTTATGTTATTTTTAATTTGTCTTTTTGGTAAGAAACCGTTTTGGTCAATATGTATAAACTCATTTAGGAATCTTTTTAGACGTTCGGCTATTATTGATGTGAATATCGTGTAGTCTGTATTTAGAAGAGATATAGGCCTGTAATTTTTGATTAGCGTCCTATCAGAGTAAGGCAGGCAAAATTGTTGAAGATGATGGAATACAGGTTAACAATGAAGATTTGATAAATTGAATTGAATTGAATACTTTATTTGGCCAAGTGTGATTAGACCTACAAGGAATTTGTCACCAGAAGCTCTTGGTGTACATGCAAAGCAACAGAATAATGATAAGCATAATAATAATACCAATAAGAAGGAGGAGTAAGAAAGATAATACAGGTAGTCCTCGAGTTACGAATGTAACGGAGCCTGCCCATTCCATTTGAAACCTGAGGATTCGTGGGAGTGAAACTCATACCTTGAATGAGATCACTCCCTCCTTTCGCTCACGCATTTGCTAATCGAATGCGAGGCTCGTTAAGTGCACATAAGATATTTCAGGGTGGGGAAGGCCATGGGGAGTTTACTGATGGAACAGGCCACCTGCCTAAAACCACCCAAGGCCTCCCCGACTCACTGAAATATCTCATGCTCCCCACAATTGCTTTCCCCCCTACAACCTGGGTCACTTACCTTGTGAAAATCTAGCAAGCAGTCTCCTCTCCAGCCTCTCAGCTGCGTGTGCCCCTCTGCAGTTCCATTCAGGCCCCCACAGGCCTCGCCTGGCAGGTTGCCGGCCAAAATGGAGCTTCTGAGGGGCGAATCCGGCCCTCCGCAGGCCTCCCCAGGCCCGTTGCAGGTTGAAATGGAGCTTCTGAGGGCTGGATCCACCCCTCAGAAGCTCCATTTCAGCCGGCAACATGCAGTATGAATGTTGCAGAGCCTCTGCAGTTGTTCGTAAGGGCGAACAACTGTCGTGGTGCTGCAAGATTCATAGTTTCGGGACTTGTTCACAAACACTAGGGGGCGCTTATCGCGTAACTTCAAACATTAGCTAAGGGAACGCTCATAACCCACGGATTACCTGTAAAAAGAATAAATAATTGTGCTACAGCCATACTACTTGGGTAAATACACATGGACATTAGACAGAACTGTGAGAATTAGGTATTCAGAAGAATGATGGCCTGAGGGGAAAAACTTCCCTGTGTCCAGTTGTTTTGACCTGTAATGTCCTAGAGCACCATCCCGAGGGGAGGAGTTGAAACAGTTTGTGTCCAGGATATAAGGGGTTTGCAGATATCTTCTCAGCCCTTGACCCATGCAATATACAGGTCTTCTATGGAAGGCAGGCTGGTTGCAATTATTTTTTCTGCAGTTCTAACTATCCGTTGGAGTCTATAGCTGTCCTGTTGGGTTGTTGTACCAAACCAGACCATTATACAAGTACATATCACAGACTCAATAATTCCTCTGTAAAACTGTATCAACAGCTCCTGGAGCAGTCTAAACTTCCTGAGTTGATGCAGGAAGAACATTCACTGTTGTAGCTTTTTCATGATAGTTTTTATGTTAAGTGTCTATTTCAAGTCCTGGGAGATGAGAGAACCCCAAAATGTGAAGGGCCCTACTGCTGATACTGTGCTGGTGAATATAGTAAGAAGCGGTGAAATACAAAGGGTCCTCCTAAAATTCACTGTCATTTCTACAGTTTTAAGTGTATTCAGCTCCAGATTGTTCCGGCTACACCACAAGGCCAGTTGTTCAACCTCCCGCCTATATGCAGACTCATTACCATCTTGAATAAGGCCAATGATCGTTGTATCGTCTGCAAACTTCAGAACTTTAACAGAGGGTTCCCTTGAGGTGCAGTCATTGGTATAGAAAGAAAAGAGCAATGGACAAATCATACAGCACTGAGGGGCACCTATGCTCATTGCCCAGGTACTAGATGTAATGTTCCCTGTTGTTTCCTATCTGTCAAAAAACTGATTATGCACCTACAAGTATGAGCAGGTACAGTAAGCTGGATCAATTTAGAGTAGAGACTTTCTGGAATGATGGATTGAACGCTGTGGTGAAGTCCACAAAAAGGGCCCATGCTTAAGTCTCCAGAGATTCAAGAGGTTGCAGAATATAATGTAAGGACATATTGACAGCATCATCTGCCGACCTATTTGCTCGGTAGGCAAACTACAAGGGGTCTTTTAGCAGATCTGTGATGACTTTCAGATGGGCCAGCACTAACTTCTCAAAAGTCTTCATAACTACAAATGTCGGAGCAATTGGTCTGTAGTCATTCAGCTCCCTGAAATGAATCCTAGGAACCAGGATGATGGTAGAACATTTAAAACAAGAAGGCACATATCTCCAGTGATTTATTAAAAATCTGAGTGAAGATGGGGGCCAGATGTTCAGCACAGGCTTCACTCCACCAGCCTGAAGCTTTTCTGATCTTTTGCCTATGAAATAGCCTTCACACATCTTTTCTCTAGGATTACCAAACGTGCTGCGATGTGTGGTGAAATCAGAGGTGGGTTCCTCCTGGTTCGGACCGGTTCGCCCAAACCAGTAGCAACCCGCTGGTGATGTCACAGTGACGTCACGGATCCGGTTCGGTCGGTGCCGGTCTGTAGGCGCCTGTTCTGCCCTAGCGACGAGCCACCAATAATATGCACACACAAACTGCAAAACACTGTTCTTTTACTAATAAATGTCTCCTAATAACTTCTTAGGAGCAACATAATATTTTGAAAACAAAATAAAGGCAAAATAGGTTTTTTCACACCTCCGCTGGTAAATGTCTAATCTTTAACAGCTGGCCAGAGTCCAAGAGATACTATGATCAGGTCTGACTGTATTTGGCAGTACTCCCAGAGCTAGGAATGCAGGAAATAAGACCCGTACTGGAACAAGTACACGAGCAGACTGGAGTCACCAAGATCAAGAGTAATATCAAACGTTGTTTCCTGCAACAAGGCTCAGCGTGGTCAGGGCTTAAATAGTCTAAGGGTGTGGCCACTTAGTCTGCAGCTCTACTCTCGAGGAGACCTCCTCCTGAGTAGCCACTCTTGTCTTCTAGCAGCCCTGCGTGCCCGAGCGAGAAGAAGAGGCTGCTCCTCCTCTTCTTCTTCGGCCCTGATGGGCTCCTCAGGAGGTACAGAGGCTGCTTGACTCTCAGCCTCCTCGCTCTCTGACTCGGGTGCCAGGTGCATGGGCCGATGGTACCTCGCCACAACCGCCTCATTGTCCTCCTCGCTCTCTGACTCGGGTGCCAGGTGCACGGGCCGATGGTACCGTGCCACAACCGCCTCATCGTCCTCGGGATCCATGAGCACCGGCACGGGACGCTGGCGGGCCACAACAGCGCTGCCATCTTTTTTGGGGAATTTTTTCTGGGTTTTTCTTCTGCGCATGCGCAGAAGCCGAGCTGGGTGTGTGTGTGTTCTTCTGTGCATGCGGAGAAGCTGGGTTTGAAGCACTCACAGTAAAGACTTTACTGTGCAAGGTTTTTCCCTGCACGCAATGGCTGAGAGACAACCCGGAGCTGCCAGTCTCCGGTAAGATGCATGTCTCACGGCCCTCCCGCCCCATCTGCCACCCTCAAATTGCGCCCCATTGCGAGACGCGCATCTCTCCCACCCCCACCCCGCTTCCCTTTTACCTTTCTTTAATACGCCCCGCTTCCTTCCCCAAAACTCGGGAGGCGGCCGCTCCCATCCTCACGGCCTGTGGAGGAAGAAGCCTCCGCGGCTGCGCCACAAAGCCCTTGCAGCGGCAGGAGAGAGAAAAGAAAAAGAAAAAGGCTCGGCCTCTGAAGCTTCTTGAGGGAGACGTCCTTGTGTGTGTGTGTGGCGGCGCTGTGAAGAGAGCCAGGTGAAGGGAGCCTGGGAAACCACACTGGCTGAGAAGCGATCGGCCGGTGCCACCTCTGCCTCTTCCTTCTCTCTGCTAACACAAGTTGGAGAGGAAAAGGTAGTTTTCCTCTCAGAGCAGAGCAAGCCAGCGATCTGCCGGCTGCTTCTAAGCTACAGTTTACTTGTGAGTACGTTTACTCGTGAGCATGGTGCTCACGAGTAAATTGCAAATTAGAGGCAGCTGACAGATCGCTGGCTTACTTGCTTTGCCGGGTGCTTCTAAGCTGCAGTTTACTCATGAGCACGTTTACTCGTGAGCATGGTGCTCACAAGTAAACTGCAAATTAGAGGCAGCCGGCAGATCACTGGCTTACTCGCTCTGCTCTGAGAGGAAAACTGCCTAGATGTTACCTAGTATGGTAATGAAACATCTGTAAGCAAACATGCAAGCTCACAGAGCACCAAAGTACCCATAGTTCAACCTTGGGCTACATATATTCTCTTCCATCAATAAGAAACAGCTTGATCTTTCATTCCTAGATTTTTCTGGAGGTGCTTAGAAGCTCTATACCAGACGTCTTCAAAATTGGCAACTTTAAGACTTGTCGACTTCAACTCCTATGCTGGTTGGAGAATTGTGGGAGTTGAAGTCCACAAGTCTTAAAGTTGCCATGTTTGGGGACACCTGCTCTGGTACAAGGAAGAGCTGATTATTCATTTCAAATAATCTGGGAGTGGAAGAAGGATGACACCATCTCTTTGTGTATTCAGAATTTGAAGATAGATAATAGATAAGTAATTGATTGATTGGGGGGAGGGAATTGAGGAATTATTGTCTATTTTTCTGTTCTCTTCATTCAAAATCAGCAACACAATTATTCAAGTTCTAAGCATGAATTGAAAAAGGTTAAATTTATTCAATAAATGAGAAAAATGACAGGTAATGATATTTATGGATATATTGCTCTTTCTTTTTCAGTAAGTTGCCAGTAATATTGCATTAGTGTTGAATACATGTAACTATTTCCTTACTGTTTCAGGAAAAATTCATTAATTACTTTTAGCAGAAAATGAAGCCTAAAATTGTAGTTCCATAATGATAATAAATTATGTTTTTAGCATTCCTTTCCTACAAATCTTCAGACTTAATAAGAATCTAAACCTCAAGAATCTTCCTTAGAACTACCAGATGTTTTTCTAGAAAACCAATTTCCACTAATCAAATTATTATTTAAAACATACTTGTCATTATTTCCAATGATGGGATTAATATAATTTCTGACTTCTCATTAGTGCTTTAAAGAAACTAGCACAAAATATTTCATCTTTAGGTGTGCTGGCAATATAACAGGACATCCCTTATTTATTAAAATAATTTATATTCCCCTTTTCCACAATCAGAATGACTTGCAATAAAATATGAAACTTCCACTTAGAAAAGGGTAGAACATATAAATTCAATTTGGCAGTTCAAATCTCACCAGGCTCAAGGTTGACAGAGTCTTCCATCCTTCCGAGGTGGATAAAATGAGGACCCAAATTGTTGGGGGCAATATGCTGACTCTGTTAGAGAGGGCTGTAAAGCACTGTAAAGTGGTATATAAGTCTATATAACCTAAAGTGCTATTGCTATGCAATATCTTCTGCTGAGCCATTGGGTTACTTTCCATAAAACTAAAGGAGAAAAAGGGTGTCCCTTTCAATGAATGTCAGTGAAATTTACATAGGGATATATAGCACCATACTTTGTCAACTCTATCCATTATTACAATTTGAAATTGACAATTTTTCACCTGCAGAAATTTATTCTATCAGTGTTATCACTTTATCTCCTATTACAAAAAATAGGATTAATTTGAAGCTCATAAATGCTTAAATTTTCCTGGTAAGGATAAATTTGTCAAAATGAAGATACTGACCAGGTTATTGTATTTTTTAAAAAGTGTTTTAAAATCTGAAGCCATCCATTTGTGGTGGGTGGAGTCTAGGGCTCATATAGGGTATTAAGAAAGAGAAAGAGAAAGAGAAAGAA
>QLTV01002141.1:3298166-3314654 GCA_003457575.1 Thermophis baileyi
AAGCTATAACGAAAAAAAAAAGAGAAAAAAGAAAGAAAGAAAGAAAGAAAGAAAGGAAGGGAGAGAGAGACAAGAAAGAAAGAAAAAGAGAAAAAGAAAGAAAATAAAGAGGAGGGAAGGAAGGAAGGAAGGAAGGAAGGAAGGAAGGAAGGAAGGAAGGAAGGAAGGAAGGAAGGAAGGAAGGAAGGGAGACAAGAAAGAACATAGGATTAAATAGTATATTTTGGATGTTCAGTAGTAGTAAATAAATAGACAGGGAAATTGTATCTCGTTGAGGCCTTTGAGGCGAGGAGAGGCCAGACACCCTAACCCTAACCCTAACCCTTGACATGAGTGACATCAAGTTGGCCACGCCCACCCAGTCACATGACCAACCAGCCACACCCACCCAGTCACATGATTGCCCAGCTATGCCCACCCAGTCACATGCCCACCCAGTCACATGACAACCAAGCCATGCCCGAGTCACATGACCATAAAGACACACCCACCCAGTCACATGATCATGAAGCCACACCCACCATCACATGATTATCAAGCCACACACACAAAATAAGCCACACCCACAGAACCAGTAGTAAAAAAATTAGAACCCACCCCTGGGTGAAACACCTGCAGGTCTTTGGCATGTTCGCCTTGGCGTACATGTTGGTGGTGATGTTGGCCGACCAGTACACACCATGTGCCACCCGCTCAAAAAGGATGAAACAACTGACCATTTGATCAGTGGCTGAAGCAACATTTCATAAACTGACTACAAGCCGCATCATGACTGAGTTGCCAGATCTATTCATTGGAAACTTTCCCAGAGGTTTGGATTTGAATTCGGTAAAAACTACTAGGACAATAATGTTGGGGGGGGTTGGGAAAATGAGTGTGTTAAGATCTTATGGAATTTTAAGATCCAACAGACAGACATCTTGTTCATAACAGGCCTGATGTGACATTTATTGAAAAGAAGGAAGTCTGGTTCACCGATGTTGCTATTCCAGGTGATGCTAGGACTGAGGAAAAACAATTGGAAAAAATTACACAATACTTGCAGATCGAAGATGAGCAATTATGGTAAAAGAAATCCATTGTTATATCAATTGTGAGTGGAGCCATTGGATCTATACCTAAAGGACTTCCTCAATATCTAGAAATATTGAATTTATCAATCTGAACACCTAATTTTACAAAAAAAAAAACACCTACTGTACCATTTGGAATTGCTTATATTCTTTCATGCTCCCTTAACAATTCTTAATAATTTATTAAATTTCTATGCTATCCGGCTCCCTGCAATTCTCTGTCTTTCATTGTATCAAGTTAATTCATTTTATCCAGTGGACTGGATAAATAGTCAGTATATTGCCTTTCTATAGGCTCTCTTAATTCTGTCTTTATTTTTCCTTCTTTATTATTCTTTCTGAAGGTTTTACTTGTATTACACTTTAGTTTGGTTTCATTTTAATGAGTCTGTCAATTTTTGTTGGTAGAAGTATGGCTTACAAATGTAGAATCAGAATATTTAAGAGTTCCACAGCTATATAATCTTGTATTTAACAAATGCTGTCATTTTTAACTGAGCAGGAAGCCCCAAAGTAAATGGTTTGATGGATATGTCAATCTATATTTATATTAATTGGCTATGGGCATGCAATGCTTATTATCTTACATTATTTTGGTAGGTAAACATGCAAATGTGATTAAGATCTCTTTCTGTCACTGTACTTTTAAAGGCAATTTTAAGAAATTTCTTTTTAATTAAATATTGTCCCCTAATAAACATTTATTCAAATTGAATAAAAAATTATCTCTCTTAAATTGTGCTCTTTGAACAATTAGCACACACAAGGCAAATATTTCCTACTAAAACACAACAAATTGTTAAAATCCTAGAATCTTCCTCATGCGACAAGGTGGACATTTTCAATGGGAAAATAAGTGAAGCAGAAATTCAGTAAGACTCCTTTCCACCTTTTGAAAAAAAGCATAAAAACCCTTTAACTTGATTGACTATCCATTAATAGTATTTCAAATTTCCCATCCCACTTTTTAGCTTTCAACTTCATCTCTTGATTTAAATTGTCTCAAATTGCCATTCTGTTTAGTCAAGAAATTAGTATAAGGAGGAGTTACTCAGCGACAGTGATGCTGCTACTGGTAGTTAGTTTGGATGGTTTTACAGTTTAGGGGAGACTTTAGATTAGCACAACCCTTGGTGACATCCAACCCTTCTCCCTTGTTCTTCAGCTTGCTTGCATATTTCGGTATGTCAGAAAGATCCCTCCATCCAACCTGCCTGATTTTAAAAAGATGTAGCTTTGCTTTTAAATGTATTTCAGTCCTAAAAATCATGATTACTGGAGAGCAGACTTTGTTTTTGTTGCCATCCACTTTCTACATTATGATATGAAAAGATTATACTGCACTCTACCTCATTTATAGAAGACAGAATGAAATTAGGATCTCATAAATTGTTTTAGAAGAAAGGACAATGTTGTAAGAAACACAAACCCCCACTGCGACCAGCATGATCAGGTGTCACCTCTAGGGATTTTTTAAAATTACTTTGAGGGGTAACCAAGATGCTAAATTTGCTTGCAATGATCCCTAGTTGCAAGTATCTCAAGTATTGTATTAACTTGCACATTAGTTATGAGATCTAGTTGATAAGCACATTGGCCTTTTGTCAAAGTTCCAGGCTCAGGCTGTGGAATCTCCGAATAGAAAGGAAAGGGGCACCTGAAACAGGTGTTTTCATGTTGATGGTATTGACTGGGCTGCATCATCAATAGTGAGCTGCATGGACCAAGGAACTATCAGTGGAACAACTCCCGGTGTTCCTCTGTTCAGACTTTGTATACCAAACCCACCGATCAGTGGGTTTAGATGTAGGCGTCCAGGCATAGTACTAAGCGACCAGGAAACGCAGATCGCTTTTGGTGAAGACTCCCGACGGCACAGTGGGGAGAGCTTTGTTTGAGAGAACCGGAGAGGGGGCTCTAATGTGGAAAGACTCGGCCGAGGAGGAAGCCACTAAGGAGAGAAGGAGGAGGGGTTAGATCGCATTCCAAGGGAGCTTGGAGGAAAAACGGAATCAAAGAGGCGAAAAGCGGAAGAGCGCCCGGGCGCAGCTTAGGCGCAGGAGTGAAGCCGGGAGCGAGTGGGATTCAGGGGACAGGAAGGAAGCGAGGCGTGAAGATAATTGCGCGGGTTCATTCCAGGCGTAGAAGACTCTGTCTATTATTTTCTATTTCTCCGCCTACCTTTCCCTGGTTCAAGAGCAGCACTATAGCCCAGCAAGGAAGAAAGGCGCATCGATTTTCGCCAGGCGCAAAGAATAAAGGCGAGAAAGCGTACCGGGAGATCTGAAAAGCAAAGCGGCGCCATGCCGTCCAGCAACCGTCCCGGCGGCTCCGCTTGGACGACGCCTGCGTGGAACTGGAGCCGTGACTCGCTCGGGAAGGTAGACGGCTCCGGGGGCAGCGTGGATGCGGCGTGGTCAGGGAGCAAAGCCAACGGAAGCAGAGACCCCTACGGGCGGGACGAAGAGCTGGCCAAGCTGGAGATCGCCGTGCTGGCTCTGACTTTCGCCTTAGCTGTGCTGGGAAACTTTTTCGTGCTGCTAGCGCTGCACCACACGCCGCGCAAAAAGGCATCCCGCATGCATCTTTTCATCCGGCATCTGAGCCTGGCCGACCTGGCGGTAGCTTTCTTCCAGATCTTGCCCCAACTTTGCTGGGAAGTCACGCACCGCTTCCACGGGCCCGACGGGCTCTGCCGCGTGGTGAAACACCTGCAGGTCTTCGGCATGTTCGCCTCGGCGTACATGTTGGTGGTGATGACGGCCGACCGGTACATCGCCGTGTGCCACCCGCTCAAGACGCTGCAGCAGCCGAGCAAGCGCTCGCGCTGCATGATCGCGGCCGCCTGGGCGCTCAGCTTCTTGCTCAGCCTGCCCCAGTACTTCATCTTCTCCCTCAGCGAGGTGGAGAGCGGCTCGCAGGTCTACGACTGCTGGGCGCACTTCATCAAGCCGTGGGGGGCTCGCGCCTACATCACTTGGATGACCGGCAGTATCTTCGTGGCGCCCGTCCTCATCCTGGCCACCTGCTACGGCTTCATCTGTTACCACATCTGGAGCAACGTCCGGGACAAGACGCGGCGGCAAAAGCGAGAGAGGGCTCCGCCACACGAGGGCGCCCTGCGCAAGGGGCTGCTCTTCACGCCTCAGGTCAGCAGCGTCAAAAGCATCTCCCGCGCCAAGATCCGCACCGTCAAGATGACCTTCGTGATCATTTCGGCTTATATTGTGTGTTGGGCCCCTTTCTTCTCTGTACAGATGCGTTCCGTCTGGGACGACCACGCCTCCTGGCAGGGTAGGTGCTGTGGTCAGATCAGCTACTGATCCTGCCTAGTATCTGGCTCCCTGACATATGACTTCCAGACAAAAGCCATTCACTTGGGCACTTGCAAGGTGCTTAAAGCATAGCTGCACTGCACTTTTAAGCTGTTCTTCACCTGTGCTGATGCCAGCTGGATTTTAATCCAAATTAAGAAAATTCTGCCCAATTTGGGACACTTTGGAAGCAGCCAGGTACCATTCTTCCTCCCCCTCTGTCTCTCTCCCCTCCTAAACAATTATCCTGCTCTGTTGCGCTTCCAACTTTCTGTGCCAGGAAAGCAATTGCAGCTGCTTTCTTTTCTGTGGACATATATACTTGCATATGTATACCGGTTCATATAAAACCATATGCAAATTAAATCCATATATACAAAGTTAAAGCATCAAAATGTACATAAAAGTAGGCAGAACAAGCAGTTTTAAAATGAAAATTTTCTTTCTTGCACTTTCCCAGTTTGGTACAATGTCTGTTGCAGCTATTGTTACACAACTCCCTCAGCAATATTTGTGTGACATTAAGAATGTCTTGATTTGAAACATAGCAGGAAAATTTATACATATGTTATATAAATTTATATATGTCCCTTACTATTCAACTGCTTTTTTGAACTGTTTCATGATTTTTTTTCCATTCCTTGAAGGATTTCATCCTAGAAGGATTTCATCCCAGTCCTCAGCCCAAATGAATATTACTGCAAAAAGTCACCTTGCAGTATTTATTCAGCTGGTTCATTTGGGAGCTGGATAGAAAAGAAAAGAAAAATGTTCTAGCATTTCAGTGGTAGGCTCCTCTTTTTTTAAAAAAAAATAATAATAATCTGCTCAACTGAAAAGTGAGTATCTCAGAAAAAGAGAAATAGTAATTTTAAAAGCCAGGTTTTGAGCCATTAATCTTCAGCACATCAGGAAAATATTATAGCCCTGCCATGCTAGTGGAATACCATGCAACAGCAGCCTAGATCAGAGATCAGCAGGGGAGCAAACATTTATTCAGTTGAGGGGATGTTGCTGTTTCTTTGCTCAACAGCTAATCAAGCTGCCTAGGAAAAGTAAAGTGAATCAGGCAAACCGGACAGCAACGGTTAAGCCAGAAAACAAACAAAATACGTTTGCCAGGGCTCTGGGTGAGTACAGGGTGGCATCATCTGTTGGTTGGTGACCCTTTCTCAACAGACCAGCCCTGTAGTATGGATTCCAAGCCTACATTCCACTTACACCAATTTTTTTTTTTTTGAAAGCAAAATGCTATTGCCCTGAATGTGTGTAATTTTTTTGTGCCTCTCATTTATTACTCTCATTTATTTCAGTGATTGGAAACAGCATTCAGTCTTACCATGTTTGCATTTCAAGAGGACTTACTAAACATATAGCTTTTTACATGGTATATTTTGAGACTTTCTTTGAAAAAGTGTTCTGAAAGTCACATACTATAAATCTAAAGAGACTCATTTAATATCTCATCTTAATGGTCATTCAATTGTAATCCTGACTAAATGGGGATGCACCATAAACTTAAATGCACCATAACTTCCAAGTCTTACATTTACTGCAGTTCACTTAGAAATAACTAGATTGGCTCAAGGAACCCAATACAGTATTACCAAATTAAAACCCAGTACCAGACTAAAAGTGACAGAACTTTCAGGATTCTCTTGTACTATGATTTTGCATAAACTATTTTTCCCCCTATTAAATTCAGGATAGGATTTAGCTAACTCTTTTTAATATATATATATAATTTAATTTTATGCACATTTCCATATGTATTTCAGGTGGTCTTTATGAATAAATGTGCTAGGGTTGCAGCCTAAAATTTAAATGCTGTGCATCAGTACATATGTCTGCAACCTTGTTCAGGGTTTTTGGAAGATACTGGAAATTACCTTACACATGTCAACAAGCTTAAATATCAGTGTCATCGGATTTTATATTAGAGTGCTTCAAAAGAAGAGAATATGTGTAGCTCAAGTTTGAACTATGTTGTTTTTGGTGCTCTCTGAGCTTGGTTGTTTGCTTGCAGACATTTTATTATCTAACTAGGTAACATTTGCTAGTCAGCATGGGGGTTATTTGCTTGAGGGTGTTTCATTACCCAGATAGTAACATCATCAGTGCTAGTGAGTGTGGGCTGTTCAGCAAAAAACAATACCCTAATCAAGGAATTACCAATACACCCCACCAACACTGGCAGAGCAAAATACTGTATATAAACAGAGAGCAAACCCCCCACTTACTTGCACTGAGTTTAAACTCATTTGCATTGAGTTTAAACCACCAAAGTTTAAACATTAAAAAATACTGTTTTATATATTTCTTTGCTATATACTTTTGAGGAAGACACAGTAACTTGTGTAAATTTTAAAGCAGGAATATATATTGATATTTTTCATTGTCATATACCCGTGATGGCGAACATATGGCACGCGTGCCTGAAGTGGCAACCGGAGCCATGTTGCCTGGCACGCGCAGCGTCACCCATTCCTCTTCTGGGTTTCCAGTGCACGCATGCGCACCGGCCAGCTAGTATTCTGGCTACTGGTGCGCATGCATGTGCGACGATCAACTGGCCTTCACAGTGCCAGAAACCAGAAGATTAGCCGGCCAGCTGATCATCACGCACGCATGCATGCCAGTAACCAGAAGACTAGCTGGCCAGTGCGCATGCATGCCCTGGGACATCCACCCACTTGCCAGCCAGGAGCGCTGCCGCCAGTCGCTCCCCTGCGCCCGCCCACCTGCCTTGTCACCGCGAGGAAAGGCCCTGAATCTGCGCTGCCCAGGATCCACGTGGGCTGCTGCAGGGGGAGGCCAGGTATGGCTGGCTGGACGCTGCCCGGAGGGCGACGCTAGCAGGAGGATAAGGAGCCGCTGCTGCCTCTTACCCAGCGTGAAGGGCCTGCTTCTGCAGCCTGCCGCCGCCATCTCTGCCCCACCGGCTGCTCCTGCCACTGTCAGGGAAGCGGCTGCACGAGAACTTCCACCGCCAGGGGTGAGGGGGTTGCCGCGGCAAGGACGGGCGGGCCGGGGCTTCCCTGTCTCCCCGCCTGAGTGGGCTTCTGGCGCAGCCCCAAGCCTCCGGTGGGGAGGGACAGAAGCCCCAGCCCGCTGTTCCTGCTACTCCCACCCCCTCGCGCCTGGCGGCGGCGGTTCTCACACTGCCATTTCCCCGGCGGCTGCAGGAACAGTGGGCTGGGGTTTCCCTCCCTCCCCGCCGGAGGCTTGGGGCTGTGCCAGAAGCCCTCTCAGGCGGGGAGACAGAGAAGTCCCGGCCTGACTGGCAGCTCTGCTCCTTTTCCTCTTCTGGGATCCAGCGTGCCCCGTCGCCCCTCGCAGCCAGGAGAAGCAGAAGCCTCTGGTGGGGAGGAAGGGAAACCCCAGCCTGCTGTTCCTGCAGCCGCTGGGGAAACGGCAGTGTGAGAACCACCACCGCCAGGCGCAAGGGGGTGGAGGCGGCAGGAACAGTGGGCTGGGGCTTCCCTCCCTCCCTGCCAGAGGCTTGGGGCCGCAGCAGAAGCCTTCTCGGGCGGGGAGACAAGGAAGTCCCGGCCTGGCTGACAGCTCTGCTCCTTTCGCGCGCGGGTCCCCTGGACTGTGCGCGTCTCCAGTGTTCCTCCTGAGCAGCCCCACTGGCCGTCCAGCCACCAAATGCTGCCCCGTGCGCCTGAGCCGGCCGGTCGCTCTTGCCCTTCTCCCTTCAGCTGCCGCTGCTGCTGCTCTTCTGGGGCGGTGGGGCTGCGCAGGAGGAACGCCGGAGATAGGCAGCCACGCCCACAGCCCAGGGGACCCGCACGGCTGGTGGAACGAGGCAAGAGGGGCGTCTCGGCCCCGCTTTGATGGTGGCCACGGGGTCATCTGCGCAGGCAGCCCACCACCACCTCGCCCTCACCGGCTGCTGGTCCACCAAAGCCCCGCTAGCCGCACCTGCTTGGCCTGCGGCTCCCAGCGGGGAGGAGCCCAGGCAAGGCCGCGCGTTTGGAGCTTCTCCGGCCAGCGCATGGCGCTTTCGAGGTGGCGGGGCCAATAGCGCTGCCGCTGGCCGGGGAACGGTGGCTCCCAGCGGGGAGGAGCCCAGGTAAGGCCGCGCGTTCAGAGCTTCCCCAGCCGGCGCATGGCACTTTTGAGGTGGCGGGGCTGAGAGTGCTGCCGCCGGCTGGGGAATGGCTGCTGCTTTGTCTCGCCAGGGAACGGGCCGGTACTTTGTTGTCCTCCGGTAAGAGGCGCACCGGCCCTCTTGGAAGAGGGTGCATGCACGGGGGCGGGGATGCATGCATGCGCAGTGGGGGTTTGCATGTGCGCATGTGCAGTGCAGGGTGCATGTGCATGGGGTGTTGTGCATGCATGCGCAAATGGGGGTGCACATTGCATTATGGGAGCCGGCACATGCGAGCACAAGAGTGCTCATGCGCTTGGACTTTTGGCACGCAATGCCAAAAAGGTTCGCCATCACTGGAATAGAATAACAGAGTTGGAAGGGACCTTGGAGGTCTTCAAGTCCAACACCCTGCTCAGGGTGGAAACCCTATATCAGTGATGGTTAACCTTTTTGGTGCCGAGTGCCCAAAGTGTGCATGCTCGCATGTAAATGTGTGTGTGAACCTCAAAATGCAATGCGAGTGCCACCCATGCATGCGCCCCGGCCCCCGCGCATGCATGCGCATCCCCACACATACGCCCCGCCCCCCCCCGCTCACCCATTTTTGCCTTCCAGGTTGGTGCAGGAGGCCTTCCAGGCCCAAAACGGGGCACGGGGGGTGCGTGCACGCAAACCCCCAAAATGCAATTCGAGCACCCCCCACATATGCGCGTGCACGTCCCCCACATCCGCCCCATGCATGCACGGCAGAGACTCGAAGACCAGCTGACCAGCAGGAGGCACGCGCGCATGCGCGGTGGAGCTGGACTGGGGTGACGGCTGGCGTGCCCGCAGAGAGGGCTCTGCGTGCCACCTGTGGCACGCTTGCCATAGGTTCACCATCACGGCCCTATATCATTTCAGACAAATGGTTGTCCAATCTCTTCTTAAAAACTTCCAGTGTTGGAGCATTCAAAACTTCTGGAGGCAAGTTGTTCCACTGATTAATTGTTCTGTCAGGAAATTTCTCCTTAGTTCTAGGTTGCTTCTCTCCTTGATTAGTTTCCATCCATTGCTTTTTGTCCTGCCCTCAGGTGCTTTGGAGAATAGATTGACCCCCTCTTCTTTGTGGCAACCCCTAAGATATTGGAACATTGCTATCATGTCACCTCGAGTCCTTCTTTTCATTAAACTAGACATACCCAATTCCAGCAACCGTTCTTTATATGTTTTAGCCTCCAGTCCCCTAATCATTTTTGTTGCTCTTCTCTGCACTCTTTCTAGAGTCTCAACATCTTTTTTACATCGTGGCGACCAAAACTGGATGCAGTATTCTAAGTGTAGCTAGATATAATAAATGACAGAGTTCTAGAACTTTTGTCAAGTTGAGTTATAATTGTAAATCAAAGTAACCTGCTCCTAAACCATAACTAAAATAAAAGTATAGTGAAAGGAACAAAAACAATGTTTTTATAAGACAAAAACAATATGTGAATCTGTTATGATGGACAACACATTCAGTATGGTCCAGTAGCTTAGTCATTTTATTTATTTGTTTTGTTTATTGAATTTATATGGCCACCCATCTAAGAAAGCAACTCTGGGCAGGCAACAGAATAAGAACCCTCTTCCTGGGAGAAGAAAAGGGAGGGCTAGCAGGGATGGCCCCAGTCTGATTTTGGGTGGAATGGTGACCAAATGCTGCAACAAAGAAGCCATGCCTGATCCTTCCAAATGACTGTCTTGATTCAGCAGGACCCAGAATGTGCCTTTCCTGCCAGAACTGATGGGGCAAGTAGCTTCAGAGACACAGTTCCTCTAATATCCCAGCTTAATACCACAAATTGCAGCCAAAAGCCTAACATGGACATATTAGGGCAACTTTACTGAAGGAGTATTTTGAATGGAGTATAAAATACCTCTTTACCTTTGAAAATGTAATGCAGAATTATAATCTTACAAAACTTAATGCAGATTTTTCTTAGAGCTTGCTTTTAAAGACATATTAGCATACTAAATTGTAGGTCTTTGCTAAATAATGCTCTACTTTTTCTCAACAGATTCAGAGGATGTTGCAGTTACAGTGACTGCCCTTTTGGCCTGCTTGAACAGTTGTTGCAATCCATGGATCTACATGTTTTTCAGTGGGCACCTCCTACAAGACTTCTTGCAGAGTTTCTTGTGTTGTCGAAAAATTAAACAAAGATTGAATAAAGATACTGAGAGTATTAGCAGAAGACAGACTTCTTTCACTAATAATATAAGTCCAACAAACAGTTTGGATACATGGAGAGAATCATCAAATTTATCATGATTTATTAACCATTTCAATTTCTTTCTAGACCATTGATAAAATACTGATATCTCTTTGAGTGCCAAAACAGCACTTTAGCTACCAGGTATCATGTGATCAATAAAGTAATCATTTGGCAAAAAAGTTACCATTTTATGTTAATGAAAGCTACAAATTAATATGTAAAAAGGTATGTGAACATGTAGTCAATGATATTGATGGAAAATCAGATAACATGCAATATTTTTCCAGACAGACAATTATAAACCTTGGCATTAATCCTTAGTGAGGTACAGCATTCTATGAAGTAATGGCTACCACTCTGTAAAAATATTTGCTCAGTCCCCTCAAAAGTCTTGCTGAGGAACATCCTAGTCTTTCAAAAAATGACTAAATACAGTACTTATCTCCATGATCAACCATTTATAGGTAGTCCTTGACTTACGACTGCAATTGAGCCCAAAATTTCTGTTGCTAAGTGAGACAGTTGTTAAGTGAATTTTGCCCCATTTTACAACCTTTCTTGCCACAGTTGTTAAATGAATCACTGCAATTGTTAAGTTAGTAATAGGGTTATTAAGTGAATATGGCTTCCCCATTGACTTTGCTTTCAGAAAGTTGCAAAAGGTGATCACATGATCCTGGGACATTGTCATAACCATCATAAATATGAGTCAGTTGTCAAGCATCTGAATTTTGATCACATGACCATGGGGATGCTGCAACGATTGTGTGAAAAACAGTCATAAGTCACTTTTTTCAGTGCTGTTGTAACAGTCACTAAATGAACTGTTGCAAGTCGAGGACTACCTGTATCAAAATCCTATTGGAAACAATGAATTGGCTTGATCTAAAGCTATGTAGATGACAAATAACTGTGGAACACCCAACCAATATTGATTTTTCAACTGAATGAAGTATTATGGAAAGTCTTGAGCTATTCAGAGAAACAGAAAAAACAGTATAAAGTACTGGATTCTTTAAGGGAACCCATTGAATGTTTATATCATTTGTAATATAGTATGTAAGAAATTGCTTGCTGGTGACTATTTTTATATTTAAGTAGGCGCATGCACATATTTATAACAGGGCTTTATCAACTTAAAAGTGTCAGAAAAAAATCATTGTTATTCTGACAGCAAAAGAATAAAAGTTTCCTTCATCAATCTGAATTTAGAATTTAGAAGGCTGGCCAGTGATATATTGAGAAGTTTACTTTTTCTATTGGCATCGGCTGACATCAGTGGTTCATTTGATTGAATTGGCACTATTCAAGAGACCGCACTCCATTAGCACATATAAGTCCATTCCTATGACAAATGAGGTCCATAAACTGATCAGCTGGTGGTACAATTCTTTGTGCTTGAGACTGGAAGGCAGGTGGCAGTTTGGAGGACCAAATAAAAAAAGAATGTGTTTGGTTAAGAAGCCTCTAGAAGCAGGTAGTTCTTTCATATTTCTTTGTATATTTTTTAGAATAGAACACACTTTTTCATTAGTGGCTCAGTTGAAACTTGGATCAGGGGTGAAATCCAGCAGGTTCTGGAGAACCGGTAGCGGAAATTTTGAGTAGTTCGGAGAACCGGTAGCGGAAATTTTGAGTAGTTAAGAGAACCGGCAAATACCACCTCTGGCTGGCCCCAGAGTCGGGTGGGAATGGAAATTTTGCAATATCCTTCCCCCAGGAGTGGGGAGGAAATGGGGATTTTGCAGTATCCTTCCCCTGGAGTGTGGTGGGAATGGAGATTTTGCAGTATCCTTCCTCTGCCACGCCCACCAAGCCACGCCCACAGAACCGGTAGTAAAAAAAATTGGATTTCACCACTGACTTGGATCATTAGCATTATATGATTGGAAAAGAAATACACTGTATTTATTGTACCATAGGTAATTTTTAAAATCACAGGCTGTCACTTTATTTTTTTATTGGTTCTCATTACATCTCTGTTGCACATATAAGTAGAAAAGCAGCACAATTTGCTTTTGCAACAACAATATTCTGGTGACGTTTATTTAGATAGTAGAACACAAACAATATTGCCAGGCCAAGTAACTAAAGTGACAGAAGGGGAAGAGGCAAAGAGGTTTTCCAGATAGTTTTAATGCAAAATTAAATATGTAACTCTGACATTTATGACATTTTTCCTACTTTACTAGTTACTTTGCAATGTGGTATAATTATCCTGGCTTTGTGATTTTGCTAGTTAAAGGTGTTTAAATGCCTACCAAAAGGGCATATTAAGTTTTCTCAAACCATTATATGCCCAATAGACTTTCATATAAACTTAGATGCAACAACTGGCATTACTGTTTATCTCTTCAGTCTCTTTTAACCTGTTAATTTTTCTTGACCTTAATGAATTCCATTAGAATTTTGACTCTTTTTTAGCAACGAGTTAATAAGCCTTAATCCCAAAGGTGCTTTTTCAAGAGGTAACTAGACTTTCTGTTTTTTCTTTGAAGAAGTTTCAGCCAGAGCTGAAGAAGCTTCTTGGATTAGAAGCAAAACATCTTCAAAGAAAAACCAGAAAGTCCAGTTGCATCTTGAAAAAAGCACCTTTGGGATGACCTGGATGACTGAGAATAAGTCATCAGACAATAGACAATAAGCCTTAATGTTGTATTCACTCAACACATTCTACATTTTGTGATATCATTTTTTCAACATAGGTTAAAGTTAATTAAACTGAAAATGTATCCTGAAGAAAATTGTTCATATAGAACATACTTTTAAAACTATAATGTTTGTTTCTATGCATATACGGTATGTTTTTTTTCTTCCATTCAGTTTTATCCTATTCTTGGAAACTGCCTGGATGCATCCCTGAAGTTTTCTTGACAAGGTTTTTCAGAAATGGTTTACAATTGCCTCTTTCCAAGGGCTGAGAGAAAGTGATCCTTGTGCCTAAGGCATGATTAGATCTCATGGTCTCCTTGTTTCTAGCCTGGCGCCTTAACACCACACCAAACTGGTTCTCACCGACAGGATATATGTGTGAATTAGATAAATCATGTTCAAGAGTTACATTTGGTTAATTTTTAAATATAGCATTGAAATGCCAACATTCTCTAGCTTTTTGACTGTTAATCTATATGTTAGTATCATGTACATATTGTTTAAACTAGTAAAAGAATTTACCAATGAGGCTTTAATTGAAATATATGACTGGGATTATGGCTATTTATATATGTTGATTGAAATTGATTATTGCTTGCTATTAAAAATGTGCAAACATTTCCAGGCTTAAAACTTGCTGTTATAAGTATTCTAAGTTTAAAACACAACATCCAGGGTTCTGAAGTTCTGCCTCAAGCTCCTAACAAATGGGGCATTTGATTTCACTTTGCTTCCAATATTGCAGTATCCTGCAATTGTGTTTGTCCTTTTTTAATTCTTAAAACAGAGACTTGGGGAATGCATTAAAAATGAAGTAGGCACATGTTCTATTGCTTCTGCTCTTAACTGCATCTTATATAGAGAGAAGAATTAAGAGAGTATGTTAGACATTTAAAAGAAACATTTTGGACATTAATTAAAACTTCTGTTTGCCCAGTAGGTAAGTTTACTGCTGTTTTTTAATTATTTGCTATTGGGATATTAGAATTCATGGGTTACAATGTAGCATTCCTATCCCTTTTTCTCCTGTCCTTTCTTTTTGCAATATTTTTCAGAGACTGCCCAATCTAAAAATATAAATTGAATACTTTTGTATGTTAAAATGATAACTTTGCTGTTGAGGTTTCAAGTTATTAAATGCCAACTGTTCATTTGATCATTTGTTGAGCTTTACCAGGCAGACTGCCACATCTGAAAGCATGCACTGTGTATATGCAGTAGAAAGAAACTTCAAACCACGTATTGTACTTTTTCTGCTTATTGCAGGGAGTCCTCAAATTACAACCTCAATTGAGCCCAAAATTTCTATTGCTAATGAGACATTTGCCCCATTTTATGATCTTCCTTGTCACAGTTGGTAAGTGAATCACTGTAGTTGTTAGCAACACAGTTGTTAAGGCTTCCCCATTGACTTTGTTTCTCAGAACGGTATAAAAGGAGAGATCACATGACTCCAGGACATTGCAACCGTCATAAATGTGAGTCAGTTGCCATGCATCTGAATTTTGATCATGGGACCACAGGGATATTATAATGGTCGTATGTGAGAAAAAAGGTTGTAAATCACCTTTTTTAGTGCCGTAACTTTGAACTGTCACTGAATGAACTGTTGTAAGTCGAGGACTACATCTGCTTTGTTCCAGTTTGTGTTAAATGAATTTATTTCCTGCTATTTGACTCTGCTCAAAGCTCTGTAGTTGTTTGATGCAGATACTGATTGCAAAACTGCTTTAATGTTACTTCTGTTGTTTACTATGATCATTTTAAACAAAAATAAAATAAAAACATTATTGGTCAATTTTTCTACAAGTTAAGTAGAAAATACATAGCATGCAGCATTGATTTTATCCTTATTTACTTTTGTGTCCTTAGAGTGAATGGTTGATTGACAAAAAAAACCCTTTGAAATTACATTGTACATATGGCGCCTGTTATCAACTTGTTCTGTTAGAATCTAGGTCAGGAGTCCCCAAACACTTAGGCTGCAGTCCACTACCAGGCTGTGGCCTATTCGGAAGCGGACTGTGGGAGTGGTGGGTTGGCGCGCACGCATGCAAGAGCAGCTTGACTTGCACGAATGGTGGGCTGGCGTGCGTGCATATGCATGCGCAGCTCAACTTGCACAACTCAAGCTGCGCTTGCATGTGCATGCACACCGGCTCACCCTTGTGCAAGTCAAGCTGCAAGCATGTGTGCATGCATACCGACCTGCCACTCACGTGGCCCGGTTCCCCTCTTCCCCCCACCCCACAGCCAGGCTGCCAAGACGCAAAGGTTGGGGACTGCTGATCTAGGTCACTTGAAACATTTAAAAGTTTTTCTGAGCTTAGAACATTGAACACTTTAAATTTGCCCACAATATACATTGTCATTTCTGTTATATTAATCTACTTAGCAATAAGCATATTTCATGAAAACTGGATTTTAAAACTCAAGCAATAATTCTTAATTAGTTTTTAATAACTTGTAACCTATTATTTATAACCTACTGTGAAAGAAAAAAGACAAATCCAGACGGAATACCATTTTGCCTTTTAAAGCAAAAAAAAACCCCAACAACAAAAGTGTAGTCCCTACCCAGAACAGCTTTTGTTACAAGTTCACAGTAATTCTTCATTTATTTTTAACAACCTTTCTATTTTGTTATCAAAGCCAGAATAGAACTGCAGAGTAAAGCCTCCCCAGGGATCAACAAACATAATTTCACATTAAAAATGACCTTCCATCTTAATAATGCAGGGTTTTTTTTCACTGCAAATTTTATTTTCATGACAAGGAACCATTTATACCAGGGGTCCCCAACCTTTTGGACCTCAGGGACCACCAAGGTCATAATTATAAATCCCATGGACCCTAATTCATAATTTTAAATCCCACAGACCCTAATTCATAATTTTAAGTCCCGCAGACCCCCCTCCTCTGATTTCACCTTCCTTCCTTCCCCCTCCTGATTTCACCTTCCTTCCTTCCCCCCCCTCCTCTGATTTTACCTTCCTTCCTTCCTCCTGATTTTACCTTCCTTCCTTCCTCCTGATTTTTCCTTCCTTCCTTCCTTCCTTCCTTCCTTCCTTCCTTCCTTCCTTCCTTTCCTCCTGTCATCTTTCCCCTCTCCC
>QLTV01002141.1:3360210-3422208 GCA_003457575.1 Thermophis baileyi
TCTGGACCAATTGTAGTCTCCGAACACTCTTCAAGGGTATCCCCATGTAGAGCGCGTTGCAATAATCTAACCGTGAGGTGACAAGGGCATGAGTGACTGTGAGGAGAGCCTCTTGATCCAAGTAGGGTCGCAATTGGTGCACCAGGCAAACCTGTGCAAAGGTCCCCCTAGCTACAGCTATCAAATGTTGCTCTAATTTTAGCTGTGAGTCTAGGAGGACACCCAAATTGCGAGCCCGTTCTGAGGGGGCCAATTTCCCCCCCCCCCAGAACCAAGGATGGACAGTCGACATAGTCTTTGGGAGGCAATACCCATAGCCACTCGGTCTTGTCTGGGTTAAGTCTGAGCCTGTTAACTCCCATCCAGACCCTCACAGCCTCCAGGCACCGGCACATCACGTCCACCGCTTCACTGAACTTTTGCTTTTGATGCATCTTTGTACTCTATATGCTATACTCTCAATTATTTGATCAGGAAAGCCACAAGTAATTAATGGAGATTCAATAGCACAGTACAATAGCACAATTGATACCTTAATTGTGAACAGACCTGCCTGCATCACTGCCCCAAAGACAATTTTATAATTAATAAAGCAGATATATATTATTAATCATAATTGACATAGGTTTGTTTTGCCACATACGAAAAAAGTTGGAATTAAGACAGTCTCATTCCAGAAAGTTCTGTTTCATTCTAGATAGTTGGAGCATTATCTTAACATATTGAATCAATAAAGTTCAATGCAGGGCTTTACCCCAGACTAATAAGTACTGTAGATTTCAATCACAATTCAACAACTTGTAAAACAGCATTGTATTTCAAGCATAATTGCTAAAGTACACTTTATTTTCAAAAAGTACAATTATCTTATTTTTGTTTTTATACACATAAAAATGCTGTATAAAAGAAAAAGTTTATCATTCTGAAGTGTCTTTTAAACTTACAATTTAAATACAAATGCACCAGAAAAAATGTTCAAAGTGAATCAAACTGTCAACATAGTGCATTCACATTTAAACAGAATTTCCTTTGTCACTGTTAACATTAACGGAAGTATTCTATTCTTTCGCACTCTGAAAGTTTTTCTTTTAAGTTTTTATTGTTCCATTTTTTTCTAGGAAGGCATTGTTGTAATAAATGAACAGAAATGTGTACATCTTAAGGGTTTAGAATAAGCATTTTGAACAAGTGTGCTTTTTCTTATATTGCAGGTATTTAGAAATTATAACTTCATCTGCTTCTTCATGTTTGCCTATTTGCATGATACTTGTTACAGATAATCTGCATACAATGTTCTAAATTTATTTTTTTAATGTAGGTGAAGAAAGGACATATTTTCAGAATGTATTGTAGAATTTGATTCAAAATAATAGCCAAGAAACCTGGCTTCTTTTTTCCAATCACAAAAAATAATTAACATACATTTCAAAAACTTACAAAGTAGTAAAGTATTTGTTGGTGGAATTTTGTTTAAAAAGAAGACATGACCTATTTCAGCATGTTTGAAAATATTGCAATTTGTTATATTGCAAACAGTTTTTTAAAATCTTTTTCTTGTTGGAAAAAATATCCATCTGGTTCAGTTCCAAGCCGGGAGAAAGACACTGGAAACATGGAGGTTGGTTGGAAAGATGGTTTAATGGTGAAGCAGAACCAAGCACATGGTTCTGGGCAGCTGACCACATGGAGTTGAGAGTGGATGGCTTTTATACCTTCTCTTGGGCTTTGCACTTGAGCTTCCTGTTCCTGTGCAAGAACATGTATTCTATTGGCTGTTGTCAGACTCCCATGGTGCCATGTAGAAATCCTAGGAGTTTGTCTGAGCCAAGCTTGGTTAAAGTTTGGCTGATGCAATGTTCTTAGGAGATTGTGCAATGTAGTGAGCTCTACTGCTAGTGGGTTAATCCTATTATGTACTGGAGGGTCATGTCTTAATCCCATCATCCTGGAGCTGAAGGTCTTTTGTTTTATAGATAGGATGGCCCAGTCTTTCTCAATGGGCACAAAAATCTGCTGGGGGGAGAGAGACTGAGTCTGCTTTCTGTCTTTTAAGAAAAACATGTTTCTCCACTTCTCATTTAGGGAAATATAATATTCTGCCTTTTTTAATATTCCTCAAAATATTTCATTTTTCTAGGAGGGTGTGTGTGCTAACTTTCTACACTCTTCTGAATATAGAATACACTATGGAATAAAGCATTTATTTTGGGGCATAAAAGTTTTTAAAAAGATATTTGAAACAAAATTTAATTATAATATAAAATATAGCTTTTTAAATGTAATTCTACCACTACAAGATCTCCAGTTTAAGCTTTCAAACTCATATAATAACTACAATGGAATATATATGGGAGGCTATTATGAACCCATCACTTTAATGCTTTGTTGTTGCACACAAGATACCGGTAGTTATATTTAGCTTGCATATTTTTCTATCTTCCTCCATTTTGAAATGCAATGGGTCTTCTATCAAGGATTCTTTTATATATATATCCAACTCAGTGGGCTCCAAAATCCAAGAGAGCCAACACAACTACACAGGTCCCTAGGCATCACACACATACAAATACTCAAAGGCTAGTACTCACAGCTCACTACTCCAGTCTTTCCCACTTCTACCAGGGGTGAAATCCAGCAGGTTATGACAGGTTCTGGAGAACCAGTAGCGGAAATTTTGAGTAGTTTGGAGAACCGGCAAATACCACCTCTGGCTGGCCCCAGAGTGGGGTGAGAATAGAGATTTTGCAATATCCTTCCCCCAGGAGTGGGGAGGGAATGGGGATTTTGCAGTATCCTTCCCCTGCCACGCCCACCAAGCCACGCCCACCAAGCCACACCACACCCATCAAACCACGCCCACAGAACCGATAGTAAAAAAATTTGGATTTCACCACTGACTTCTATTATATCTGCTACTGCTCCTCCAACTACTACTACTTCTGAATCCTACTGCTGGCTCCTTTACAAATACACATAACCACCACCAAAACCAGGTTGTCTCTCTGCTCAGTTTTTATAACCAACAACTGCTGTGCTGACTAGGGCAAGAACTTAAAGGGACAGGACAACAGCAGCACAGGTGCTGGCTATTTTGTAGGCAATCTGTCCTCTCACATATTTTCAATTTTATGCAAAACTAATATGACTAGTGAAGGTTTCCTCCAATAAGGAAGTATGGTTTTCTTAATAGGACAACAGAAGTATTTTTTAAAAAAATCTTACCATAACTTGATAAATTTGCTTCTTCTAATTATACATTTTATAGTCTCCATGAGTTAGTGCAGTATGTTCATCAGAGCTCACAACTAGCTAATTGTGCAAAAGGATGCATCCTTAGCTTAACTATGAAAAAGTCCATGTTGCTTTCCTAGGTTGAGTTTTATGCAAGGAACCAATAATTGGAGCCATATGGCCCATGAGCACAGTGGAACTTTCTTTTCAGTAAATATATACATTGAACAGTAATTACAGTAAATCAAAAACAGGTAGTCCTCAACTTATTACCACAATTGGGACTGGAAGTTCCATTGTTAAGTGTGTCACACTCAATTGTATGGCCTTTTTGCCACAGTTAAGTGAATCACTGAGGTCGTTAAACAAATATATGATTCTTAAGTGACTCTGGTTTTCACTACTGACTTTGCTTGTCAGAAACCCCCTGGAAGGTTGCAAATGGTGATCATGTGACACTAGAATGCTGCAAGAAAACATGCAGATTCCTAAATGCCACAATTTTAATCACATAATTTGAGTTGAAATGCAATGTCTGGCTGTAAATCACTTTCTTCAGCCCTGTCATAACTTTGAATGGTTGCTAAATGAATGGTTGTAAGTCAAGGACTACTTGTAAATTCATGGGGGCACAGTGGTGGTGAAAAAACTACGCATCAGCAGGGTAATGGGAAGTGATGCTCTCTCTTCAGTATGATACTATGGATGGACTGTGATATTTTTTGCTTGGCAAACCTAATCTGCAGGCAATAGGTCTGTGACAAGCCATCGCACTTCAAGAGGTTTAATTGCATTCCTTTTTACCTTCTAGTTATACAACTCTAAGCACACTTCCAAAAAGCCAGAACTCTGGACCCAATTATTTGATACAAATTTTGCTCTGCTTCTAGTAATGTAAGGTGAATACAGAATAAATCACTTTTCGTTCTGACACATAATTAAAAGAGTTTTAAAAACAACTAGTGATATATTAACTATCACTTGTACTGTCTAAAATAGAGTTCTTCCTTGGCATCTGTTATGGACTTTACAATAAAAAAATGAAAACAAATGATTGTTAAGGCAGGATTCTCTGTGATCAATATAGTTCATAACATGGCCAGTGAATTCATTCTTCCAGATTGAAAGAATGTTATGTTAAGAACTCTGGATACAATAAAAAAACCCAGCAACAATGTTCTTTGAAGGAATTCATACATATTCTTCTGTAAGTCGCCCGGAGTCACTCAGTGAGTTGGGTGGCCATATAAATTTTCTTAAAAAATAATAAATATGCAAGAAGGAAGAAAGGCAGTGATACTCAAAAAAACTAAGATGGGCTCCAAAGTGTCTGGAAAATGTTGGAAGTCTAATCTTTGGTCAAGGATATTACAATTAAAAAAACGTTTTATCATAATTTTTCACTTTTGTTATAATATATAACATATGTACATTATATAGTCATATAATTATGTACACTGTGTAATCACAGAATTAGTGTTTTGGTACTGTATTGTTTGGAACAGTGTTTTTTAAACTTGGAAGCTTTAAGATGTATGAACTTCAACTCTCAGATTCCCCTAGCCATCTGGTTTAGTAGAAGAATTGTAATATAATTGGAACATATTTAATTATTTAACTTTATATTTAAAAGTTTATGGAAGCAAACATAAACATTTGGGTAAACACTTTTTAATTTGTTGTGTCCATGGTAGAGAAAATCACAAAATTACAATTTGCAACCTCTGTACCTGACAAATACCTTCTTGCAAAATTTGGCACAATGGATATGAATCTCTCAAGTTATTTTCAATCCTTTCTCTTTAGAGTTTTTTATTCTTGCAGAATAAAAACATACCTATGGGTTGCAACATGCCGGATCTTATAAAATAATCCATGACAAGTTTGTTTGGCAAATGCCTGCCAGGAAAATGTGATACACAAAACTTTGAGGGATTGTTCAGAGGCTATATTGCAAATAACATGCATTTACATAAATTATATTACTCAAATAATTTAAAATTGTCTTTAACAGATATTTGGATTTAATTCAACTCATTCTGGATCTTTGGGATAGCATAATACTAGCCACTTTCAACCTCTGAATTGCTTTCTTCATGGCTCTGCTTTGGTATATTTGAACTGAATAAAAGTTTAGTGTTTTTGGCAGTGATGCAGGTCTGCCCAGATCTTAGATAACCTAAAAGGCAACCTTTTCTATCTTATATCTTTATTGTCAAATATCTCTTCTTCTCCCCATTTTGTGCCTTATTGTAGAGGTATTGGAAAAACCTCTGGTTGCAAAGATGTTGACAAGCTAGGCTTTTATCACTTATCAACATTTTTATCCAGTTTCTAGAGCTATTAAATGCAGTATAGGAAAGATGGTTTACAGATCCCACTCTTAAAAACTATTCATAATGCTTCAAGATGAGTACCAAACCTTGAATTGCACCTGGAAGCATACTTGTGGAACAATAGTATCAAATGTGCTAAATAACAGGTGCCAATAACTGCCTGTGTCACCATATTCTGTATCAGCTGAAGTTTCTAAATGCTCTTCAAGAGCAATCCCCAACCCCCGGGCTGCAGCTCACTACTGGGCTGTGGCCCGTTCAGAACCGGGCCGCGGAAGTGGTGGGCAGTTTCACATGCATGCACAGCAGGGGGGCAGGGGAATGTGCACAGCTCCATTTGTGTGACTGGGGGGCATGCGTGTCTGCTGCTTACGCAAATGGAGCTACGTGCATGCACTTGCCCGTCACTCACACGAAACCATCCCCTCTCCTCCCCGCTCGTCCTTAAAGCTAGAAATGTAGAGCATGCTGTAGTAGTCAAGAGGTAACTAGCACATGAATAACAATGAGCAGGACCTCTGGGTCCAGGAACAGGTGCAACCAAACGCACAACCAGAAGCTGTGCATCCAAGGATACCTCCAGATTGTGCATTTTTTGTCAGAGGCAGTGCAACCCCATTGGACAGCACTAGGAAATACTGACCTTAATTAGGAGCCTTACATTCTCATTAGATAAAAGTTAAGTTACCTTGATCTACAAAAAGGAAGAACTGTTGTACCTTTTAGCAATAGAAAACACTGCTGGCTACTGTACTTCATTGTATTAGCCTTTATCTCTCCTATAATATTCATTATTTAATAGCTCACACTGGATGAAGTTGTATTAATATTATGTCGGCCGCTAAAATGGCATTTGAGAACTTATCTAGTAGCACACATCTGTTCTGTGAAACTGATGGGAATAAATTACCAGATAATAATAATTGGGTTGCAGCAGCATTTTCTGCTTACCGTTGCTCTTTGAGACAGAACAGCTCTTAAGTATGACTGGAGATAGAAATGGCAAATTCACGACAGGATTGAAAAATACCTTGCAGTTGTACCTTATGGCAAACAGAATGAGTGAGCAGAGTAATATTGCTGCAAAATAAAAAATAGGCTGCTTCAATACAAGCATATCTAATTCATGAGAAGTATGATTTGTGTTGACTATATTCTACCTCAACATTGTGTCTACTTCTAAGTATCACAAAAGTTTTTAATCAATAGATTAAGAGATGGAATAGATTAAGAGACAGGCAATAAGTGGGTCTGAAAACCAGGTTCCATGAAAAGAAATGGGAGAAATTAGAAATGTTTAGTCTTAATAAAGCACTTTTCAAGTTTATGATTGGCTATCACACAGAAGAATGTCAGACCTGTTTTTATTTTCCAAAACAGATGATTAATAATGGATTTATTCTATTAGAAGGAAGGTTATGATAGAACATTTGAAAAAAATCTTCCTTACATAGCAATCTGATAATGGAATTACCCAGAGAACTGGCAGACTTCTGTTTACTGGATGCATTCAAGCAGAAGCCATCAGTCACCAGTTAAGGCACTATTTAATTTGGGTGCTCGCACTGGACAGAAAACCAAACCCTATGACTACATGGCTTCTTCAGCTTTATGATACGAAGATAAGGCCTTAGTGATCAGAACAGGTATCCAGTGTGTAATGCTACATAGTCTTTTATTTTTGTAAAGCTTTAGTAATTTAAAAACTGGAACAATTCTTACCTAGCTTGTTTAGAATTCACACTTTCTCTCTCTTTCATTACCTAGTCCTTGTTATCAGCTATTAAAGATTCCGATAAGCCATGTGTTCACAATAATTTGCTGCTTAAATTTTTATAATAAAAACATACTTCGTATTTCCCCAGATCCAAAGCACGATTTTTTCCTTCCCCTGTACAATCCTAAAATAAAGGCTTGGTGGAGGTTCTCTTTGCCGACTTCTCAAAATTTTCCTTCTTTGTCAAGCTTTGTGCTGATTTGTTGGACAGGTGCATCTTTTATTGGACTAAGGACAAGCACTTGGTTCTGTGTGGCTGTCAAAGACGGCACACTAGGAGTGGGCCCAAACTTGGGGATGGAACTTTTATGGGTAAGATGGGTGCTTTATGCATCTGCAGTACTTCATTCTGACTCTTTAAAAAGTATTGTCTTTTTATATGCAAACTAACTTGGAATTCATATCTACTGAGAGGTCAACAACAGGTCAATAAATATAATAAAAAGGACAGCACAGGGCTTAATATAAGAGAGACGAGCAGATCAGATGTTCTGTATGCATCCCTTCCCCCATCTTGAAGCACTTTGCATTGAATGGATCAGGTTCCAGTAGGTGTAACCCGGAAGAACGACGGCGCCTGTAAAAAACTGCAAAACTGAACTCTTTATTAATAAAGCCCGTTTAACGAAAAACTCATACGGAATTCACCAAGGGACAGACGACACAAAGAATAAAAAAAGGTTATAAAACTGGTTTTTTTAAAAATACTCCCTTGAAAATTGCCCTGCTCCTTAAAATATTTAAGCCTGAGGCTGCAACCCACACTCACCTCCAGGGAGCGATTCAATTTAAGCGGGCCTACTTCCAAGCTGAGGTAGAAATGCGTGGCAACTTTCTACTCGGGGAAGACTAACATGGAGTCGCCGTTTGCCCTTAAGCCAATTCCCTTGGGTTTTTCTTTCTACCTCCCCGCCCCCTCGGCTTTCCCTACTCCGCTGGCAGCCCCGACGCAAGGCGACGCTCGCTACCCGGAACCAGGCCAACCACCGCCGCAAGATCTCCGGGGCTGCACCGCACTGGCGGCGAGCGCGCTGCCGCAGCCCAAGCAGCAGGAAGTTACCGTGGCCCACCGAGCCCGGCCAGCCTGTCGTCACGTGACGCAGCGCGTGGAGCCGCGCAAGCCGCTCCGCTCGGGTCGACCTCGGGCATCGGCGCCCGCCGCGGAAGAGGCAAGCGGGGGGGGGGGGGCGCCGCTGCTGTTATGCCCGCGCCACGGTGGATGCTCGCTTCTCCTCCTCCCCGGCCCGGCCCCCACGGGGGCGCCAACCACCGCCGCAAGATCTCCGGGGCTGCACCGCACTGGCGGCGAGCGCGCTGCCGCAGCCCAAGCAGCAGGAAGTTACCGTGGCCCACCGAGCCCGGCCAGCCTGTCGTCACGTGACGCAGCGCGTGGAGCCGCGCAAGCCGCTCCGCTCGGGTCGACCTCGGGCATCGGCGCCCGCCGCGGAAGAGGCAAGCGGGGGGGGGGGGCGCCGCTGCTGTTATGCCCGCGCCACGGTGGATGCTCGCTTCTCCTCCTCCCCGGCTCGGCAACCACGGCGGCTCCCGCGGGTGACTTCCTCGCCATTCGTTCCATGCAGCCCCTCCACGGCGGAAGCGTTTCTGCTCCAGGGACGACGGTAGCAGCGTGAGACCTGCCTTGCCGTCGCCTTGCGCGCCTGCCCGCTTTGGATGGTGCTTCTCTTGGCCCCGTGGGTGCCGCGGGCGGCGGGACTAATATGCTCACTCGGATGAGGTCTGCCATGGCCAATTTGGTGGGAGGCATCATGTCTGGCAGTTCGGGCTCGGAGCCCGGCGGGGGCTTGGATTTGCCTCCCCGCTTTCCCTACGGCAGACCCGAGTTCCTGGGGCTCTCTCAGGACGAGGTCGAGTGCTCCGCCGATCACATCGCCCGACCCATCCTCATTCTCAACAAGGAGACCAAGCGCTTGCCCTGGACCACGGGATACGCCGAGTGAGTAGCCGCTGGGGGTGGGCTGGGTCGGATGGGGGTGTCTGACGGCAGAGACGCTCCTCTGGGCCCTCGGTTTGCCACGGTAGGGCTTAAGGGAGGCGCCCCGTGCATGTCGTCTTCCGGGTAGCGAGGACGCTGCAGCAGCAGAATAAGGGGGAAAAGGCGACGGTCACCGGCTTGGTGGGAAGGGGGCTGGAAGAAAAGGGGGCGGGCCGGGCCGCTACTTTTCTGAACTAAAGGCAATGCTTAACTTTTCAAATGAGAAGCGCTCAGACCGGCTTGGAAAAAGAATCTTGCAAAAGATCTAGGAAAACCTGCTTAATATACCAAGCCCATTTACTAAATATCAGGTTCAGTTGAAATTTCCTCCCCCAACAAGTCATGGAGTAGCTATTGTATCTTTGTTTTTCTTTCATTTCTCCTTCAGTGAGTGTGAAGCATAGCTGGTACATCAATCACTGCAGTTTTCATCCTTAGTTTGAAGCAAACCCCTTTACCTGTGTGTAGTTTTGCAACCTTGATATCCAGTTCTGTATCTATACTTGCATGGAAGCAAGCCTCATTCTTAAATTCTTGAAGCATATGTAATACATTTAAAGTGCTTACTTTTGGCATGTGGTGGGTAGTTGCTTTTGCACATATGTGCCAATATATCCTGAGAGTATTGTGTGTTTGTAGGATGATTTAACATAGCTTTGTTTTCTTTCTGTTTTGATAATGGCAAAATGGTATTTAGCTAAAACAAGCCTCCAACCCCCTTTTCAGGCCTGTGCTGCAATGATGATGTCCAGAGTGTTTGCCATTGATCCCTTTCATTCTCAAAATTTTCCATCTTCCCTGCACACAATCCCTTGTCACTGTGGAAGCTGTCCTCCAAAGGTGGAATGAAGGAGATTACAGTCCTTTGCTGATTTTCCTTTTCCCCATTCTTCACCTTTCTACTACATGTCTTTTAAAATTATTACTTCAACTGATTATAACCTTTCCTTAAAATTAAAGTTCTAAGTTATTGCAAATATAATTGTTTTAATATGATGAGAATGAGATGCAACTTTTCAACTGGTAGCAAATGCCTTGAAAGTCTATTGGTTACATTTCTGGGGCTTTAGAGATTTCTGAAAGTTCAGTCAAGGAAAGACGGTGAGGACTGTTTTGAATTTCATGTTTACCAAATCTGATCCATTTGATGTACTGTATGTGCATGGTGTTCTTTGTTGAAAATTTGGAGCGCTAAATTAGTAGAAAAGGTCATACTTTCTCAGTGGCTAATATAAGAGTAACATAATTTGTAATAAAATATAGTAACCAATTTTTCTCTGACTATAATAGTGCAGAATGAAAAGTTCAGGAACTTTTCAAGCACATTCTTTTAAACATGATTGTTTAAACATTGGAGGGTTGATATAGTTTTAGAGGCTTACCTTCAAACATCACCAATGATTGACTAACTTGAGGCAGAGGTCTCCCTCTTATCACAGACAAAGCTGTTCAAGATGTTTGACAGAGAAAAAAAAGTACAGGCAGATGTGAGGGCATTTTTATGAGAGGATCTAATTGTCCATTCAGTGGAAAAATTCCTTCATCCATATCCTTGACATATATGCAAGGAATGGCTTTATTTGACCCAGTGAATGATAGCTCTTAAAATTGTATTAATATGGGTATTGGTCTTCTGAGCGATTTTTTCAAGTATTTGCCTAAATAATTAGAGCTAAGGAATAGGCATACTAATTTTGCCCCTTTACTCTTTCTTTCTTGCATATTCAGGCATCTGAAAGAGTTCTGTACTTGTTGACCGCTTGAGGACAGAACTCCTTATAATTCTTTTTTATTATTGTGCAGGTTTATGTTCAGTGAGTGTTCCTTTTGAACTTATTTCTTTGCATATTATAACAGACTCTGCAATAGAAATGTGGAAAATGGAAACATTTCCTCTATATTTACTCAAGGGTAAGCACAGAATTTTGAACACATATGTAATAGGCTAACTCTATATCCAGAGAACCATTGTTCAGAAAACCTAATGCACATAATCACCATGTTTCTATGGGTGAAAAGCCACATTCATTATTGTCTGCAAATGCATCCATTTTGTCTATTACTGCTTTATTGTTGCTCCTCACAGGGACTGTTAAGCAAACTCCCTTGTGACTCACAGCACATAGTTCCAGCTTTTAAGACAGATGATTTTCTACTGTATTGTATCCTCTGTATTACTGTCAAACTTCCATTTTTAATAGCCCTTATAATTTGAGGGCTATTAATAGTTCTCTATATCTATTTTATGCAGTCTCCTGCTCAGCAATTATAGCAAATGGATGTTCTGCTCTTTCTTCATCTTAAAGTGAATTCTTTAAAAATTGGCAACATTTATTTTGATTGCACAGCTGTTTGATAAAATTACCCAAAGATTTCTAGTTTTTTTATTTTGTGCGTTCCACTGTAATTTTCTGGCATTTTCGGTCTATTCACATTTATTGGCCACAGAAGACAAAAATGTTTAATTCTCTTATTACTCATGTCCATTTCTCATTCAACAGCAGTCTGAGAGCTGCAGAGGAACCCTAGACCTTTACCATGTTCTATCATTATAATGAAATTTTTGTCTTGGAGATGAACCTCTATTGCAGTTGTTTTGGCAGACAGATGAATTGAGCTCTGTCAAGCTTTGACAATCTGCCTGCCCCTTTCTTCATAGTAATGAAAAAAATATAGTTGTTAAGTTTATTTTTATTCTAAAGATAATGTTTAATCAGCTTTTATGCCAAAACCAAAACTGTTTTTCCAAGTCTGAATTGTTCTGCAGAAAGCGTTTTTATTTCCACATGGCATCTATATTTGAAATAGTCATTTTACGAAACAATTCCAGAACAAAAGCTTATTAATGGCTTTGTATCCTTGATGTATGGTTGAGAATTAATGTATCATTTCATAAGTATGTTTGTATTGACTATTAAGATAAGCGTAGCCTGGAGTTTGGAGGTTTCCTAGCCTCACCTGGGTACTTTCTGGAGATTGCCCAAGTTAAAAAAAATCCCTTTGCTTTGAATATTTTAGGTTATTATAATATTTGTCTTTCATTAAAGTCGGAGATTTTATTACACAGAATTAAATTAAAAGGCAGCTAGGTTTAGGTTAAAATTTATTTATTTATTTGTATCCTGCTTTTATTATTTTTACAAATAACTCAAGAGGGTGAGCATATCCAACACATCTTCCTCCTCCTATTTTCTCTGCAACAGCTACCTGTGAGGTGGGTTGGGCTGAGACAGTGACTGGCCCAAAGTCACCCACCAGAGGTATACATGAAATTAAAATGTATATCTCTTTAGAGTGTGCACTACTTGTACGGTATATATAAGATAAACTGCCAGTTTTGTAACAGAGATGTAAGTGGATGAATATTGTTACAGGAAAAAAAGTCAATTGCTTTCATTCAAAGACATAACATTTTAAAGCTACATTTCATCATGTAATCAATATAAGTATTGAATTTCTCATTAATATTTTTGTGGAAGCACAACCCCTATTGTATTTAATGCCTCCTCAGGTATAAATTTCATTCGGTACTAATGGGATCATACTATTAATGTCATCCTTCTGTTACAATCAGAAGAATTTAGAAAAATCAGAAGAAATATCAGAAGAAGAAGAATCCAATCATTCATAAGTTTTTCTAGAATCTAGACTATCTATTGTCAAACTCTGATTCTCAGCTGCTGCTTAGCTACAACTTCCATTATTGACTGTATTGGTTGAGGGTGATAAGAACTGCATCCAACCACATCTGGAGAATGTTATTTGGACAATGAAGCTCTTAATTGTGCTTTTCTTATGTCATGTTTTCTCCATCATCAAATACACCTAATTTCTCTGCATTTTATTTTTAAGCTGTAGAAGGCAGCTGGATTATTTGCTTTGCCATGGATAACAGTAGAAAGGAATTAATTGTTTATTCATGTTTGTTGACATACCAGAAATGTGGACTTGTGACATATTAGGCAGCTCTTTTTTAAGTGCAGATGATCTAGCCATTTTTTTCACCATATTTTCTGAGGCTGAAAACTTTATGATATTGAAATTAGGGGTGACTTATTTCTAGGGGAATTCATGGGCAAGTGCATTCTGTTTCTGGGAGGTGATGTTTTGATTAGGACTATTAAGATAGGGCTACTTTGCTTCACTTTCAAAAAATCTTGTTGCATTAAGCAGGAGAGCTAATGCCCGCTCTGTTCTTTATTTTTGTTTTTAATACTGATGTTTAAACTGGCTTTAACTATAAAGATTTGAAATATATGCATTTTTATAAGTGATCCTCTTGATAAAAAATACTATGATTTATGCTCTGATTGGTTCAGGATATGATTTTTGTTTACCATAACGAGATATTAAAATCTGCCCAAATTGTTTGTGTTTGTGTGTTTTTAAAGGTTTGTTTAGTAGTCCACTGAGGGTCATGAGGTATGCTTTGCATTAAGCTGAACTGAACTGTGAGTTGTTCACATATGGCTAGATCTTCCATCTGTTGAGAGTGGAGGAGGTTATGTAAGTGCAGTTGGTGAATTTGGTGCACTCAGAACTGCTTTTGGCTGTTTTCCGAAATGCTAAGAAAACCAATTTAATGCCATATCACTAAGGATAGGACAAGAAGTAATCAATGTAAATCATAGGAAGAGGGATGCAGCTTCCTTGAAAGTATTGCATTTTAAGAATGGGCAGTAAGAGATTCAGCCATATAATGTAGTGTTTATATAAAATTGATGCTTACAATGGGTGATTGTTTGCTAAGAACCTGTTTGACAGAACAGCTTGCTTAGTAAGGGTTCTTCCTGGATTTGCCAACAAACATTTGGCTTTAGAGAATGTTTACAATAATAAAGCAACAGACAATTCAGAATAGCCTTTATTTTCTGTTGTGAAGTTAATCCATTTTATGCACAGATCTGGGGAAAGTATAGAATTCATGCACACTAAGTTGCTTGGGGAGTTAGCAACTAACGATGAGTAAACTGTTAAACCATGGTTGATCTGAGACTTGTATTCTCTTCATGTACTTGACCATATTGCTTTGGCTTCATATCTTCCAAAGGATATGCAGTTTGTGAATAGATGCAGTATAATTGTTGAAGTGTCATTTTAGGTGTAATAACCAATCAAAGAATTTATCTAATTGGAGACAGATTTTTGACACAAATATATGGCTAATTTAATTAACTGGGTTTTAGAACTTTTTCTGGCTTTATTAAGGAATTCTTATAGGAGTTACACAACCCATTTCAGTACTTAATAAATAATTTTGAAGAATTTGGACATGTATTAATGTAAATCTATATCTTGACAGCAGAAACACATTTTTCCACTGTATAATGTACTTGAATGCGATTTCCTGTACACCATTGTTAAAAACATCTGTATAAATACAGTAATTTAATCAAGTTTGTTAAAAAAGACTAAACACAGAATCTTTGGTGCATGTTTTTTGTTTGCCAATCATGATAATTGTTAGATTATCAAAGGAATTTCATTTTTATTGTCTTTATTTCTTGCATTTCCTCCAAAAGCTCACCATGACTTTTATGGAAATATTTATTCTCACTCAGGGTCACTCTTGAATTTCTGCTTTTCCAACAGTCACTAGAGATATGCCACAGAGTATCCTGGCAAGTTGAAATATTTTGAAAAATTGAGATAATAAATACCGGTAACTAGTGAGATTAAACATATTTGTCTTCTGTGGACAATGAATGTGAAAGTAATAAACCAAAATTGTCTGAACATGACAGTGGAAAGCAGCTCAAAGAAAATATATAGAAATCTATCCATCATTATTACTACATCTTGCAAATTAGAGTTTTTCTGAATTAAGAAAGAAACATCACTGTGGATCCATTGATCCATTTAAAACATGAGATTTGTCTGTAAATTATTCTTTAAGTGCATGTTAACTTCTGTTGTTCATATTAACTTCTGTTTTTGGAAATATATTTTCTCTGTGTTCAGCAAGAATTTAATGTTGCATTTTGGGGAATTGAACAGATTCTCTCTTCCCCCCCTTCCTCCCTTGCATTTTGATTAAATTTTGTTCTGCAGTAGTCTTTATATTATAAATTTTGTTGAACTTCTCCTCACAATCACTGTTTTTTGGCAGAGTTAATGAGGAAGCAACCTTGAACTCTATAGGTAGTTTGATACCACTTTAAGTCCAGGAAGCACTTCATTAAAAAGTCACAGACAAAACAGAAAGCAGAAGCCTTGGTTTAAAATACCACATGTTTATGTACTTTTCTTCTTAAAATTAATTATTTTGAAACTGGAAATATTTAATTTGTAAAACTATTTGATAAAACTTTGTTGTAAGCCCAAAGATCTGAAGCACAGTTGTCTATTTTAGGGTAGCAAGTAAGAGAGAGAAGTAAAAAGTGTCACAATGAATGAATTAATTTATTGTAATAACTGAAAATATATTTCAATGAATATACTGAATTTAATTCAGGTGAACTGAATTATGACCTATTACTGTTGCCAACTGCCAACTTCAGGCTCTGAGTGGATAATTTCATGCCAAATTAAGACCTAGCTAGGACGCATCTAAATAGCACTGCTATACTCTCTAGAGCCCTTCTTTGACCTTGAAGCAGTGGTTAATCATTTTGCAGAACTGCAAAAGGATCAGCAGATTCAACTTCTGTAGACTGGATAAACAACAGCAACTCTTAGCTCTCTTATCTGGACAGAAATCATCTTCTTTTAATTTGTTCTGCTTCCTCTTACTGACAGCCAGTATATTCATGGATATGTTTGAACTAACTCAAAAATAATCAAATGTATTTTTAAAGAAATCTATTCCTGCCTAACTTGTACATAAAATATCTGAATAACATTTTTGTCTGGAAACAATTTTGGGGAGGTTTTTCTTTACTATAATTTGAATTCCATTTCTTGTATGAAAAGTAAATTGCCATGCTGCCCAATATCATTTTGATCAGCAGTATTTATTTCAAATGATGTACATTTAGGATGGGTTTTTGTTTACTCTGAAATTCACTGTGGCCCATGACCCCCATCAGATATAATTAAAGTAGGGAATTCATTCTCACAAGTTATAGTAACAGCAACAAATTGTCTTAAAAGGTATTCAATGAACACACAGAGATAAAGTTATCAGTGGTAACTTCAAGAAGGAGTACTGTACTGTATGTGATACTCCAGGATTAGATGCAATGATAAAGGGCTACTGTATTCATCACCTGCACTCTCTATAAACATCTTATTTACCATCATGGAAACAGGTCAGTGACTTAGGGAGGTCCCGAGTTTGATTAGGAGGGGTTCCTTTTATTAGATTTCTCTCTTTTCTGTCAACTATCAACCACCCTGATTTCTAATAGTACACCTGCATAACGAACATCCCTGTTAAAAATGTTAACTAGAATCATGCTTTAGTGTAAAGAGAAGCAGATAAGATCTTCATCTTAAATAGGGCTTTTGACCCAACAGGTGCTGTTTTGTAAACTCCAGTGGGTACACTTTAAAAGCAGATTTAGTTTCCAGATCCCTAGCTTGGTAAAATAGCAGCTGTTATTCTTTTTTTCTCCAATCATCTAGGGTGAAAAAAAAGAGGCATAATGCTAAGCTCTTAAACAGCATGGATTTAACTTTATAAAACGAATGAGAAAGCCCTCTAAGCTTCCCTTGACAATGACACCTCAATAAGAGATGTCAGCTTATTTTTAAAAATATGCTATTTTCCATCCCTTTTTGTCAGAAAAAGCATCTAGCTTTTCTGAATATCATTTTTTTCAATCAATTAGTTTCTCAATTATAAGTCCATTAAAAACACCATTACAATGATTAAACAACATCTCCAGACCTACTAATAAAGTTAGCAGACTTCTAGACTTCTGCTTCTAGTACCAGCAACAATGCTTTCCACAGATATGAGCTGCTTTCTATGTATCCAGCTCCATTTGAGCATTTATTTAGATGTTGTTGCTAACTAGCATGCAGATCAATGAAAAACAATAATAGCTAAATTTACAGGCACAGACATCTTAAATGAGATTTTCTTTTACTTCTTCCTTTGATATCAAAGCATGAAGGGAGAACTGGGATCTGCCATTCTCAAAAGATAATGTCTCATTTGGCTGTAGTTTTGTTTATGGTGACAAATCATGTTACTCAACCATCATTAGCAACACAGAGAAGTAGCAATAATTAATATCAAACAGTTATGAATCTATAATGACAACTGGAGCGTATAGTATAAGCAATATCGCTGGGGAGGGAGAAGAGAAAGGTTAAAGCATGCTAACAGTGGGACAGAAATAAAAATATTACAAGAAGGTAAGGTAGAAATTAATTTCCTTTCTTGTACTGCACATCAAGATAAAGCAGCCTTCATAATTCTAAAAAGCTCAATAAACAGAACCTTGCTAAAAGATCCTGTGCAAGATGTAATGCCCAGCCTCGTTCCACAACTGCCAAGAATCATCATCCTAACAAAAACAATTCTGCAACACAAAGCACACATAAATAAAATGTCATCTATTCTTTTTATGTAACTTTAGGAATGTTTACAGAACTTCTTGATTCAGGAGATTTTTCTGGCAATTTAAATATATTAAATATGCATATAAAGATTATTCTGAAGAAATTATTTATTACATTGTAAGTTTCTGAGTTTTTTTAATCCACAGATTTAAAAACAAAAATAAAAATGGCATTATGGGAAAAAAGGTATAAAATGGTATGGGCTGAAAGATATCTGACCACTTTTAGACCAAACTTCTCCAGCATGGTCAACTCACAGATCATGAGAATTAATCTTCAACCTATCTGGAAAACAACACATCTTAATATCTTAAAGATAGATTATTCATGATATAAGACACTTTAGACAGCATACAGCACCAACAATACAGCCGATTAAACAATGCAGTATATGTAACAAAACCAAAGAATAATCTTATATAATAATAATTATTATAGCAGCAGCATTTGCACCTGGAACCAATAGAAAGTCAAATTCCAAAGACTTTTTAGAACAGTAAATTTTTATAAAATACCTGGTGGTCATGAAAATGCGGGGCATCTTTGCTGTTTCAGAAAAGAGAAGCCACCACAGAAAATGCCCATTTTCAGGTGCCCTTCCTTCTCTTAGCAGCTGGAGATCATCAACAGACATTTTCTGTTCACTCAGAGTCAACAGGCAAAGCTTATCTTGGCTAGATGGTCTCATAGAGACCCAGGCATTGAGTGAGATAGAGCTTTATAGGTAATAAACAACACTTTGAATTGTACATGGAAACATATCAACAGTCAATGCAGCTCCTACAACAAAATTAAAACAGTAAGGAAACTGTCCAGTAGATACACATAATTTTGTTTAGTCTTCAAGGACAGCTCCAAGTAGAGAGAGGTCTTGTGTGTAAAACAAACATATTTAGGAAAGAACTAGGTTCTGGTAAAATACAAATTATATATGCTGAAGCTTTTCACAAAGAGATCCATTTATAATCAATGAGAGCAACATGATGGAAACTATAAATTACCCTGAAAATACATAGTTTTCCTTGGAAAGGGCTCATGGTAGTGTAGTGGTTGAGATGATGAATTAGGACTATAGAGACTCAGGATAAGTTCACATTCAGCCATGGAAACTTACACATGAAGTTGGTTGCTATAATGATAAAATCAAAAACTTTCAGACAGACGATCTCAGGAAATCTCAACAAACCGAATAGTTTCTTAGTACATTACAACTATTAATTGGTAAGGCATGAGTAATTTGTCTCATATGTAACCTGCATCTGCATAACCATCCCCCCCTTCCCTTCTTCCTCACCCGAACCCCAATGTAAACATCAGTCTTACATCAGTCATCACCTGCACATCTGATGAAGCAAGTTGCATAGCTTATGCCTTTTAACAACGCTTATGACTTAATAAAATTGAAAGGTGCTATCAAACTTCTGCTAATTTTTGCCAACATGGACTAACATAGCTCTTCTCCAGCAACAATCTGGAAACTGCATACCAATCATAGACCTCTTTTACATTTACTATAATAAAAGTACTATATGGAACATAAAGCAATATCTATCTAATTTTAGAATACCCTTGCCTTTATATTTACTGCAGAATTCGATTCTTTGCTAATTTCATTCATGAGCATTAAAGTGTTGATTAATTTATTTATATCCTGCTTTTATTATTTTTATAAAAAACTCAGGGAGGCAAACATATTCCTTTCTCCTATTTCCTTTACAACGACAACCTTGTGAGCTGAATTGGGCGGAGAGAGAATAATTACCTCAAAGTCACCCACCTGGCTTTCATGCCTAAGACTGGAATAGAACTCACAATCTCCTGATTTCCATCTGGTGCCTTAACCACTGTACCGAACAAAATATACCAGTTTCTTCAATAATTCTGACCCTAGTTTCTGCTTACAGTTCAGTGAAACATGAACACACAAAGTTGATACACAAACAGCAAAGAAATTTGCAACAATTATATTTTTACAGATGTATTGATGAAATAATGAACATACCTTGTGATATCTCTGAGAAATTTTGTTTCCGTGCTATTTAGTGCACCATCATAGATTTGTCCAAGGTAACAACCTATTTTATACAGGATATTGGGCTCATGATTTGTGACTAACTGCAAGTTTAAGAAAATTTCCATCATTGTCACTCTTATCATCATCAGGTCATCAGGGTTGTGTTTGGCCTTGGGGGGGGCGGAGGGCATGGCCAGGGTGGGCGTGGCCAGCTCGATGTCACTCATATTAGGGGCACCTTTGATGGCCTGTGGGTGCTGGGGGGAATCCATAGTCTCCAGTGGAGGAAGGCAAGACCAGGGAGAGTGCCAAATCCTTGTCCACCAGAGGAGCCTGGCCGTCCCTCTCAGGCCATGCGGAGGACCCCTGGACGGCAGCGCAGGCTGTCTAGAGCCCTAGGCAGCAGAGGGCAAGAACCCAGCCCGGCCCTCGAGCTCTCAGGGCACCGGAACCCTACAGCCCAGCCCAGCCCCGCTTCCCAGAGAGGGTGCCGGCTGCGCTTACCTCCTCCTTGAGGCTGCTGCTGCTGTTCTCGCTCTCCTTGGCCAGGTTGCTCATGGTGTGTGCGGGAGGGCAAAGTGTGTGTGTGTCAGAGGGAGGCCCACTCCCTCTCCATGGAAGGAGACCCGGTGTGATGACCCGGGGCGTGGCATGAAGGCAGCCCAGCCAGAGAACCGGTATGAGTCCCTTTATTTGCACCAACTTTGCCACCAATGTCCCGTTTACTCTCTGGCCTGGAGAAAAGCTCTCCCCCAAATGTGCAGCAGCTTCTGTCTGCAGATACTCCAGTCCAAACGCTGTAAGCAGAATGACTGCAATCAATCACTCCAGCAGGGCAAGATAATGAGTCCCAGAAGCAAAGAATTCACGGCAATAATTCCAGCAAGTCAAGATAAGCACACAGAAGCACGACAATAATTCAAACAGTCAGGAGGAATGCCAAGAATGCAGGCCACAACACTAGATGAATTCAGCATTTGTTCCTGACAAACGCCCCTCCCAACTGCCTCTCCTTTAAACTCCATCCCCAAGTGTGCCTTGTGAAGGGAATTGGGGCCCTTTCCTTCCTCGTAAGCCACGCAACCCACGTTGCTCTCTTCTGTGTTCTTCCCTGCGCACCCTAGGATGAGGAGGGGGTGGGCCTTGGTCTTCATCTGAACCCCCTCTCCCTTGTTCTACCTCTCCCCTGCTCTGTCCAGCCTGACTTTGCCCTTCCCCAGTTTCCTCCACAGCCAATGGAGCCACTCTCCTGCTCTCTGTCAGCTGTTCGTCTTCTGTCTCAGATTCAGACTCCTATGGGGGCATGACACCCAGCTTTGTAACCAAACCATCGTCAGCGATAGAATGGGAGACCACCAGGAAAGGTCAGGAGGAGCAGATGGGATGGCGAAAGGGCAGCAGGGCTGCTGGTGGCCAAGTGCTAAGGCAAGAGCTTCCTTGCTTCCTGGCGTCCTTCCTTCCCTCCTTGCTTCCTTCAGAGGAGCCTTGCCGTCTGCTGGTGGCCAAGTGCTAAGGCAGGACTTCCCTCCTCTTTTCTTCTTTTTCCTTCCCTCTTCATTCTTTCTTCTTCCTTCCCCTCTTTTCTTCTTTTTCCTTCCTTGCTCTCTTCCCATCTTCCCTTCTTTTTCTTTCCTCTTTTCCTTTCTCCTTTCCTGTCCCTTCTTGGATGCTCAAGTGGAAAAGGGGAAACATTTATCCTTTTGTTTTGTTTTGCTTTTAGTTTGTTTTGCTAGCCCTCTGCCAGCAAAAACGGAGCCAGGGGGGCTGCGTGTGGCCTGCCCGGGTCCTGTTTTCGGCCACAACGGCCTCCTTCAGCCCTCTGCCAGCGAAAATGGATCCTGGGGGCCTGTGCGTGGCCCCTGGGCTCCGTTTTTGGCTGTGATGACCTCCTGCAGCCCTCTGCCAGCGAAAACGGAGCCTGGGGGGCTGCGTGTGGCCCCCCCAGGGCCCCATTTTTGGCCACAATGTCCTCCTGCAGCCCTCTGCCAGCGAAAACGGGGTCCGCTGTTTCCAGGGCAGCCCTGTGGGCCAGATCTAAGCACCTCGTGGGCTGGATCCAGCCCGCGGGCCTTCAGTTTGACACCCCTGTTCTAAGCAGTAATATAATATTATGTAATGTCTATATAAGCAGTCCTGGATTAACAACCATTTATTCAGTGACCATTTGAAATTATGACTGCACTGAACCAAGAGACTTATGGCTGATCCTTGGAATGGTGGCCAATGTAGCATTTGATCGTCATTTGTGCAGGATTTATCTAACAATGACAACTGACAATTGGGACAGCTGGTACTGCTGTCATAGGTCGCCATGGCCACATGACATCTGTTTTACAACTCTGTTGCTAAGTCACAAAATTTCCAGTCCCAATTACTATTCTTAACTGAGGACTACCTCTATTCTAAGTTCTTTGTGGATATCAGTTAATTGGGTTTGATCTCAGCTTCCTTTGCTTTTGCCTATATATCTCTACTTTTTATGGGCTCCTTTTTTAATTAAGCAGCCTCGGTTCTGAAAACTCAGTAGTAATTTTCAGGTATGGTGCCTCTTGTGAATAATTGGAGATACTGAGAATTGAAAATGCATGTTCTCTACACTAATCAGCACATCAACACTTTCTGATCTAATTCTTTCCCAAATATTTGAAAGGCCCCAAATCCAGATCTGTTTCAATGTTTTTCTTCTACCTTAACTATAGTTTGTATAGTTATATAGATATCACTGAACAGTAGATTGAACTACTGAGTCTTGCAAAGAGAAAACTCTATTGTAGCCTCTAGGAATGCTTCTGAATTAGAGAATATATATATTTAATCCTGCATATAGTTTACGTTCTGTGTGATTTGGTCCTATGTGCATTTTTTTAACATAAAAAAACCTAATATTTCTTGCTTTTTAATATTTTACAGAAATACAAACCATATGTTCTGTTTCAGTGTTTCATAAATAGCTGAACTGTATGCCTTTGATCATTAGCATTTTACTCTCACAGGAAAAAGAAATATACTGTTAATTTTCTTGCTTGAAAGAGGACTTCTGTGTTCCATGCTGAATCTGAGTTTAATTCTTGGCTCAATCATCATTTTCTTTTCTCTCTTTAAATTAATTGTGGAATAAATTAGGACAGGATAATAGCAAATAAAATGGCATGAAAATATTAATCCTGTATCTGGCAATAAATTAATTAAATCCCAAAGTAGGATATTTATGTAAAACTTGCATATAGCTACCCAAATCCTTTTCATCTAAGCAGCCAACAAAGTTGAAGCCTATATGTTTACCAAATCTACTCCAGTAGAGATTGTAATTCTTGGGCAACATATGTTTAGCAAGCTGGAATTCATGTTAAATTCTGTCCTGATTTAGCATTATGCTGAAACCTAGCTTTAATTTATTAGGTAGTATTGTTTCGAATGTTGATTGAATGCCAAGCTAAGAGGTTCCAGATCAAGAAATGCAGTCCACATCCCACATCCCACATCTCTCAATTATGCAGAGATTACCCAACCCTCCTCCAGCTGATTGATTGATGATATGCCATCAAGTCCTTTTCGATTTCTGGCGATCACATAGACTTCTCCTCTAAGAAAAAAAAAAAAACCATGGAGATTTCTCCTCCAGTTAGCAAGAGAAAAAAGGTTTGATCATATTTTCAACAGTGACAGAAGTATAGAAAAGCTAGAGAAAGAAGCTGAGTAAGGATTGGAGGATTCCAGATAACTTTGGAATCACAAAAATTTATAGCAATTCAAGGAAGAAGAGCATCATTTTGCTTCAGAAAGTATTCTATAGGCAAACTGTCTAAGATATTAGACCAAGAGTGATTTGTGTGTTGGTTTAGATCTAATTCTCTGTATCTTTCTATGCAAGTTAGGCATTTGTTTTTATTCATACTCTAGAATATGTAATATTAATTTGTGGAGTTCTTGGTGCTCTCTGAGCTTGGTTGTTTGCTTGCAGATAATTCATGAATTCATTATTCATCAGTGTAAAGGAGTATGAGATTTTCTGTCTATATATATATGTAGTATATTGCCTTCTCAATTTTGGTTAGGGTATAGTTTCCTTTTTGGTGGTTCCTTGATTATTGTTTTCTACCTGATTGTTTGCCTGGTGCTGATCCATGTTTATTTGAGTGTTGGCTGCTGGAGGGGATGTGTTCTAGTTGATTTGTTTCCTTCCTAGTTTTTTATTGTCTCTTTTGAATGGTGGGTAAATATGTTTTATCTCTATGTGTCTATTGATGACTGATTTGGCTTAGTTTAAGCGATAATAGTTTCCCAGTTAAAACTGTATTTGAATCTGTCCAGTTGTTCTTAGATTATTAATTAAAATTAATATCATTAACATTAGTAATAATTCATAATTACCGTGTTTCCCCGAAAATACGACCTACCCAGAAAATAAGTCCTAGCCTGATTTTTTGGGGTGGGCCTAATATACGCCCTACCCCAAAAATGAGCCCTAGTGAAGGGGTGGGCGTGGCCAGCACAGGAGGCAGCCCCTCCCTTCCCCGGTCACATCATGGCTGCTGGTCGCGCCGCCGCCTCTTGGAGCAGGACCCTGCAAAGCTGCTTGTGCCATTGCGCGCGCGAGTGGTGGCACCGCCACGAGGCTTGACATACTGGTGCAGCCATGAGCGGCAGGAGTCAGGACGCCAGCTGCACCGGTATGATGAAGTTTGCGGCGGTGCTGCCATTTACACATGCAATGGCACAACAAGCCTACAGGGTCCTGCTCCAAGAGGCTGCAGCGACGTGACAAGTCTCACAAAGGCTCATTTCTGGTGGAGTTTGGGGGAGAGAAAGAAAGACTTCTGCTTTTGCTGCTTTCGTTGCGTGCAGCCAAAAGTTCGCAAAAGGCAGGAAGGTGAAATGCCAAACTCAACCCGTACTCACACCTCGTGTATGGACCGCCCCCGAGCGGGGCGGGGGTGGGGAGTCCATCGGAGGAGCCTGGCGCGGCACCTGCCTGCTTCAGCTTTGCCTTTGCCAGAGCAGCGGGCGCTAGAAGGGCGCTGTCCCAAAGCCTCTCCACCACTTGGTTTGGGGCGGATGGTGCCTGGCAGGCTCAGGTGTGGTGGGCGGGCAGGTGGGTGGAGCAGAGAAGAGAAACGGCGTAGAGGAAACCCTTTCAAACAGCATTGCCTGCAATTCTTGTTACTCCCCTCCGTTGTTTCTCTCTCTCTCTCATTTTCTCTCTCTCTCTCTCACACACACCCAGACATTTGATCGCTTGAAAGGGACAGGCTGGACTTTCCTTCTATCGTAAGCACGCGCTTCTCACAATCTTCCACAATTGCCTGTCCTTTTCTCAAGCAGGAGCAGCCGGGTAGAGGCGGGGGGGAGCCAATTCCGACGGGCCACATAGCTTTCTGCCTCATCGTAGCAGCAGCCTAAGCAACACCCGAGCTCCAGGCCTGGCGGAGCACAAACTGTGCTTGCTGCCTGCTCCATAACCACAAGGTGATCTGTGGAACAGAGGGGCCCTCGGCTGCAAAGTTGCCTGGCTCTGTGGGCAGGACTGGGGCTAGCAAGAGTGCTCTGGAAATATCAGAACTCCCGGCCCTCGCTGGATCAGCTGATCTGCGAGCCGTGGTTAAGGGGCCCAGCAGCCATGAGGTGACCGCGCTCGCCGCCTCCTGCACCTCAAAAAAAATAAGACCTCCTCCAAAATAAGCCCAAGTGCTTATTCTCCTGAGAGCTCCCGTGAGAGTCCAAGAATGGGTTAACTCATCTGTTCCTTCCAGAGACCGAGCTGTCAACTTTGTGGCCACACCCCCATCGACCCCTCTCTGGCCCAGTTTCGGCTCAGTCTCAGCCATGAAGAGACGTGTCAACTAGCATTCTTGGACTCTTTCGGATAGTTTTTCTTCACCTTTGAAGCCGTAGCGAGATTGGAAGGAACCGCGGCTCACCGCCGCGCGCTCCATTTGATTGTTCAAGCTGCCAGCTTCTCTCCGAGTGTTCTGACAGCTCGGGATTGCCGCCAAGCGGCTCAGCGCGCTCCATTGGCCTGGCGGGATCATCGGAGAGCCTTTGATTGTCGGGGAAGACGTCGATTGTGAGTGGGAAGGCAGCTGTGGCTGCAGCCACTGGTATTGCTGCCTGAGCGGGCCCCGGTGTGTGCGCTGACTCCTGGTTCCCCAGTTCAGCCAACACCGCCTCCAACGGCTCATTGAGAGCCGGGAAAGAAATGGAGTCCCTGCCTAGTCTCGGCTAGGCACACCCATGACAAGATAGCCTCAGGAGAGGCACGGAGTCCCTGCCTAGTTTCAGCTAGGCATACCCATTATTGAGGCTCGTTAACCGCGGCAGTAACCTCCCTGCCATTCGTGGCAGCCTCAAGCTCCTGCTAGCCTCGCAAGGCTCGTAGTCCCTGCCTAGTCTTGGCTAGGCATATCCCTGTAGTAGGCAGGCAGGAATCACAGCCCTTGTCAAGCCTCAAGCCCTGCTAGCCCAAAAAGGCTCGGAGTCCCTGCCTAGTCTCAGCTAGGCACACCCATATAGCAGGCAGGCAGAAGCAGCTTTCAGACTTGCTTCCCTAAGTAATAAAATGGTGGACAGAGCTGCAGACCAGGGAGAAAGGGCTCAGCTTCCTGAGAGGTCCCAGTCTACTGGGGACTCTTCTGCTTGCAGGAAGGCAAGATCCAAATCTAGGGATCCCAGCAACAGGAAGCAATCCAAGGCTTCTGAGAGGGATGCAATCAGATGGCAAAAAGCATTAGAAAAGCAATTCCTCAGAGCTGAGAGGGAACTGTCAGGGCAAGAGATTGCAAGTTCCCGCCAATTTCAAAGTGAACCGTTGCCTCCCTCAGGGGATGTAATACCACAGGCCTGGTCACCAGAGGGAGCAAGTGAGCATTCCTTTCACTTATCTCCCCAAGCCTGCAATGAGAATGAGGTTAATCCCTTTTTCTGCTCAGCAACAACTGAGTGCCAGAACTCCAGTGTTAGAAAGTCAGCTCCAGCTGCTACTTTCACCCCCACTGCAGCTGGCTTGCGCCAGAATGACAATTTGACATCTGAATGGTCTGCAGATATGAAATCTTTGATTGCACAGGCTATCTCACAAGGCATTGCTACTGGGCTACAGCAGTCTCGTGCTCCTACAGCCTTGGGCCCTGAGCCCTCCACCAGTTTCCAACAGGGCCCTCAGATAACAGGGGACCGGCCTCATTGGCATGGCTCCCGGTCTCCCAACCCATCCTTGGATAGTGAAGACTCACTACTACAGGATGAGGGCCAAAGAGAGGCAGATTTATCCGAAGATGAGGGATTAACTCCAGATGTTCCGGCTTTCACCGGTCTCTTCCCTCCTGCCATCTTTAAGTCACTCCTGCATAAGGCAAGGGTGACATTGGTAATGGGAGCAGATCCCACCCCAAGACCAGCAGACCTTAAGGGTCCCAGCAAATTTCTTTTCTCTGAGCCAGCCTTGGAGCAGGAGGAGATACCCACACCACAACTTATTATAGATGTGGTTCAGAAACAGTGGGCTCTGCCCGGGTCCTTTCTGACTCCCAGCGGAAATGATAGACGTTTCTATAACTTGGCTCCTGAACTGGCTCCTGAACCTCTACAAGAGGTTCAAAATGAACTCCCTCCAATCGATCCTGGAGGGCTTTCGAGAGGGCAACTTCCTGGCGTCCATCGACTTGACAGAGGCCTACCTCCATATGCCAATTCTACCGGCACATCACCAGTTTCTCAGATTTTACTACAGAGGGAACCACTTCCAGTACAGGGCGTTGCCTTTTGGTCTGGCGTTGGCACCCAGATCCTTCACCAAGGTTCTGGCGGCGCTGGCAGCACACCTCAGGTCAATTACCTGTACGTCTGCAATGTTACTTAGACGACGTATTTATTCAGGCATCCTCTCCCAGGAGAGCCACAGAGGATTTACAAATAACAATCAAAGCCTTACAAGATCATGGCTTTTCTGTCAACTTCCAAAAAAGTCATCTGGTTCCCTCCACTTGACTCCTGCATCTTGGAGCGGTGATCGACACCAGGCTGGGCGAGGTGTTTCTATCACAGGACTGCAGGGACAGCTTAGTGGCCCTTGTACATCAGATACGACAGGAATGCACGGTCCCCATAGCCCTCTTGTCATAGCTGCTGGGGAAAATGGTGTCATGTATCTCAATAGTTCCTTGGGCAAGACTGCATGCCAGGACCCTTCACTGGTTTCTGCTCCCATTTCAGCGGGCCGGCAGCAGCAACTCCCGCACCAGGGTTCGAGTCGATCTGGTGGTATTGCAGTCCCTCCGGTGGTGGACGTCCCAAGCCCTAAACAAGGGATGTGTCTTCAAAGAACCCAGCCACATCACGATTACGTCGGATGCCAGTCTTTTTGGCTGGGGCACCCATCTCCAGCCTCACATGGTACAGGGGCGCTGGACTCTGGAGGACCTAGCCAACAACATCAATTGGCTGGAGCTCCGGGCGGCTCATTTGGCCCTTCAACATTTCAGGGCCATAATCCAGGGACAACACGTTCTGCTTCTCACGGACAATGTGACTGCCAAAGCTCACATAAACCATCAGGGAGGCACCCACTCCAGGGCCCTCATGACAGAAGCAGAACAGTTGGGCATTTGGGTGGAGAAACACCTCTCCCTCAGAGCGGAGCGCATCACAGGAGTGGCGAATGTGCAAGCAGACTGCCTCAGCAGGTCCACAATGGACCACTCTGAATGGAGGTTACATCCAGACCTCTTCAGAGAACTGGCCCAGAGATTCGGTCAGCCGGTTGTGGACCTGTTCACCTCCCCGATGAATGCCCAATTGCCTCGTTACTTCACCAGGTTTGCAACTCCGGGAGCGGAAAGGACCAACGGTCTCCGCAGCCCTTGGCCCAAGGGACTGATGTATGCCTTCCCCCCTCTTCCCCTCATTCCAGCGGTCATTCGCAAGGTATTGACAGAGAGGGCGGAGATTCTGCTTCTTGCTCCCCACTGGCCCAGACGCCCATGGTTCGCAGACCTGGTAGGCCTTTCGATTTCTCAACCCTGGAGGATTCCTCAGGAGAGAATTTCCCTCATCCAAGGGGTCTTGATCCATCCAGAGCCACAATGACTCCAACTGACCATCTGGCACTTGAGAGGAGCCTCCTGAGGAAGGACAACTTCTCCTCCAGGGTGATTCGGACTATACAGGCCTCAAGACGGCCTTCAACAAACCGAATTTACGACTACTTGGTCAGCATTTTCTTGCTGGTGTCTAAAAAAAGGGTTTGTCCCCTCTTCAGCGTCTGTGCCTCAAGTCCTGGACTTCCTCCAGGATGGGCTGGACAGAGGCCTGTCGCACAACACCATCCGCAGGCAAGTGGCGGCTTTCTACGGTGTTGACATGTGGGGAACAGGGTTCTCTGGCTCACCACCCTGTTATTAGGAGGTTCATCAAGGGGGCGGCAAACCTGAGCCCGCCTGTGATCCACAGGTACCCCACTTGGGACTTATCTAAGGTCCTTCAGGCCCTAACATCCGCGCCCTTTGAGCCACTAAGGACTGTCAGCTTGCACTTCCTGACCTTTAAGGTCACGTTCCTTGTGGCCGTAACTTCAGCCAGGCGCATATCGGAGTTGGCAGCTCTTTCAGTCAGAAAGGACTTATGCATTTTCCATCAGAACAGAGTAGTCCTCAGAATGGATCCCTCCTTCATCCCCAAGGTGAACTCCTGGTTCCACCGGGCCCAGGAGATCATTTTGCCAGACTTCTGTCCAGGGCCAACTCATGCCCTGGAGAAGAAATGGCATACCTTGGATGTGAGGAGTGCCATCAGGATTTACATCAGGATAACTTCTCCTACCAGGAAGACGGAGGCACTGTTCATGTCTTTCCATCCTTCTTCGATGGGTACCAAAGTGACTCCATCGGCAATAGGCCGTTGGCTGAGAGCTTGTATCGCTAAGGCCTATGAAGTACAGGCCTTACTGGCCCCCAGAGGGGTGACTGCCCATTCTACACGAAGTGCAGCTATTTCTACGGCATGGGCGACGCAGGCGTCCATTGAGGACATTTGTAGGGCGGCGACATGGGCTTCGCCCTCGCCCTTTATTCGTCATTACAAGTTGGACGTGTTTGCTTCGTCGGAAGCATCCTGCAAAAAGTACATGCGGATGTGGGGACTTCCGACTAAGCGGCGACCCACCCTTAGATCAGCCGGCTTTGGTAAGTCCCATTCTTGGACTCTCCCGGGAGCTCTCAGGAGAAGGGGCGTTGGTCCTACCTGATATGCCCTTTCTCTGAGTAGCTCCGGGAGAGTCCAATCCCACCCTGGTGGCCACTTGGTCTGAAGTCCGGGGGGGGGTTGCACTTACCATTATTCAGATTTGATTTACAGCTACGTCCTCGCCGAAACTGAGCCAGAGAGGGGACAACGGGGGCGTGGCCACAAAGTTGACAGCTCGGTCTCTGGAAGGAACAGACGAGTTAACCCATTCTTGGACTCTCCCGGAGCTACTCAGAGAAAGGGCGTATCAGGTAGGACCAGTGCCCCTTTTCAAGCTTAAAAGAAAATAAGACCCTGTCTTATTTTCGGGGAAACACGGTATTTTGTAATGCTATCTCATTTCATAATAGAGGAAACCAATGTTTTGGTCTGCTTGGAGAATTGGATTTTATTTAGATATTACCTATTTCCTTAAGTTGTCAGTTTGAGAATTCTGTTCTCAAATCATGAGTTTGAGAATTCTATAATTTATCTTTTTCAGCATTGAATATTTGCATTTTTAATATGTGAAGTTAAAAGAGAAGCTTGTGTTTTATCTTTTTTTAACAAAGTTTCTTTTATTTATGAACTTTATTTATGTACTTATACTTAGGCAGGAAAAACCAAAGGTACAAGTACAGATTAATGAAACCTGGCTCAAAAACAATAACTGTAAGAGGGACCTTGGATCAGTTAAACATGAGTCAGCAGTGTGTGACAGCTGCCAAAAAAGCTAATACAATCCTTGGTTGTATAAACAGAGGCATAGAATCAAAATCAAGTGAAGTATTAGTATCACTTTATAAAGCCTTAATAAGGCCACACCTGGAATACTGCATCCAGTTTGGTCACAGTACAAAAAAAGATGTTGAGACTTTGGAAATAGTGCAAAGAAGAGCAACTAAGATGATTAAAGGACTGGAGACTAAAACATATGAAGAAAAGTTGCAGAATTTGGGTTTGGCTAGTCTAAAGGAAGAAACTGGACAGTCACCTGTCTGAAATAGTATAGGCCAGGGTCTCCTGCTTGAGCAGGAGGTTGGACTAGAAGACCTTCAAGGTCCCTTCCAGCTCTGATTGATTGATTGAATATGTCTGTTGAGTTTGGCTTGTCTTCTGCGGAGAGAGGGAAAAGCTGAATGATTTAGTTACATTCCTGTATATTACAAGACCAAGAGATTATATTATAAACATTATAATATTATTATGAGTTGTATCTAAGGTATAAAGACTCAGAGGGCTTCTGGGACAGGAGGTTTGCCTGCTTCTCAGTTCTCAGTATCCCTGATGCTACAGCTGAATATCAACATTAGAATAAGCATCTAAAAAGTAGTGCAGCACATATGATTTGCTGAATTGCTATCATGAGACAAAAAATCCTTTAAAAGGCACAAGTTGAGATAACTCTTGATGGCTGCAGAAAAACAGTAATTGATTGGGCCACATTTTTGCTCATCTTTAGACAAGGAAAAATTATAAATGATTATTGGATTCCCGTGAATATTGTAGATTTGAAAAAAAACTTAGGTGTGCTGATTAGAGTTCTGTTCTAATGATAAATAATTGAAAGTGCCCCCTCAAACCTTGTGTTTTGTTTTATTGTGAGATCAGAAGACTTGGGTGATGACAAGCTTGGTTGTTTACAAATCCCAAAGAATAACATCTCTCTTTACATTTTGTGGTATCTATTGTTACAGTTGATCATGGCCGTTTTTCTGCAATAAATGCAATTTTCAGAAAAGTAAGTGGTAGGATTTCATTTAAAAGTCCACGTGATAACCACCTCTCAAAGAGGTTAGGTCATTTGATTATCAATTTTTTATGATAATGGATAATTCATCTCAGTTTTATACGGTAAATGGGTTTATTTTAAGACCTTTTCTAAGACCTACTAAGGCTTTTCTAAGACCTACAAAAATTGGAATTTTGAATAATCCACTGATGGCTTTTCTTTCTGTATAATTACTTTCATTTATAAGTGTTAAAAATGGAGCTCAGCATGCTTATTTCTTACAAACCTTCAATTTTACTGCTTCAATTTCAACTGTTACTCTATGTAGACTGAGGGGGGACAGCCTATAGCCTTGTGGGCAAGGTAGACTTCTGCTTAATTTCAAAATTACATTCCTTCGATAACAGTGGTTTTATGTTTACCAAGCAGCTGATCCTTTGATAAGGAATAATAACATGAATACAAAAGAAGGGGTATGTTTGTTGTGTAAGAGAAACAAGGGCTATATGATCTGCCTCTTTTTTGTCCCTGTCCTTGTCCAATATTGTTTTTGCCATCCGTCCAGTGAAATTTCTGATAGATTACTCCTAAAGGAATGCCACACATTTTCCCATCTTTGGTGTAAATGGAGTCATTTACTTGAGGTTCATATGTAGCTTTGACCATGTATTTACATACAGCATGAGAGATTATTATTAATAAAATGCAAAGCTTCATGACCAGTAGTCCTGAATATATTATTACCTAGATATTAATCATTACCTTGCATGTTTAAATAATAAAATGAACAATTGGCAAAATCCATCCTGAAAACTAATATATAGATCAAATTGCTACAAAGCAGGTTGCCATCTGTTCATATTGTGTAAGAGAATAATTATTTTCCTTGGATTGCATTCAGTCAGGTTGCATAATTTTCACCCAAACCCGCATCTAGTGTTTCCATTATCACAATTCACTGGTGTATGTATAATATGCAGCAATCTCTAATTATTGGTTCCTACTTTCATAACCACATTATGATGCCAATACATACTTTTATATATTTTAGCCACTTCATTTCTAATTAAACATGTATGTTTACTTTTCTATCTATATCAGTTCCATTACAGAAAACAAGAATATTTTCATTCAGATCTCTTTTTCACATCTATCCATTTCTCATAGCTTCACAAATATGAATCTGTTTTTTGTTCATTTCATTTGATTCATACTACACCATTTACTCCTCTTTCATTTCAGTCATAATCATCTATATCAGCGGTTCTCAACCTGTGGGTCGCGACCCCTTTGGGAGTCGAACGACCTTTTCACAGGGGTCGCCGCGCGCGCTAGCCCGCCATCTTGGTGCCACCGTCAGCAGGGGTGAAATACTCCCGGTTCGGCCGTGCCTGCAGGTCGCCGGACAGCCGGTAGCGACGGAAGCGGGAGACTTCGCCCACCCGCCTGGACGACGCCATTTGGGTTCTTTTACCTTCTGCGCATGCGCAGAGGGTAAAAGAACCCAAATGGCGGTGTCTGGGCGGGTGGGCAAAGTCTCCCGCTTCCGTCGCTACCAGCTGTCCGGCGACCCGCAGGCATGCCCGAACTGGGAGCATTTCACCCCTGGTGCCACGCCCCCTTCGTCACCTCATCGCGCGCGGGGAGGAGGGGGCGGGAGTCGCGGCGGCGGGGTGGGGGTCGTGGGAGGGTCACGGCATTAGGAAGGTTGAGAACCACTGATCTATATACTATGGTTGTTACCAGGTTACCAGTCTATATCACATATAGAAACGATGCTGAACCTTTGGGGCTTGGCAGGAATTCAGAAAATGCGTACCTTGACTCTGCTGGTATGTCACACACACCCTGCCCACCCAGAAGAAAAGCGGTCTCTCTGACTTTCTCTCTGGACTGTCCTTTCCTCTCTTCCAGATTCACCTCTCTAGACCTTCTGGAAGTCCTGCGAGAGATACTACTCTTGGGGGGATTCCGGAGCCCTAGAAAATAGTGCAAGAATGCTCTCATGATTTTCAGATGCCTCAGGTTGCGCAAGGGCAAGGTCTTCCCACGCAACTTCCAGAGGCTGTAGAGGGCTGGCGTGTCATCAAAATGGCATGGTATGTGATAGGTTTGCCATCACTGACATACATTATTCATTGCTAAAGTGAGCCCAGTATAGGTCACTAATGCATAGTTTGGCCACAAGTACAACTGAAATCCAGTTTTATTCTTAACATGCTCTCACTGTTCTTTGCAGAATTAGATCTCAAATTTAGAAAATGTCTTGCAAGCCATTGTTGTTCTGCTCATCCCACTCATGTGGCAGTACATGCAGTGTATTGAAAATAAGATAATGAACACAGACTGATTTAGAAATTTCTCCAGGATAAAAAATTATGCCTCATTATTTATAATGCATTAATGAAGTATACTAGGAGATCAAGCTCAGCCCTTTTGTTCCGTTTTCTAATGTTGTTTCATAGCCTATTTAGGTTTCATGGTTTCATTGTTGCTCATCTCATTTATTCTTGCATAACTACCAGTGCCAGGTCTTTTGTTATAAAGCAGAATTGTGCTATAGGCAATTCACTAAGGAGATGGGAGCAGACTTTCAAAGTATTAAATGGAAAGCAACAAGAATTAACAAATTATATGGGGTTATGTAAATTGACTATAGAAAGTAGTACATATACTTACAGCTAAATTTCAGATTTCTTTTCCTATGCTATAAATCTCACTGCCTAACTTAATATAAAAAAATTGAACCTTATACCTGGACTTGAAAGTTTGTTGATAGTTTTCATGTTTTTTCCAGCTAAATATGTGCTTGCTTGGACTGATTGCAGCTTATCTGGGAAATAAGTTTCACTGAGATTATTGGGCTTTGATTCTCTAGACACAGAGAATCATATAAAGCATCTGTATAAAGCAGAACAGAACTTTCTGATTTGCAGATTTCACTAATTTTGATGCCTCCTGAATTTCTGGCTCCTCTTCCACAAAGCCTGATTCCAGAATAGTGCAAACAAAACCAAGGACACCTTTAGTTTTTCTGAGAAGTATGGTTTTCTGCATATGGGTATGTAGGCATGTACTCTCATTTCACTGAGAGTAGTGGCAGAAGTGTTTTAGTGCAGGCACATGTGTGCACAAGTAGGAACAGCTTTCAAAGCAGCCATGTGAGCCTTCAGAAGGCTCCTACTACTTTAATGTTTTTGAGAAAGGACGCTTTATCCATACCAATAGCTTTGTGTAACATCTGTTCTTGAATAATTTGCAAAGCTGCATTGAGTAATACTGTCTAAGGACAAGGTTGCTTGGTGTGTTTTGGAGCTTCCTTGAGTGAGCAACTAAAAAACAGATCTCCCAAATGTTTTACTCCCTCCCCCTTGATAGGCTTTTCAGGTAAGAGATTGAGAACTGGGTCTTTCAAAGTCTTTTAAACCATAGTGTTCTACAATATTATAAAGTACATACTCAACTTTGTCACAAAGCAAATTGTGTATTATTTCTTAGTACTGTTTCAGGTTGTAGAAAATTATCTAGAAATTTCTATTAGTGCATGGGCATATTATTTAAAGTACTGTATTAAGCAACAAGGAGTGAATGAGACAAAATAGTATGGAGAACAGGAATGTGTATCTTCCTTCTGCCTCAAGATGAGCCCTATTTTAACAGTGTTTCTTGCAAGTGAGTTGACCCAGGGCCCAAAGTTGGCCCAGTTGGGGAGATGTTAGAGGTACAAAAACTTAAGACACCAATTTTGCTCCTTAAAATTATGAATTGCCTCCAAAATGTTAAAAAAGCCAGGTTTTGAGGCTTGAAAAAGAAGTTGTCAGACTGCATTTTGTATCCCTCATGTATAAATCAAAAATGTTAAAGTTCCCTCAATATTCTAATTTCCAGTTGTACACAAACTAACTACATATCTGGTTTCTCAGGGGAAATCTTCACTTCAGTTTGAAAAGAAATAAATCTTGTTCAAATTAAGCAGCCTTAAGTCCAAAGAAAATATCTGAAAGAACACACAATTTGTTTAGGTGGATGCTTCTTCATCAAAAGTTTTTTTTATAGGGGAGGGAACTAGGCCAATATCTTGTAATCATTATTATGATGCTTAATGAGTTCAGAGCAATTCTAAGCATAATTATTGTTAAGATAAAATATGAAACTAATGATTTGAATGTTTCTTATTTTAGGATCCTGAAATCTTTTAATATTACTAGTTATTAATATTATTTGAAATGGGTCCCATTCATCAAGTGTGAGTTACTGTCAGAAAATATGATTTTTTTGGATTAACGTTGCATTTAGAATGTAAATTCAAAGTCAATTCAAAAGTTACAGAAAATAATTTGATGCAACGTAGAAATTTGAGTTTAGATAAATATTGAAAGGCATAAATATGGGATAAGGGCACCATTATGTATATTTTTCAAGAAGTGTTCCCGGGTGCATCTTATGTTGCACTGTATGAATACAGAACAGTACACACAGATACATGTTTAGTTGAGTGAGACAGTTTCCTCATTTGTAATAAATATTATTGTAGGAAGCCTCCCCCCCCCGAATAACATATTTCAAAGAATAAGAAAAGAAATGGAATATAATATTTCCCGTAAAGAAGAGGAGAAAAATCTTAACAGAAACAGTAAGCAGTCCCAGTCTTTCCTCCACTAAAACAACTTGCAGGCAAAGCTTAAGGAAACTAAGTTTCATTCAAAAAACAATGTATACATCGTAAAACCTGATTTGGCTAAAGCATCTCCAAATACTGTAGATGGCAGAATAGACCAAGAGCTGCAACTGACAAGATTAGGCTGACAGGGTTAGATCAGGGAGACAAATAACTAGGACTTGCACTTATACCCGTTTTTCACACTTATGACCATTGCAGCATCCCCTTGGCCACGTGATTAAAATTCAGATGCTTGGCAACTGATTCCTATTTATGACGGTTGCAGTGTCCTGGGGTTATGTGATCCCCTTTTGTGACCTTCTGACAAGCAAAGTTGACGGGGAAGCCAGATTCACTTAACAGTGGTGTTCCTAACTTAACCACTGGAGGGATTAGCTTAACAACAGTTGCAAGAAAAGTTGTAAAATGGAGCAAAGCTCACTTTTCCCCTTTACCTTTAGGGCTGGTCACGACTTTGCAGACCATAATAGAAATCTTGCAACACAATGAAATAATAAAGGACACACAGACCCAGACATCTCAAATACAAACCCCCCAAAATATATAAAAACTCATCTACTGATCAGACCAATTTTCCAGCTGCCCCCAGAAACGCTTGCTGTTGTCATTGCTGTCTCGGCCAATAAACCTCCTTTCCAATTGCAGCCTGCTTCAAAGTTTTTATTGGTCTGTGTTTCTCTCCTGGCTTGAAATAAGACACGAATTAGATTTAACTTCCAATATCTTTTATATGCAAGATGTTTTGCAACCTTTTATTTTTAATACTGTATAGGATTCAGTATGTTTTCAGGTGCACAAGAATTGTGCGGCATTAGGTTTATTTTTATCATTTACATAGGATTGTGAATGCTATGAGCATTGGGGTAGGCATCAATCACTGTCAATGACAAGATATTTTGGAAGCTCTGGTTTAAATTGTCAGGGAGGCATCAAGCTACCTACCTATGCTTTAATCAAGTTACTTAAAGTAAGTTGTTTTCAAAAAATACTTCTTGTTTTATGATATTGCATAACTTTAACAAACTGAAAGACACCTATCCACACCAAGTAAAAATGAGATTACCACTTTCTTAAAAAAAAAATCCAGCTTTGCTTTTAAGAAGAAAAAAAATCAAAAGAACATTTGAAATGGTGCAGCATAACTAATTCCTATTTCTTACTGTATTTGCAATCTACATTTTTGTAAGAAGCAAAACAAAACTTTTAAGTTAATTTGTAAAAATTACTTTTTAAATTAGTCTTTGAAAAATATAAACAAAGTAGAATGCATGAAGTATAAAATTGAGGGGAATACTTAAGTATTGTGGTGTGAAAATGTTAATTGGAAGCTAACATTTGTCTTCAGAGCAAATGACTTCTAAATATTTTTCCATATAGCAATAGCAATAGCACTTAGACTTATATACCGCTTTATAGGGCTTTACAGCCCTCTCTAAGCGGTTCACAGAGTCAGCATATTGCCCCCAACAATCTGGGTCCTCATTTTACCCACCTCTGAAGGATGGAAGGCTGAGTCAACCTTGAGCCGGTGAGATTTGAACCGCCGAACTGCAGCTAGCAGTCAGCTGAAGTAGCCTGCAGTACTGCACTCTAACCACTGCGCCACCTCGGCTCTTTTCCATATTTTTCCATATTCACACTGTGCTGGAACTTTTGGAAAATTAGTGGCTAAATTGTGACAACTGTTGTATAGTCTGAAGAATTGATGCATAAGTATAGAAAAAATTAGTAAGTGTAGTTGGTGCTTTTACATGAGGCATACAAAGAAATTTGTGGCTAGAAGAAAAAGAAGAAAATCACTGTACTTCTAGTTTGGTATGCTAAAAATATCAAAGAAGAAATGGTTGGTGCTATTTGGAAACATTCCTATGATGTTATACAGTAACTATTGATTTTAAAAAGACAATCAAAGTACCACATGTCAGTAAGCCAGAAAATGGCTGAAGTCTCTTGGGAAGCTTTGCCCATTGTAGTCTGTGATGCCATTGTATGACAAGGTAGGTTAAATATGATGACATAAAAGAAAGAACAAGTTCTGTGAATATTTTTTACCTTACTTAAGCTACTTATGAACAATGGACAATGAGTAAAAAAAGTACTGTACAAATAGATATGCTCATACCAATTAATATACAACTAACAGATATGGTTTTTTTAAAGAAATGTTGCCAAAAGTGTAATCCATATTAAGTAACATAGCGAAGATAGTGAAAAGTTAATAGTACAGCGTGACATCTAATTATAATCTGAAAAGGGACCATGGACGGTACCATTACAATATATAAAGATAGGACTCAGAATACTTCTTGGGCTGTTAGAGAGTACAGACCTAGAAAGGGTAGCAGTGGACAATATCACAAGTTTGCCTTCTAATAGAGTATTTATGAATTGTTATGACTAAATGATGAATAAAAAAACAAACAAGAAAACATTTGAATGTATATCTTTAAGTTAAAAACATTTATTAAGAAAGTTTGTGGATATCAAGCTTCATGTGTCAGGTTTTAGTAAACCTGAGTCATAATCATATTTGAAATAGTAATTTTTTGGACTGGGGGCATATTTAAAATTTGAAAAAAAATAGTTGGGCCTAATATGGTGGGTCTAAACATCTGTCTATGTGACCATTACAATGCAATTAAAAATATCAAACGGACAAAATTAACTATCAAACATCACTAGAATTTGAAATCCTCCGCTGAAATCTTGTAAGACATTAGAGAGGAATCCTAATTGTGTATAAAGCTTGGAAATTTTAAGAGTTTCTGGCATTTAAAATTTTATTTTAGTGTTCATATCTGGGACTGCAGGTATAATTTACAGTTGTAAAATGGTATCTCAAATTTTTCATAAGTTTTGGATGCATTTTCATTCCGTTCTTTAGAATTTCTGAATGGCTTGTTAATGTTTGAGGGAGTCACACTGAAGTAATCTTGCAGATCTGATTTCTCAAGCATTGGATAAAATTTTTGTTTTAAAAAGATCTCCTTATGGATGCCAAACTGCAGCTAAGTGGGTCTCTCTCAAATTTGAGTTCCCTTGTCCAGGAATTACTGTAAATCCTAAAATGTTCTTTCTTTCATGTGTTATAAATTTTGTAAATTGCGGTTTTGTTCAATGGGGCAGTTAAATTCCAAGGAGTTAAATATATACAAACAATAAATTAGGTTTTTTAAAATATTCTTTTGATTGTTCCTTTTTCTTCATAGAGTGATCAATGCAGGGAAAAGTACACATAATGAGGACCAAGCAAGTTGCGAAGTGCTTACGGTAAAGAAGAAAATCGGGACAACAAATTCAACACCAAACAGAAATTCCTCTAGTAAGCGGAGATCGTCATTGCCCAATGGGGAAGGATTGCAGTTGAAAGAGAACTCAGTAAGTCTCTGTATCTTCTCAGTGATTCAGCAAGACAGTTGGTTCACCTATAAACATTTTGGTACAAGAACACACACATGCACAACACACACACACACACACACACACACACACACACACACACACACACTCAACTAGTGTTTTCTTAACAAGTTTATCTTCTTTCCTAAAATGTGAGCAATACTGCTGTGAAACATACTACTAGAGGGCACTGTTACTCTGCAAGTTCAAGCATTTTGTTTTTTAGTCCATACTACAAGTCTGGAATGATGAAACTGAATAAAGTTATCATAGCATAATTATTATTACACTAAAAGTGTAATAATGCACAATTACATGCTGCTGGAGGTGAGAGTTCCTCCGCCCTAGAGCATTTGTTTTATCTGTGTGGTAAAGATCTTCCTGTGTGCTGTATTAACATGTAGCAATACAAGTGAGACATTCTAGGTGGGGTGTTTAGACTTATTAATGAAAGTTCCTTAAAAGCTTAATAAGTTTTTAAGGAAAAGATTGTCCTGGATTCTTGGCAAACCTGTATGAATTGGATGTGAGCCAAATGCAATTGCTGATTCAACTTGAACAGATGAGTTGAGCTGATTTGACAGTTTAAGATTAAATCTCCAAATTATATGTAGACATATTCATATGTATGCAAAATAAACTGCCCTTGTGGATAAGAACAACTTTGAATGTTTTTCAGAGTTTGTTCAAAAAATGTTCTTGTACAAGCAGATAACAAAGTAGATTGTAGAGCTAGACCAAGAGTTATGTTATGCTTAGATTCTCCCCATATATTCTCCTCCCTCAAAACTATCTCAATCATTTGGGAAAATGTATGAACCTGCTTTTATTCTACTAATGGGAGAGTCACAATGAAATATTTCCTAAAAAATACTTCTTTCCTTAAACAGGAATCGGATAGCATCTCTTTTCATTATTGGTCATTATTTGATGGCCATGCTGGATCTGGAGCAGCTGTGGTAGCCTCCAAGTTGCTGCAGCATCATATTGTAGAGCAGTTGCAGGAGATTGTGGACATCCTGAAAAACTCTGCTGTTCCACCCCCAACCTGCCTGGGAGAAGAGCCAGAAAGCATGAATGCCAACAGCAGAACTCTAACCCGGGCAGCCTCATTGAGAGGAAGTGTTGGAGCTCCAGGTTCACCTGGCACTCCACCTACTCGCTTCTTTACAGAAAAGAAGATCTCGCAGGAATGCCTTGTCATGGGAGCTATTGAAACTGCATTCAGGGAAATGGTAAGTATAGTTTGGTACTTCAGGAAATCATTTTGCACTCAAAATGGAGTGTTTCAAATTGAAAAAGTTTAAAAACTCTTTGCACCTTCCTATTCTATTCCATTACTATCACCAATCTTTATCAACATCATCTTCATCCATTATGTACACTCATGCTGAAGTCTCTGTGGATTGGCACTGCTATGGTTAGAACATTTCAGGAAATGGTTCAATAATTTTAAGGTTAAAAATGTCTCTTTTCCTTAAATTTGATATATCTGTTGCCGGTTTCCTTCCCTCCCACCCTTCAAAGTCGGGACAAAAATTCATAATGGAATTTTGAACTGAGTTCCAATGAAGATATATATGGAATGGGATATATGTGTTACAGAGAAAAAAGAGGCCAACTCTTTATAGATTTTGTAAAACTCTTCCTCTTTTGTCCTTTTGGCTTTTAATCATCGCATGACTTCCAATAATTAGGACCTGAAATTGTTTTATAATTAGAAGGGTTAACATCAACATAGATTAGATTATTCCCCCCCCCCCCCCAATACTGCTGCAGAATATAAACTAAAAATAACTGCATCCAGTTAGGATATATACACACTCACACAGTATACACACACACACACACACACACACACACACACACACACAAAGTTATTTAACACTGCTTGATAGTTCTAGAATACGGTAATACTGAACTGTACATAAAACAAAATCTATCCATCTTTTTGTTGTTTTTCTTCCAGTAAATAAAAATAAGTTAATACTAAAGAACAACATGTTATATGAGGATTTTAATTTAATATAAAATTTTGCAGAATGGAATTTGATAATATTTGATGTCACTATATGATGGATTTTCTTTGTATCAGGTTTTTAGACAATGGGTATATCTAGAAATCTGCAGATTTGCATATGGATCCAAACGTGATATTATTGAATAATAACTATCAAAGAATACATTTTAATTTTGGTCCTAGATTAACATATGTGAATGGAAAAACGTTTCCATTAATGTAAAATGGTTCTCCTCAATGACCTTCATGTGCTGGTAGAACCCCCAGTATCAGTTCTCTTCCATTTTGGAAGGCCCAAAGCTTTTAGATCGAAGGTGTAGATTCTGATCTGATTAATAGACTGACAGGTAGAACAGGTTCAGTTTTATAAAATTTGAGCATCTGTATTTTGCTCAGTTGAATCATAATCATTTTTTCCTCATTAGTACCCCATAATGACAAAGTGAAAACAGAATTTTAGAAATGTCTGTAAATTTATTAAAAAGAAAAAAACTGAAATATCACATTGGCATAAGTATTCAGACCCTTTGCAGCAACACTTGAAATTTAGCTCTGGTGCCCTCTATTTCTCTTAATAGTTGCTGACATGTTCCTACACCTTGATTGGAGTCCACCTGTGGTAAATTAAATTGATTGGACATGATTTGAAAAGGCATACACTCAATAGAAGGCCTCACAGCTGACAATGCATATTGTAGCAGAGCAAAAGCCATGAGGTCAAATGAACTTTCAGCAGAGCTCAGAGACAGGATTATTGCAAGGCACAGATCTGGGAAAGGCTACAATAAAATTTCTGCTGCACTGAAGGTTCCTAAAAGCACAATGGCTTCCATAATTCTCAAATGGAAGAAGTTTGGCACAACCAGGATTTTTCCAAGAGCTGGTCACCCAGTCAAACTGAGCAATCGGGGGCCTTAGTAAGAAAGGTACCAAGAATCTGATGGTCACTCTGACTGAGTTCCAGAGATCCTGTATGGAGATGGGACGGAATTCTAGAAGGACAACAATCACTGCAACCCTCCACGGATCTGGGCTTTATTGCAGAGTGGTTTGACGGAAGCCGCTTCTCAATGCAAAACACATGAAAGCTTGCTTGGAGTTTGCAAAAAAGCATCTGAAGGACTCTGAGACTGTGAGGAACAAGATTCTCTGGTCTCATGAAACCAAGATTGAACTGTTTGGCTTCAATTCTAAATGTTATGTCTAGAAGGTACCGGGCATCGCTCATCACCTGCCCATCATCATCCCAAAAGTGAAGCATGGTGATGGCAGCATCATGCTGTGGAGGTGTTTTTCAGCAGCACGGATTGGAAGCCTGGTCAGGGTTGAGGGAAAACTGAATGGAGCAAAGTACAGGGATATGCTCAATGAAAACCTGTTCCACAGTGGTCAGGACCTCAGACTGGGCTGAAGGTTCACTTGCCAACATGACAACGATCCTAAGCACACAGTCAAGACAATACAGGAGTGGCCTAGGTACAACTTTGTGAATGTCCCAGAGTGGCCCAGCCAGAGCCCCCCTATTGAACATCTCTGGAGGTACCTGAAAATGGCTGTCCACTGATGGTCGCCATCCAACCTGACTAAGCTTGACATGATTTGCAAGGAAGAATGACAGAAAATCCCCCAATCCAGGTGTGCAAAGCATGTCGCATCATATGTCAGATCCCAAAGAGTGATTGTGCCATTCAGTTGAGAGAAGGGGGGGCCTTGGGTTCGATTTATTAGCATTGCCTGTGTCAATTGATGGTTTACAACTTATACCCTGGTGCCAAGCATCCTGAGATCTCTTCACCTTTGGAGAAGGTTTATGAGGGGCAATGTGGGATGTTTCACTTTAATGGATAACGGAAGATGGTCAGAGAAATGTATGTTTATCCGGTTCCCAGAGCAGCTGATAAAGAAAACATTTTCACACTTGTGTATTGGCTAGAATCTGCATTCTGGCTAATAGGAGGGGTCTCTACTGCTTTAACTCTACCTGCTTTGCCTAAGGGTATTCAGACGTTGCTTTGAATGGAATGCTTTCACTTCTGCTTAATAAAAGATCCTTTTGAAATACATTGTTTCAGAAGTTCTCGCTTTCTTAAGTTAGTCGGAGAGGCAATCCTTACATCATACCCAAAAAGACTCGAGGCTGTAATTGCTGCCAAAGGTGCTTCAACAAAGTACTGAGTGAACGGTCTGAGTACTTATACCAATGTGATATTTCAGTTTTTTCTTTTCAATAAATTTCTAAAATTCTGTTTTCACTTTGTCAATATGGGGTACTGAATGTAGATTAATGAGAAAAATGAATTTCAACAACTGTAGAATCAGACTGCAGCATAACAAGATTGACAAAAGTAAAGGGGATCTGAATATATTTTGGCTTCATCAAAAAGTACACAGTTCACACATGAGTCAGGAGATGGCCTCATTGGGTAGTGTAGCATTTGCTGTCATAAAGCTGTAACTGATTAAATGCTATTAAGCCATCTGTGCTGAATAGTGCTGGATCTTATTTTTGAGAAATGCTATTATCACTGCAAACCGTACCCTGTTTTAATCAGCTTTAAGAGTACTGCGAAGACCTGCTGAAACACTAATCTTGTATTTCTAGTGTAAGAATATGAAAAGGCTGAATGGGAACCTTTTTACAGGCATTTCATACAAGTAAAAGTTTTTGTACAAGGGGTGTATTTGTAGGAATTAGAAGTAGATGAAGCACGGGCCCTGTTTGACATTCAGCTTCTCTGAACACACATGCAAATACACACACACACACACACACACACACATACACACGACAAGCCCCATGCTTTTCTTTAATCCCATGTGCATAGATGTCGTCTACTCTGCAGTTTTCTGTACCTTGGAATGGACATTTCTGCAGTGGGGAATCCACTCTACTTTGTAGATTGCCCCGTGTGATTTAAAACTCTGGATTTCTGGATTTCAGATTAATAAATGACTTTAATCAAAGGTGCTCAACATATAGGCCTAGGATTTATGTGAGTCACAAACTTAGTTTGTGTCAAGATGGCTCCCAGAACTGTTGTATTGTCAGATTTTGAAGCAGAAAAATTAACATAAAAATGATCTTTTAAAAAGCAATTCCTGTTCTTCATATTTGGTAAAGTGAGATGATTTTCATTTCAGGCTGTTCAGTTTGCTGCAAAACAGAAAGAACAGGAACAACAAGGAAACTCTTAGTATAATCTAACAGTGGGTGCAGGTAGTCCTCGACCTACACCCATTCTTTTAGTGACCGATCAAAGTTACAATGGCACTGAAAAAAGAAATTTATCATTGTTTTTCACACTTATGTCCCTTGCAGCATCCCCATGATCAGTGACTAAATTCAGATGCTTGGCAACTGGTTCATATTTATGATGGGTGCTGAGTCCAGGGATCATGTGGAGTCACCTTTTGTGACTTTTTGACAAGCAAAGTCAATGTGGAAGCCAGATTCATTTTACAGCTGTATTAATAAGTTAATAACTGCAGTAATTCACTTAACAACTGTGGCAAGAAAGGAAATAAAACGGGGCAAAACTCATTGAGCAACTGTCCCATTTAGCAACCGAAATTTTGGGCTCAATTGTGGTCGTAAGTTGAGGACTATTGTATTCTGCTTCTGGCTGTCAGGTTGTAGTTCGAAGATAATATATTACTGCATCTACCATTTTTTTCTGTTGTAGTGCTTATTTTTGGAATAGTCTCTTCCTAAAATGTACTAGTGAAAAATTGTTGAATCAAGATGTGAACTGAGATTAAAATCTTAGTATTTGACCTCCTTGGTTTGGACATGCAAGAACCATCCTTTCTGTATCTTGCAACTTAAATTATTTGTCAACTCTGAAGCGAACCTGGCTGAAGCCATCTTTTGCTGCCTCATAGTTGCCACGAACTCTGAAAAGGGGAAGGGAGGGGTAAGTAGATAGACCGGCTAACAGTCAAAACAAAAAGTTTTTCTTGTGGGAACCAAGGTAACCCAACAGGTGGCAGTTGAAGGAGGAGAGGAGTGACCAAGCAGCCTGCCAGCTACTTTCATTGGACAATGTGTCTGGTGACATTTGGGGAGGGAAATACTTGCTCTTTTAATTAGAGGGAAAACCGCGGGAACTTTTAGAGTTGGTTTTCACTAGCTGTGCCGATATGATGTATCCAATAAATATGTTCTTTGAGCAATCTACCTGCCTCGGAATTGTGCTTTTAGCGGATGCGTTACTTGGAACACTGACATTATTACAGTCCATGCTGTGACTCTGATTACATGGTGTATGTTTCAAATAATTTTTTAATAGTACTTTGCTTTCTTGCTACCTTCCTTAATCAGTTGCTTTTTCTGCTCAAGAGTTAAACATTCATTAATTTTTATTCTCCTAGTGTGCCAAAGGCAGAAGAAAAAAACCTAGCATGATCTACTTTTCAATTCAAGCATCACTCAGATTTATTGTACATGTTGAAATTACTTTCTAAATTATGATGTAATTTCCCCCCCCTCAGGATTTGCAGATAGAACGTGAAAGAACTGTCTTCAATATATCTGGTGGTTGTACAGCTCTTGTGGTGGTGTATTTACTGGGGAAACTCTATGTGGCAAATGCAGGTGATAGCAGGTAAGCTACATTTGTCATTTGGCTGGAAAATTGTAAGTAAAGTTTTTTAATATTTACATTTGTGTGTGTTTAACTAAAACATAAAATGTATTTCTGTCCTCTTTCATGAATTTCAGTTTTCACAAAAATTAACTAATTCTGAATGAAGTTATGTTGTTTGCCACTTTCTGATGCTAAATCTTTCCTTCTGCCAGTGTCTTAGCTGACTTGAAGTTTCTGGGACAATCTCTGAAATTTTTCTTCCCCTTCCTTTTAATGCTCTACCATTTCTTCTTGCTGCGTCACAAGTTAAACATGTTTCAGTGTTCGTCTTTTTTTTTTGTCAAAAAAGCAAATAGGCCAGCAATCCAGAGTGAATGCATCAGTCTGAAGTACTGAAATAACTTGTAATGTAATTATATTTTATGTGATTGATTTTTTTGCCTTGAATATAAAACTTTGATTCATTTGGCAAATTCATATGTTAAAGTGTTCTTAAAATGGGATCAAGTCCTTGTGTGAAGACCAGGCCAATTCCCCCATCCCCACTTGAACAATACTTCTATACTTCTCACTCTGTTGTGGTTTGTATACTCTAATTTTTAATTATTTTTTTATTTCCCCCCCTTTTTTTAAAGCACAGATTTTAGCATTGTTTGCACAAAGTTGCATTGCTGTTGTGCAATAGCATTTTTATTAGTTCTGCTAATGTTTTAGCAGTACATTACAACATAAATACAATGCATTAAGCATAATGCATATCAAGTGCACTGGCTGCCAATCTCTAAAACTATTCTGATAATGCAGAATTTACAGCAAAATTCTCAGCCAAAGATTTGTATGGATCAATATATAAAATTTACTTTTGACTCCATAATCAATCGTTTCTTTTATAAGAATTTCCTTAGAAGAATATAAGAATAACACTTCTTTGACTGATTTCTTCATCTGAGCCTAACATACTAGACTATTATGAAAATGACTAGACCTTCTATATCTGTGTAAGAAAATTCTTTCAGTAACTGCAATGTTAGAGCAATCCAGATGGTAATAGGGAAGTGGCCTGGCAGAGCAGCGATAGTCAGTAAATCCAAATAAAACAATTTTTTTAAAGAAATCCAACACAGAACTTCTCTAGGTGTACATATTATGACTAGTACTAGTCATATTAGAAATGTACATATTTACTACAGTATTTTTAAGCCATTGCTTAAATACTAACGTTTATGTTTAGCTATTTATGCAAGCAGTTAGTAGATGCATTTCAAGAACTAGTGTATTTAATTGTAGGAGTCAATGGGGAACAATCATACTTATACAATTTCTTTTCCTCTATTCCTTTCCTACTGTTGCTGTTTTCTGATCCATATAATAAATAACTTCTTGCTGAGGATATAGTAAACTCTTGTTTGTTCATTGTATCTGTCCCGTCTCTGCCTTTATCACATTCAAAATACTTCTTCAAACATGCATATGTTTCTGCCTCACCTATGTGAAATTCCTAATGTCTGGAGCCTTTTGATAAAATGAGCACATATTTCCTGTGTTTTCAAATTCCTAACAACTGTCAAAAAGGAGTTGGTAAATGATTTATCTTCGTCACTTCTTAGCAGATTGTTGAATCTGTTATAGAGAGATGCAGTTCATTGCTGTGTTTCAAATAATTTCTGGTTGAAAAGGTATGTAATAGAATCAGGGCATCCTATACTTTTTAACAGCAGGAAGAGAGAGTTTTTTCTTTTTCCTTTAGAGCAGGGATGTCAAACTCGGTGTCACGTGATGTATCGCGACTTTTTCCCCCTTCGCTAAACTGGGCATGGCCAGCACGTGATGCATCCAGCCCGCAGGCCACGAGTTTGACAGCCCTGCTTTAGAGCATTCAAATGCCAGATGACCTTGTACAAATGAAATTACTCTTTCAACTCTGCAGCATGGTAGTATTTGCTCTGCAGCTTAAGCAGGATGACTTTCTCCTACAGTATTTGGATTTCAGCTTTCCCTCTTTAGAAGAAGCTTGAAATCTAAGCTATATCACAGAGTTGCTAAAATATGTTGAGTGTGTTAGTACCCAGCATGTAACCTTCCTATTTGATGGTTTATGAACCAAGGTATGCTAGAATACAGATTTTCTCCATATTGGTGGAGATAGCATCCAGGAATGGGTTGACCTCAGTTGATTGGACTGAGTCTGTCAGAGTTGTAATGCCACGTCTCTGTTGCTAGGGCTTCCCAGCTTTTGACTCAGTCCTTCAGTCAGGACAGACGTGTCGAGAGTTTCTCCTTCAAGGTTTATATTATTCCTGGATGCTTCTTCACCAACAGAATTTGACAACCGTGAGTTCGACCAGCTGACTCCCCTCTAGGGTGGTTGAGTCGCTGGGATATCTCCAGCGACAAGGGCTTCGGCTCCAGCCGCTGGATAGGCTCCTCTGCTGTTAGGTTAGCAAGGACTGCTGTCAATTCTGCTAACCTAATCCGATGTTCCGTGGAGCAGGAGTCACTCCGGAACAACTGTGGAGCTCCGCGCTCCCGTGACAACAGCAGAGGCAGCAAGTTGAGCTTTGCGCTTCCATGAACAGGGGAAGCGGCGATCAGTGGAGCTTCGTGCTCCCGCTTTTGGCCGACTTGGGCGGCCATTACAGGAACTCCGTGCTCCGTGAAGAGGCTTTGGCAAGCCGCCCGACAATTGGAACAGCAGCGCTGAAGCGCTAGTGGAGCTCCGCACTCCCGGTCAGCCAGATGGACAATCCCTGGCTATCGCCCTATCGCCCCCCCCACAACAGGCGCCGCGGTGTTCAGAGGAGCTTCACGCTTCCATTTAAGAGCCGCCAGCCACCACTAATTGATCAGGAGCTCGCGCTCCACAGATAGCTGCCAGCCATTACAGGAGCTCTGCGCTCCATTTCTAACAGCTAACAGCCTCGGCCTGAGCTAAGGACTTGCGCTCCAGGGCTCGACGCTGCAATTCTTCGGCTGAGCCAGAGCTCTCCCTACAAGTCCAATATCTGCAGCTTAGTCTCATCCGAGACTAGAAAGGGCACAAAAATAAAGAATTCAAAATGGCGGACGGAGCGGCAGTTGACAGCTGCACTGAGGCAGCTATGACAACAGCCCATAGAGCAACAGAGCGTAAAGCTAAAGCTCACAGCAGGGCTGCTAAACTAGGAAATCCTCCAAGGCAGAGCTAAAAGATCAAAAGCGCAGAGACCAGGCCCTTCAAAAAATCTGTGATAGGGCTAACAAAGATAGAGGCCATGCCTCAGATAGGCATAGTGAGTCCTGTGTTTCTGACAGGCCAAGTTTGCAAGAACTGCCACCAGAGGGTGATGTAGATCAACTCTCCCTTCAAAGTTTCCCCTTGCCTATCTCCAATGCAGGGCTATGGGGCTCTACCTCAGACCTTCCTAACCCAGCAAGGGATAGTGCGAGGACCAGTAAAGGCCCCAAAGCAGCTCCTTCGGCCACCTTCACTCCCAACGGCTGCAGGCCTGCGCCCAGAGATAGGTAAGGAACTTTTAATACCTGATAATATTCAGGATATTATTGCAGAAGCCATCAAGCAGGGCATTTCTGCTGGATTGCAGCAGCCCAGACGGGCATATTCTGAGGTCTCTGCCTTCTCAGCCAATTGCTTGGACCTGTGTCACGAGGAATTTCCTCCATTACAAGACCCAGGTTCCCCAGCTCCTTCTCATGAGAGCCAGCCATCACTTTCAGAGGAAGTAGAGCAAAGGGAATTAGACCTGTCAGAGGATGAAGGCCTAGTGCCTGACCAGCCCGCCTTTACCGGGCTAATTCCTCCTAGCGTTTTCAAATCCCTTCTTTTCAAGGCTACAAATGCAGCCCATCTAGGGTCACGCAGTGAAGGGCCAGAAACACCAGCTCCCAGGAGTTAGCGGATCCCCTCTTTTCGGAACCGAGCAAGGAAGCAGAAGTCATCCCTTCGCCCCGACTATTTGTAGACATGGTCCAATGGCAGTGGGCGGCTCTGGGGACGGCCCCAATTCCTTCTTCGACCAACAAACGGTTCTTTAATGTCCGCCCAGAATTAGCTAAGGTGCTCCAGACCCCATCTGTGGACGCACCTATGGCCACCTTGATGTCCTCCTCCAACATATCTGGAGAACCTGAGGAAGGCCTGAGACCAGAGGATAGGCGTTCGGATCAGTCACTACAGAGAGCCCATCAGGCAGCCGCCTGGGCAATCCGCTCTGCGACTACTGCATCCTTCTTTAACTGAGCCACATTGCTCTGGCTCCGCCAGATGCAAGAAAAAATTCTAACAACGGATGCAAGGATGCATCAAGATCTCAACAAGATCGTGGCGGCGGTACAGTTTTCAGCTGACGCAACACTAAACACGGCCCGTTTTGCCTCCAAGGCCATTGCATCCTCTGTGGCTGCTCGCCGCCTACTCTGGCTGCGACAATGGCAGGCGGACACCCGCCACAAGTGGCGCCTTGCCTCTGCCCCTTTCACAGGAGATAAGTTGTTTGCGGAGGCTCTGGAGCCCATGTTAGTGGAAACCAGAGACAAGCGCAAGTTTTTACCATCATCGCAGCGGAGGGGTGAATTTCGTCCCTACCCTCCTGTCCGCTGTCCTTCCTTTCGGGGGCCTGATTTGGCCACGGGTTCCTCCTGCTTGCAGGGGGTTTTCGGCCAGAGACAAAGAGTACATCAAGACAGAGGTACTAGAGGTAGACCCTTTCCAACGAAACCGCCCTTTCGGGGAGGAGGAAGTTGTTCCTTTCATCGCCCCAAGTAACTGCACGTCCATAGCTCCCATTGGGGGTCGCCTGGCCCTTTTTGCCAACTGATGGGAGGAGATTACATCAGATGCTTGTGTCAGGGAGACGGTGAGATCAGGTCTCTCCCTGGAATTCCTCTCCACTCCCCCAAGGTTTTTTATCCGCTGTCCAGTCTCGAAAGACACTTCTAAAAGGGCCCTCATGGATTCAGCTGTACAGCACCTGCTGGACATTCGAGCTATTCAGCGGGTCCCAGAGGGCCAACTAGGGCAGGGATTCTACTCAATTCTTTTTTTTGGTTCCCAAGACCTTGGTGGGTGGAGAGCTATTCTTGACCTCAAAAGACTGAACCGTCATCTGGTATATAGGCGGTTCAAAATGCAGTCGCTTCAATCGATTCTTGGGGGCATCAGAGAGGGCGACTTCCTCACCTCAATTGATTTAACGGAGGCTTACCTGCATATACCTATTCTGCCCTTACATCGGCAATACCTTAGGTTTTACTATGCAGGCACTCACTACCAGTATAGGCCCCTACCATTCGGCCTCTCTTCTGCGCCTAGAGTGTTCACAAAAATATTAGCCTTGGTGGCCCATCTCAGGTCTATGCCCGTGCGTGTCCAATGTTACCTGGATGATATCTTAATCCAGTCCTCCTCTATCCATCAAGCAAGAGAGGACCTCCAGGTAACTGTCCAGACACTTAGACACCACGGGTTCTCTATTAACATGGAGAAGAGCCACTTCACATCTTCTACCCGCCTGCTCCATCTGGGAGCAGTTATAGATTCCCTTGAGTGCAGGGTGTATCTGTCCCAGGAGTGACAGGACAGTCTCAGGGACCTGGCAGGTAAGGTCCAAAGAGAGCGCAAAGTGTCCTTAGCACTGCTCTCAAAGCTCCTGGGCAAGATGGTGTCCAGCATTTCCATCACACCATGGGCATGCCTGCACTCCAGAGACCTTCAATGGTTTCTTTTACCTTTCCAGAGGACAGGCAGGAGCAGTTCGCCAGCCAGGGTCCAGGTTTCCAGGGAGGTTCTCCATTCCCTCAACAGGTGGATGTCGCCGTCCATCTCCAAAGGATGCCTATTCCGAGAGCCTCAATGCCTAATTGTAACAACGGATACCAGCCTCTTCGGTTGGGGGGCACACTTCCAATCGCGCATGGCTTAGGGTCAGTGGAACCAAGTCGACCGAATACAGAACATCAGTTGGTTAGAGCTGCTGGCAGTCCACCTGGCCCTCCATCATTTCCAGCACTTGGTCTCAGGCAACCACATTTTAGTGCTAATGGACAATGTGGCCGCAAAGGCGCACATAAATCGTCAGGGGGGTACCAGATCAAGGTCCCTCATGCAGGAGGCCAGGCGGCTGGGCCTCTGGGAAGAGAGACATCTGATGTCCATCTCTGCGGACTACATCTCCGGGGTGTCAAACGTGCAGGCGGACTGGCTCAGCAGAACAGCCATCGACCACGCAGAGTGGCGCCTGCACCCGTCCCTCTTCTGGGAACTGACAGGCCGTTTTGGCCTCCCGGAGGTGGATCTGTTTGCCACCCCAGAAAAATCGCAGCTGCCGAGGTTCTACTCAAGGTTCCTGTCTCCGGGGGCGGAGGGAGTCGATGCTTTCCGCAGCCCGTGGCCTCCAGGACTTCTGTATGCCTTCCCTCCACTTCTCCTCCTTCCAAGGGTAATCAGGAAGGTCCTGGAGGAGAAGGCGGAGGTCTAGCTCCTAGCTCCACATTGGCCCAGGAGACCTTGTTTCGCCGACCTTGTGAATCTCTCGGTGGCTCAACCCTGGAGGATCCCTCAGGACGAGGTCTCCCTCAGCCAGGGGGCGTTGGTCCACCCGGATCCTCAGTGGCTCCAACTGACCACCTGGTTCTTGAGTGGAGCGCTTTGAGAGGGGACAATTTTTCCTCCAGGGTCATCAAGACTATTGAGGCCTCTAGGAGACCTTCCACTGAGCGCATATACTCCACCACATGGAAGGCCTTTTGTAATTGGTGCATCAAGTCAGGACTTTCCACAGTAGAGGTATCAATAGCCCAGATTCTGGAATTCCTCCAGGATGGTCTAGATAAAGGGCTATCACCCAACACCATCCGGAGGCAGGTGGCCCTGTCCTCAGTATTGGCTTGTGGATCGCTGGAATCACTCGCCCAGCATCCCACAGTCCGCAGATTTCTCAGGGGCGCGACTAACCTGTGTCCCCTGGTAGTGCACAGGTACCCTACCTGGGACCTGTCCAAGGTATTCAAATCCCTCACTGGGGCCCCATATGAACCCTTACGATCAGCCAGCCTGCGCCTTCTTTCGTGTAAGGTGGCATTTTTGGTGGCCATTACATCGGCCAGGCGGATCTCGGAGCTAGCTGCTCTATCAGTGAGGAGTGACCTGTGTGTTTTTCACACAGATCGGTTGGATCCCTCCTTCATACCCAAGGTGAACACTTGGTTCCACAGGGCACAGGAACTGATATTGCCCAATTTCTGCCCTAACCCAGTCCACCCCTTGGAGAAGAGATGGCACACCTTGGACGTGAGGAGGAGCCTCCGCATCTATGTTAAGAGGACTGCCAACCTGAGGAAAACAGAGGCCCTGTTTATTTCTTATCAACCAGCTACCTTAAGTAACAGGGTTACATCTTCCACCATGGGGCGGTGGCTGAGATTAAACATTGCCAAGGCATATGAGTTACAGTCCCTTCCTAGACCCAAGCGAGTGACAGCGCACTGAACCCGGAGCGCGGCTATGACAGCGGCGTGGGCAACACAGGCCTCTCTAGAGGAGATCTGCAGAGTGGCCACTTGGTCTTCTCCTTCTCCATTTATTAAGCATGATAAATTGGACATCTTCGCCTTGGCGGAGGCGGCATTCGGTCACCGGGTCCTTCAGCGTGTCCATACAGAGAGGGAGACCTCGGACCAGACTGTAGCCCGCCCATAGGACAGCCAGCTTTGGTATGTCCCATTCCTGGATGCTATCTTCACCAACATGGAGAAGGGGCGTTGGTCTTACCTGATACGCTCCTTCTCATTGGGTGGAGATAGCATCCAGTCCCACCCAGAGGACTGTATGGTTTCGGTCTATGAGGAAGATCTTCGATGACGACATGTTGAGTCTGGGAAGCCCTAGCACCAGAGGTGTGGCATTACAACTCTGACAGTCCAATCAGCTGAACAGACGAGGTCAACCCATTCCTGGATGCTATCTCCACCCAATGAGAAGGAGCGTATCAGGTAAGACCAATGCCCCTTTTCCTTACCTTCCTTATGAAGGTGCCTTGGGAAAAATTGGATTTAGATTATGGTTTTGGCATACTGGACAAAGTGTGATTTATTAACTTTTATTATCAGGGAATTCTTCATGTAGCCTGGATATGACTTAAGACTCCAAATTGAGTTTACTCCTGTGTTTTACTAAAAACCATTATGTGATAGACTTGATTGATTAAAATAATGATGGAGGTTAGTATCTGTAGGTCTGTGGAAGATTGAGTTTAGTATATTAGGGAAGTACATTATGAAGAGTTTAATTTAACAAATGAAATTAAAGAAAGAAAAATAGACATGTTGTATGTCTCTGAATTTAAGAAAAAGGAAAGAATATAGCAAATCTGAAGAAAAGTAGACTGGTCTTGTGGAATAGAGTTCAATATATGCTGAGAAATAAAGTGCAGTTTTAATTATGAATGACATGGCTATTGCTAACAGGAGAAGTCAGAAGAAGTGTCATCTAGGTTGATATAAATGCATATGAAAGTACAATAGGAGCCTATAGATTAGTGAATCTATAGGCTATATATCTGATTAAAGGTGATAATAGAAGATTTAGATATGATGCTTGGTAACATTGCCCAACATTTTGAATACATGTGATCCAAGGAAAAAATTAAAATTCTGTTAGGTACTATGAATGGATGGAATTGTTGCGGAATAAGATGATAAACTGATTACAATATGTACAAATTCTGTCATTCCTTAAACATATACATGAAATAATTTATTCTTTTTTATGAATAATAGAGTTGGAAACAAGATAGGCATCAAATAAATTTCATAATAAAAATTTCATAATAAATAAATAAAAAAACATTGAAGTAGAGAAAAGTACCAAAAGGCTAGTGTCAAAAATTTGGGGTTTCTGGAAAGCAAATTCAACCCTTAGAACACGTATGGAAATGAGAACTTCATAAAAAAGCCAAAGATAGAAAATAGAATGCTTTATTAAGACAGAACATCATCATATTATATCTTTAACTAAAGAACTGGCTCCTAATTGCATATACTATAGCAAGTTATCTTGCCATATTGCTCAACTCCTTTTGTTTCTTCAGCATCTTGGTCTCCACTTCAGCTTTAAGAATTCTTTCTTTCTTGAATAAACCTTGTGCATCAAATTTATAGTACAAAAATAGATAACATCTTAGGAATTGCTTTCCTACTGTTGCCATGACACCCTGCACTTCAGCTACTTGTACACAAGATCTCTCTAATAAGAGTCAGGCCTGCATTTTTCTTCAATTACTGGACCACATGGTGGCTATGACATCTGTTGTTTCCCACTCTTGTCTTTGAATGTGTTCCTTATACTACTTTTACTTCTGTTTCATTTCTCCAGGATGGACATAAGACAATCCTTTCTCTCAATTTTGCCTTGAGTTAGAGAATTCCTCCATTGGTGGCTAATTTCAGACAATCTCACTTCAGATGCAGTATTTCGAAGAAGCAATTAAATTATAACAATGGAATAAACTATGAACTAAATCTCTAACATTTACACTGTCATAACTTAAAGAAAATTGATAAAAAATGTTTTACAGATGCTACACAACTTCATCAATAATATTTAAGATGGTCAAATCATATAATACCTTGGAAATGCCATGACATAGATGGAATGTTTCATCGTATATGGTATACATGTAAAAGAACTGAGATAATCTCACTTGGAAGTGTTCTCTTCATGCTTCCCTCTCCAATACACTGTGTGCACATTTATTAGGCAAATTAGTATTTTGACCATATCATTTTTATGCTTATTTTCCACTTCCAAGCTGTATAAACTTGAATGTTTAGTGGATATAAGCATATCGGGTGATTATTTGTGTAATGAGGGTGTGGCCTAAGGAGATCAACACCCTATATCAAGGTGTGCATAATTATTAGGCAGCTTCTTTTCCTCAGGCAAAATGGGCCAAAAAATAGATTTAACTGACTGAAAAGTCAAAAATTGTAAAAAGTCTTTCAGAGGGATGCAGCACTCTTGAAATTGCTAGGATATTGGGACGTGAACACAGAACCATCAAACGTTTTGTTGCAAATAGTCAACAGGGTCGCAAGAAACATGTTGAGAAAAAAAGACACACATTAACTGCCAAAGATTTGAGAAGAATCAAATGTGAAGCTACCAGGGACCCATTATCCTCCAGTGCTGTCATATTCCAGAACTGCAACTTACCTGCAGTGCCCAGAAGTACAAGGTGTTCAGTGCTCAGAGACATGGCCAAGGTAAGGAAGGCTGAGATCCTACCACCACTGAACAAGACACATAAGTTGAAACTGCAAGACTGAGCCAAGAAATATCTGAAGACAGATTTTTCAAAGGTTTTATGGACTAATGAGATGAGAGTGACCCTTGACAGACCACATGGATGGGCCTGTGGCTGGATCGGTAATGGGCACAGAGCTCCACTTCAACTCAAGAAACCAGCAAGGTGGAGGTGTGGTTCTGGTATGGGCTAGTATAATTGAAGATGAGGTAGTTGGACCTTTTCAGGTTGAAGATGGACTCAAAATCAACTCCCAAACCTACTACCAGTTTTTAGAAGACACTTTCATCAAGCAGTGGTACAGGAAAAAGTCTGCATCTTTCAAGAAGACCATGATTTTTATGCAGGACAATGCTCCATTGCTTGCATCAAAGTACTCCACTGCATACCTAGCCAGTAAAGGCATTAAAGATGAAAGAATAATGACATGGCCCCCTTCTTCACCTGACCTAAACCCTATTGAGAACTTGTGGGCCCGTCTTAAACGGGAGATTTACGGTGAAGGAAAACAGCACACCTCTCTGAACAGTGTTTGGGAGGCTGTGGTTGTTGCTGCACAAAAAGTTGATCGTCAACAGATGAAGAAACTGACAGACTCCATGAATGGAAGACTTATGACTGTTATTGAAAAGAAGGGTGGCTATATTGGTCACTTTTTTTTTTTTAAATGTCAGAAATGCTTATTAGTACATTTTAGTTGTTTGTTTATTATTCTCACTTTAACAGATGCAAATAAATGAATGAGATGGGCAAATTTTTCGTTTTTCATTTACTGGTAGTTGCATAATAGTTCTGCACACTAGTAGTTGCCCAATAATTGTGCACACATAGATATTCTCCTAAGAAAGTCAAAACTTCACTTTTACTTTCTTAAATATTCAGGTTTGAAGTTTATTCACATTTTGGATTGACCAAGAGTGCTGTAGTTGTTCAATAATAAAATTAATCCTCCAAAATACAACTTGCCGAATAATTGTGCACACAATGTATATGTTATTATCACCAGCACATTAATACCTGATGGGGAGTTCACCTTTGTGCTCTCTGCATCTAAGGTGCTTGCTCCAGGCATGATAGTTGCAAACTTGAACTAGTCAGAGTTTGGAAGCTACTTCCAAACCTTTGTAGGCTGTATCCATGGGTAGCCTCATAGTTGCAATGCTCCAAGAAGCCTGAGCTGCAGACTACCATGAGTCCCCAGCCAACCTTAGCTAGCCCAGTAGCCCAGCACAAAGCTTCAGGTGCCCCATCCCAGCTAAGCAGCATGGCCCAAAGCCCTAGCATGGCACTGTGGTGCAACATCCCTGCCCCATTCACGTTGGAGTCTGAGGCTTCTGTCCTATTGCACTCTGCTACCTAGCTGATCTTTACCATCTTCTTGTTCCCACTGCTGCTGAGGTTTGCCTGTCTTTTGCAAGGCAGCTACTGGCTACACAAAGCTTTCTTCTCAAGGTCTCACAAGGAAACTGCTGTGTGTTACCTCAGGACAAAGGCCTGCATCTGCATTCTGAAGGACCAAGCCTAGTGTGCTTCATCAACAGTGGCAGACAGAAATTGGCAAAGGTCAGCTGGGGATGGCAGAGAGTAGGGTGGGGGGGGCTGTGGAACGGAGGGGGCCAAAAGGGCAGAGAAGGGAAGAGATAGCAATAGCAATAGCACTTAGATTTATATACTGCTTCACAGTGCTTTACAACCTCTCTAAGCGGAGAGTCAGGATATTGCCTCCAACAATTTGGGACCTCATTTTACCAACTTCGGAAGGATGGAAGGCTGAGTCAACCAGCCGGTGAGAATCGAAATGCCGAACTGCTGGCAGTCAGCAGAAGTAGCCTGTAGTACTGCATTCTAACCACTGTGCCAACAAGAGATAGGCAATGGAGGTGATTGAAGTGCACCCTGTGGTTATAAATATGCCTGTTTGATCACAAGTTTGATCACATGTGCACTCCAACTACTATAACTTAAGAACCATTTGTTCAGTGCTATTGTAACTTCAAATGGTCACTGAACAAATGGTCATTATACTGTAGTCATTGCCTAATGTAACACATAATTTATGATATAGATATATAAGGAGAGAGAATATTGCATAGCAGCCTAAGCAATGTGTGTGTCCTGTTTATCCAACTAAATTCTTAAGCAACAAGTCAAGAGTGTGTATATTTCTTTATTAAACATTTGAAGAATAATTTGGGAACCAATTTAGAATTTTCACAAATGTTTGATAGCTAGTTTAGAATGTAATAAATATTATTTATTTCATTGCCCTTTTTATTTAATCATGCCTTTCATGTATAAATTTAACAAATTAATAACTCATTCAGAAAGTGGAAATCTAAAAAAGATAAGAAGCAATGATAAATATTTCAAATATATGTTTGGAGTTCATTATTTGGTTTCTAGTATTTATTCTTTGTTCTTTGTTGGACAATATAGGGGTGGCTGTGTTTCCTTCTGTCTCTCCTTTAAAAAACTGATGGAGAATATTTCAAATTTTTTATTGCAGTGAAATTCTTGGAAGGTATTCAGTCAAAAATTTGTAGAGGTAATACTTTCTCTACATGTTTGCTATCTTTGCCATTTTCTTCCCAATCTACCAAAATAATGAAGCAGATGCTAGTGCTTCCCCTTTTTATGGATATTTTTAATCTATAAATTTGACTTTCAACCAAAAATATCTGTTGGGTCCAAGCCTAATCTCCACCTAAATCACCACAACCTCCTTTGTCATTCTTAGAACTTAGAATAACAGAGTTGGAAGGGACCTTGGAGGTCTTCTAGTCCAATCTCCTGCTTAGGCAGGAAACCCTATACTATTTCAGACAAATGGTTATCCAATCTCTTCTTAAAAACTTCCAGTGTTGGAGCATTTACAACTTCTGGAGGCAAGTTGTTCCACTGATTAACTGTTCTAACTGTCAGGAAATTTCTCCTTAGTTCTAAGTTGCTTCTCTCCTTGATTAGTTTCCACCCATTGCTTCTTGTCCTACCCTCAGGTGCTTTGGTGAATAGCTTGACTCCCTCTTCTTTGTGGCAGCCCCCGAGATATTGGAACACTGCTATTATGTCACCCCTAGTCCTTCTTTTTATCAGACTAGACATACCCAGTTCCTGCAACCGTTCTTTATATGTTTTAGCCTCCAGTTCCCTAATCATCTGTCGAGCCCAAATTTGACATGTGTAGCCATTTTATTTAGCTCTCTATTATACTCATTTATTCCTTTTCTTTCTCATTACTATGTAAGGGGGGTTTTCGGGCTCACCACTTTCTTAAGGTGGGGGGAAGGAGCGAATAGATAGTAAGGATTGTTTTGGCTAGGTGACTTTATTTCCCATGGGAACAGAGGCTGCTCCTGGTGAGAATGGAAGATGGAGTTTGAAGACACCGAGAAATGTGGATTGAGTGTTTATTGGAGAATGTGACTTTTGAGGGATGTTTCTAACTTACAATATTATGTGGTGTAATTCTGGTTTGTGTCAGATCTGGAATTACAACTGCCTATTTGATGCTTACCTAAATAAAAGACATTTGTTTTGGAAGATGGACTTTGCCTATTTCTTTTTTGAATGGGTTTCATCACTTGGAAACCTGACATCATCTTTGTTGCTCTTCTCTGCACTCTTTCGAGAGTCTCAACATCTTTTTTACATTGTGGTGACCAAAACTGGATGCAGTATTCCAAGTGTGGCCTTACCAAGGCATTATAAAGTGGTATTAACACTTCACGTGATCTTGATTCTATCCCTCTGTTTATGCAGCCTAGAACTGTGTTGGCTTTTTTGGCAGCTTCAGCACACTGCTGGCTCATATTTAAATGATTGTCCACTAGAACTCCAAGATCCCTCTCACAGTTACTACTATTGAGCGAGGTACCACATATACTGTACCTGTGCATTTTGGTTTTTTGCCTAAATGTAGAAACTTACTTTTTTCACCATTGAATTTCATTTTGTTAGATAGCGTCCAATGTTCAAGTCTGTCAAGATCCTTCTGTAACTTAAGCCTATCTTCTGGAGTGTTGGCTAGCTTGGTGTCGTCTACATACTTCCCTCCATGTAGATGCAGTTCCATTGAGGACTACACGTTGAGTGTGGTTGGTCAGCCAGTTACGAATCCATCTGGTGGTGATGCTGTCTAACCCACATTTTTCTATTTTACCAAGTAGTAGGTTAGGGTCTACTTTAAAAAAGAATTCATGTATGAAATATTTTACCAATATAGTGCCAATTGGGACAAGGGTTTTGGATCAAACAGCTTAATTTAGGCAAAAAGGAATGAAAATGAGCATCATTCTAAAGTGGTTTTTTTGTTTTGTTTTTTTGCATTTGAATAATGATGTCATTTTAGACCATGTTAACAAGATATTTGATCTGAAAGATGCATAGAATTGAATTATTGTTTGAGAAAAAACATATTTCACAAGGCTGCTTTGTCACCGAGGAGTTTTCAGTCAGTGTTGACATTCTCCCCAGCACACATTATCTTGCCTCGTATCACAGCAAGTCTCCAAGATCTAACTGTGTGCTTATAAAATAAGTTAATATCTATAGTCAGCATGACAGACTGAGCAGTGAAACCTCTTAATATCTAGTAATAACATCCAGATGTTTCCTTGAAGCCCTCCTTTATAAGGAGAATTTATATCACAACTTTTTTTACATCAATGTATGGCATAATACTTTGAGTTGCATTTTTCTTTATGTCAGCCTGCCCCATTCCATAGTCCTGCAGAAGCACTGGACTTCAGCTCCCATAATGCTCACCCAGCACAGTTGACACATAGCACTACTGGAAGGTGCTAGATAAACAAATACTTTCATTTACAATACCCTCAACTTTAGAATAGCAATATTGTAAGGCCATCGATTTGTACTGTTTCTTCAAGTGCATGATGAGAAGTGGATATTCTTTTAAAAGACCAAAGGTAGTTTTCTTATGAACTAGCTCATGTGGTAGTATTCTTAGGTCCGTATTTCAGATAAACAAATTGCTCAATTTGTTCCTTTTTATTAAATATAGCATTAGGTAAAGTTACTTAAGAATTCATTTATTGAATGGTTAGTGACTGAAAAAGGATTTCCTCAAATGAGGAAATCTCAATTTGGTCACCAGTAGAGCTATTGCTGGCAGTTCTAAATAAGTACAGTATCTGCTGAGACTGTTTAGAACAGCGGTTCTCAACCTGTGGGTCGCGACCCCTTTGG
>QLTV01002141.1:3441014-3472259 GCA_003457575.1 Thermophis baileyi
AAAGAAAGAAAGAAAGAAAGAAAGAAAGAAAGAAAGAAAGAAAGAAAGAACTTACTTATGACCACAATTGAGCCCAAAATTTTGGTTGCTAAGCAAGAGCGTTGTTAAGTGAGTTTCACCACATTATACAAGTTGGCCACGCCCACCCAGTCACATGACCACCAAGCCACGGCCACCAAGCCACGCCCACAGAACCGGTAGGGAAAATTTTTAGATTTCACCACTGCCCCCCACCTCAAGTCAACTTGGTCAAAGGCTGAAATTATAAGGATTAGACTACAAAACATCCAGAGGAAAGTACATTGGAACAGACTGGGGACAGTTTAGAACTTTGGAAGAGAATTATATGCCCAAATTTTCATTTATTGATAGTGGAATAAAGCACCATTTCTAGAAACAGGTAGACATAATGGCAATTCTCTAAAAGCTCTTCTCTTTTTCCTTTCCATGGGTTATTTTTCAGGTAAGAGTTTATAATCTTCTCCAGTATGAGCATGGACCAGATGATGTGCTTATCTTAGCTACTGATGGACTCTGGGATGTACTATTAAATGAAGAAGTAGCAGAAGCCATCACTAATTTCCTGCCAAACTGTGACCCTGATGATCCACACAGGCATGTAACCTCTCTTCTGTAAGCTATCTTTGAAATTGTCCTGCTTTTTCTTGAGGATAACATTGAGGGTATTTTGTTATAACATTTGCTTACCACTTAGAACAAAAAGCATTTTCAGCATGGTTTTCGTACTGTATTTCACAAGAGGCTAATTTTAGTTCTAAAATTTTAAAGTGAATACAAATATATACAAATAAAAAAATTATTGTAAACAAAAATGTGATGGAATCAGTTCAGTTTGCATCAAAGCAAATTTTACTGATTTCTGAATTCTGAAAAGTTAGACAACGAAATAAAATATTTATTACTGTCTGCATACGTTACAGTTAAGAGATGCGCTTTTGTGAAGTATAGATTTAGGAAGTTCAGCTATTGCTTAAAAGCTGACCAAGCTATTCTATGCCCTGTAGGGAAGAAGATCATTTTTTAAAACATTTAAGCTGATCTGCTTTCCATCTCTGATATTCACTCACTTTGTAAAGACAAAGATGAATGCCTGCATATAGCAGTGATTGATGGACTGATTGTATGGTCATATTCTGAAAAATGCAAGCACACAGAAATCCTAGAATATGGACAAACATCTTGCTAATAGTTCTATTATGTGAATTTGTAATAAATGTCAGTTTGGGTAGGAAAGGGGTATTAAACAGGAAGTAATATCTGAATTGATTCATAACTGCAGATCTTAAAAAGGTATACTGACAGTTGAGCACTTTTGTAATCCTAATGTATATCAAAATGAATACATTGTGCAAGCTTCTGTTTTGAAGACTTTGTACTGCAATGCACAATTAAACTTAGTTCCTAGTAAACATCCAGCTTTAATACACTACCTAGAACCTAGACTAGTTACTGTACCTCAAGGCAGTTATTAGATTTGAAAACAAGAGAAATGTTTAGATATAAGAGGTATTTCTGCAACTTTTCAACTAGATCACTTGTTCACATGCATTCTTTTAGATTTACGAACGTCTTTTATTTCATGAAATAAAACACAGTTATTTCTGACAAACTATTTCTTAAATGATGTTCTTGTCAATATCATTGTATGTATGTATGCATGCATGCATAAACACACAGATGTGCTCATGTGTACAAACACACTTGATGAGGTCCACAATCTTATTTAGTAGAAGATATCCTAGGTCTCAATAAAGCAACAACCTTGCTCAAGGTACCAATATAGTATTCTGAAATTTGAGTACATCTTTTGGTCAATTTTTTTCTTAAATTGTCCTTAAGATCCACTCGTATATTGTTACTTATTAGTGATATTATAGGAGTAGATGTTAAGGAGAGTTCAAATGAGAGCTGTGTCTCATTTTTCTTTCTGCTCTTCCCTTATTATTGTTTGCAGTGTTTCTTTTTTAAGGTAGTAAATAAAAATGGACAGTTCAGATTGCTTACCCGAAGTGCCTTTTGTTGTCTTTGCAGTAGTTCCACGATCAATAAGTTTCAGGGAGAAGCAAACATATATTCTGAAGTGCTATACCAATTAGGTACTTCATTAGGGACGACTGATTGCTTGAAAGATACTTCAGCAATTTTGTAAAGTTGCTTTAAAAGTTGCATCTCAAATTCACTACATTAGAGAAGAAAGCATGATGTAATGTTGTTATTGATATTAATCCTCAGATTACTCGGAACATCTTGCTCATGTATTGCCAAGAAAGAAAAGCAGTCTTCATTATTTACATGCTTTATCTATTTTCTATCATTTTTTTTACTTCCATTTGCCTGCTCTTGTTTAATTTTAGCATTGTTTCTTCTGTAATACCTGTATATTTTTATTTTAACTATTGAGAATCTCTAATACTATGTTCCTTAATTTTCACTACACTTAAAGCAACCATATTTAAAGGATGAAAGATTACAAGCCTTTTCTACCGGTAGTTCCACTGTACTGGTTATACTTATTCTAGATCACAAATAGGCAACTTGGTTTGTTCCAGATGCTTTGAATTTGTTAGCTTCAACTAGTATGGGCAAGAATAGAAAGTTTGGGAAATAAAGCCCAGAATATCTGAAATAGATGAATACTCTGCTATATATATCAGTATGTTGTTGCAATATATCTGTGGTTGTTTATGCCAGATTAGTTGCCTCTTGGCCTGTGTAAATTATCCTTTGGTCTTCTGCTATATGATGGAGGATAAATGCTCTCTTCCTGCTCCTCTTGGGAAAAAAAATAAAGTTTAAGAGACATTAGACAAAGAAGAGATATCTTGTATTTATAATACATGTATTATATGAAATCTTATATCTTACACATCTTCTGATTGGGCATCATGTTTTACAGGTAGTCCTCGAGTTACGAATATAATGGAGCCTGCCCATACCATTCGTAACCAAAGGATTCGTGGGAGTGAATCTCGTACCTTGGAATGGGATCACTCCCTCCTTTTGCCCACACATTTGCTAATTGAATGCGAGGCTCGTTAAGTGCACATGAGGTATTTCAGGGTGGGGAAGCCCATGGGGGGCCTAGTGACCATGGGGGGGGCCTAGTGATGGAACAGGCCACCTGCCTACGACCACCCAAGGCCTCCCCAACCCACTGAAATACCTCATGCTCCCCACAATTGCTCCCCCCCAACCTGCCGCTCCGGGTACTTAACTTGTGAAGATCTAGCAAGCAGTTTCCTCTCCAGCCTCTCAGCTGCGTGCGCCCCTCCGACGCTCTGTTTGGGCCTCCATGTGCCTCTCCTGGCCCGTTGCAAGCCGAAATGGAGCTTCCAATCTGCCCCTTGCAGAGCCTTTGCAGTTGTTCATAAGGATGAACAACTGCTGTGGTGCTGCAAGATTTGTAGTTTCGGGACTTGTTTGTAAACTCTAGGGGGCGCTTATTGTGTAACTTTGAACGATCACTAAGGGAACGCTTGTAACCCAGGGATTACCTGTATTTCAGTCTGTATGTTTTCCAAAATGGAGAAAAGATTCAGTTACCTTCTTTTGTAGCATTCAAGCCCTACTTCAGTTTGGATTTCTCTAATATACCGGTAGCAGGAAACGTAATAACAGATCTCTCAGTATCTTCTCTAGTTTAATCTTGGGACTTCAGGTTTGCAGCTTTGCCTCGTGTAAACTTAATTAAGTTTCCTAGTGCCTAGACAGACTTATCCTACCTTGCTCAAGATCCCAAGGGTAATAGCTTTGCAATGTTTAGATTGGAACACTTTTTCCTTTCACATTGGAAATTATGTGCAAACTATGGTCTCATCTGTTGAGTTTATAACTTTTTTCAAAATAGTCAGAACATTTGGTCCTGGCTGAAGACTATGAATAAGGTACTGAAATCTGAATGTTGATAAAGCAAATTTATGGTGATTAATATGGCCCATCTATCAAACAATAAAGATCCTTTTTAACAGCAGTTTTCAATATTGGCTTTTCCTTCTTTGCCTACAGGTACACACTAGCAGCTCAGGATTTGGTAATGCGAGCTAGGGGAGTGCTGAAGGACAGAGGCTGGAGGATATCCAATGACCGACTGGGCTCAGGAGATGACATTTCGGTCTACGTCATACCTTTAATACATGGAAATAAACTCTTGTAAAAGCAGCATCAGTGCTAGTAACAGGAAATGTTTGATTATTAACAAGGTCCTTTGGAAAAGGCAGTCTTCTGATAAATGAAAGTAGTGGTTCAAACATTCTCTTAAGCTTGAGTAACCTGATCTCTTTGTACTTGAAAGCTAGGGCTGATTTGCACATAATCTCTTAGAGGTTGCAGCTTCCCTAAGCTTATATTATTGGTACATATCAGGACCAGAACTTCAGTGCTGCTAGTATATTTAGTGCTTTCTTTTTAATGTCCCTCCTGGTGAGGACGCTGTTGTGATCTAATTGAATTTATTTTTCCCAGTTTAATGTAGCCTAGAATGCTAAATGAGATGTGAATTGGGAAGACCATAATTGAAACTGGATAGGCAGCCTTTATTTTCCCAATTTCTGTGCTAGCTGACTTTAATTTAGAAGACATTTAATTTATAATTACTAAAGTTAGAAAAGCTGGTATTTACTTAGGTATTGTTTGCTGAAGGTAGTGATGTTTCAGTGGAGAGGTTCTAGAGTTTTGCTTATGCATATTAATTCAAGATTTTTCCCCTCTTCACTGTAATGAAAATGTATAGATTTTTCTATGTGCTTGGGTGGTGAAATTAGCTTTTTTCTGGTTTCAGTCTAGCAGCTGTCAATAAAATTGCCTAAGAGAATAGAGACATGTTGGGTGGTAAATCTATTTTTGTGTTAACTTTTTGTCAAGTGTGTAGCTATGATGTAGCAGACTGGGAGATTATTTTAATTAATATTTATTTGTTATCAGATTTTTAGTGCATTAGATACTTTGGTCTCCTCTTTCAATAGGATATGGTATTCCTATTGAAAGAATTTCCCTACCAATACTGTTGATTTGGATGTACTGGATAAATGTTTGTCTTGTTTTTTTCTTTAGCTATTTAATGCTAGTGAGTATTAGAACATTCCTTTAGAACAGTAAGCTGCTTCCATTTTCCTACTGTACTCTTTGAGCATTAATTTCTTTTACTGCTTCTATTGTATTCCATTGCCAGGATGTAGTAGGTAAAATGTAAATTATAAATCCATGTAGTATAGCAAGAATTTCTGAAGAACAAGCTTCATTAGTTCGTTTGTAATTGTCAATATTAATAAAATATCAAAATAGATAGGAATCTATTCCAGTAAGAAACTTACTCAAGCAAGTATTCATAATTATACATACATAATGCAAGCCACCTCTTCTGGAATTAGATGCTTGAGTTGGATTCCTCAGGTATTATCTTCTCAATCAAGAAATCTAGTAGCACATTCTATGTCATTCAAAAAGTAAATGATATGGCTGGAAAATAAGAGATCAACTTTTGAGAGATCTCAAATATTTTCCAAAAAAGAAGCTTTCAGCATAACAAGAAAATGGTTCTATTTGTTTCCATGTCTTTTTTCTTTAACATTTTCCCATCTTCATAGTATTAAGTTGATATTTTTTGTGGGGCAGGCATTTCATATACTGTCTTTGCATCAATACAAACGTTTCCCTCAGTAGGGTAGTGCTACTGTAAATAAGTTTGAATCTATAACTGAACAGTTAAAAATATAATTAATCTATGACATCTCTAAATATGTATGCAATAATGTATTTTATAGTAGGCTTCATGAAACTGTTATAAACATCGTTTCATAGTGTATAATCTTTTCAACTGTGTAAAGAAATCTGGAAGTGGATATTACACAGAATGTATTTCTGCATTCACAGTATGTACTTTTCAGTTCACTTAATATGGGTCACTATTGATGTTCAGTTTCATTTCATTCACATATGTGAAATCAGTGTTTTCTGGGTAAAATACTGTCACTGGTTCATCAACACTTTCTAATGTAGCATGTGTATGCAAAAATGTGCTGTTGTGTTGTTTGTCTTTATTTTGCTTTAACATATTCCTCACTTCCACCACTTAAACCCTCTTTAGACACAAATTGTCTCACTAGGTAATTAAAAATACAGTTTAATTTTTATGTTGCTCTACCACAGGGGTCCCCAACCCCCAGGCTGTAGACCGGTATTGGTCTGTGGCCCATTGGGAACTGGGTCACACAAACGGTGGGCAAACGTGGGAAGTTTCATTTGCGCATGCACAGGAACTAGGTTATGCACGCGAAATCATCCCCTCTCCGCCTGCCACCACTGTTGCTGCTGGTCCGTGGAGCTGGAAAGGTTGGGACCACTGCTCTACCACATGGACACATTGTATTTTATTATAGCCTTATTAGACACCTGGCATAAAAATGGGTCAGAATAGTCAATAGCACGAATTGTATGTATTCACCACTAATACATTATCTGTGCAGTTACTCTTTTTTACTTTTTTTCTATAATTGCTAGTTTTACAGTAATCTAATACTAGACAACACAGATTCAATTCCAATGTTGTGATTTTACATTAATTCTTTGCAGTTGCTACTTACCATATTTTTCGGAGTATAAGACGCTCATTAGTTTTTGGGGAGGAAAACAAGAAAATAAAATTCTGCTTCTGCCTACCAGCATCCATCGGTATTCATCTGGCTAGCGTCCTTGCAGCAAACAGCCTGGTCAGCTTCAGCACGTTATCGCAGCCTGATTCAGCACGAGCAGCTGATTGGCGGTTGGATTGGCCTCTGGAATACTGCCAATCAGCTGTTCCAGGCTGCGGGGATTGCCACAGCCCATCGCCGCCTCTGCGCATTGCGTTTTTGGCCTCTGCGTGTCGCATTTTTGGCCTCTGCATGCTCCATTTTAGACCCGTTCTAGGCTGCGGGGATCGCCACAGCACATTGCCACCGATTGCTGCCTCCGTGCGTCACGTTTTCGGCCTCCGCGTGTCGCATTTTCGGCTGGTTCCAGGCGGCGGGGATCGCTGTATCCCACACATTTTGTAGTGAAGTCTCTTCTTTTCTATTCTCTTAAAAAAAAAAAAGTCCAATCCTCTTTCCGTGGATTGAATAAATTCCTTTTCTTTTATTATCGGTTGATTCAACGTCCATCTTAATTTCCCTTTTTGTCCCTTCCATATAACTTTTATCAGATGATCCGCCCAATTGCTTATTTCTATATTTGTTTCTTGTACATTAGATTTTAGCTCTGCTGACATCCATATCATATCTATTCTTGACCAACACATATGTCTATTTGAATAAAATGAATATTGATTTTCCTTAGGATGCATCTCTCGCCATACATCTTGGATAAGTGTGTCTTATACTCCGAAAAGTACGGTAATTTGCATAAAGAAAAACATGGGCATCTGTAGAAGCTTCCTGTTTTTCATCAGTTATGAAAGCAACATCATGCAATTGTGCCACAAAATCCACCTCTTTTGGATGTAGATGTGATCTTATGACATATGTATAAAAGGGATAGGGTTTGCATCATGACAGTGCAATATTGCTTTTGTCAGTCTATCCCTTGACACCTTCCCCACAATAATATATCCATTAGCAATATCTTCAAAAGTAGCCTTAGAATTGACTACCTTTTGTTTTTCCAGGAGCAGTGACATCCTTATATCAAAATAACACATGGAAGCCAATTATAAATATCTTTGTAATCTGTCTTAACACTGTAACGGCTACCAAATACTTCCTGGAAATACCAAAAGTCCTAGTCAGGACAATTTTAAAAAATGTAGTCATGTCAATCTAATGCAAACCAAGCAACATTGACTCACTTAACTAAATTCAGAAATTTAAGCTGACACTTAAGTTTCCTTCCATCTCTATTGCTGCAGAGCTTCTTCAAAGTTTTGATCTTGTTCAAGATTGCTTTGAGTCAACAACGGTTCTCTCTCCCTCCCCACAAAGAAGTGTATTTTATATATGTCTTTGAGTAATATCCAGATGAACTTAAGTGGCAGCTATTTATAAACCTTTGCAAAGAATTTGGTGGTCTAGAACAATACACTATTGAAGGAACTGTATCAATTCCTGCAATTTCTGCATATGATAGAGTTGGAGTAGATTTCATGCCTTGTGTTATTAGATTGCAAATGAAGTCTTGCCAATCTCAACAGAGAGGCATCAAATGGTATCTCTCTTTTTTACTTGAGAAAGTTCCACTGTGTTAGCAAAACCTAGCTAAGACTTACATAACATCCCTTCTAGATGAATGCATGTGAAATAATACTCCAATAATTAATTCTATTATAGAGTTTATTATTATTTAGAGCAGGTTTCTCCAGATATACTAGTCTATATTTTCCAAATTAGTATTTGGGTTACTTTGAGCTTTGGTCATTTGGGGCATTGGAAGAATTGTCCAGCACATATGGAACAAAACAAGCTGAGGAAGACTACTTTAAAAGTAATGATGCTATACACCAAAATATTGAAAATTAACCAGATTGTAACTTCGTTATTATATATTAAAGATGTTGAAGGAGTGTTGTTAAGCAAAACTGAATACCCAATCTCACTCCTTCACTCATCCCCAACTGAGGAAACTTGTTCTTTAAAAAAAAAAAGACTGTCTCAGTTAAAATCTAACTGAAAACATTTCTAGAAAAATATAAATTCAGGTAAAATTCAGAAAAAAATTGTTGCTAATAGAGCGATTTAAATTATCCATGTTATTTGCCTGGTACTAAGTCAACAACATGGATCTTTCAAAATTCCAAGAGATGTATTAATTGCATCATTAGGTTTAAGTTTAACAACTGTGTAGTCTAAAATTTCCTTTACCACATAAGTAATATTTTGGGGGTGATTCTTCTAACAACTTATTTCCAATTGTAGCTAACAATTATAATATTTTTAATGAAATATTCCAATTCAAATTATCTAAGATGTTGTTTCATTACTTACCAATGCCCATGGAAAAGGATTCATCTTAGTTACAATTTAAAATCAGCAGCACATGAGAAGTGATCTTGGACTCCAAGCAATATTGAAATGGTTTCGTATCAAGAACTGTCAAATTGCTGAAAGTAAAGTAGTCACTGTATGTATTTTCTCTGAGGTTTGATTTTTAATTTTGATAATGAAGCACTACAACCCTACCAAGTCCATTTTGGTACTTTTGCCCTTTGTACATGCACTATTGCAGTTTGCATTTTACAAACATTTGCACATTCTCAATTTATTTTGTTTTCTTTTAGAAGTGTTGTAGGCAATGACCAATACCTCTAGAATCATTCTGCCAAACTATACCTGTATTTTACTTGAAAGAACCCTTTCCCTTCCAATCTCTGCTTTATTTTCCCCCACTGTATTTCATTTTAATTCAATGGCTGCCCATTATTTTAGTGGTATAGTGATTATATTTATGGAATATATTATTTTCTAGGCTCAGCATTCTACATGATGAAAATAATTTGATGGATAAAAATGATTTAGATTAATGTACTTAACATTGTGACTGTGAAATGTCAAACGTTTTGTAATTTAAGAACAAAAATGTTTAGCAAAGGGATATATTTTATGTGTTTTGAAAATTTTTAAGAAGAAAGCTGAAAAACCAGAAAAAATGTATGCACAATAAAGTTTTAAAATGGAATTGTAAAAAAAAAAAATAAACAGAAAAACTCATTTTGGCTGTTTATATTGGATGGGTGTTTCTGTGGGATTTATAGCTGATCGGTAAAAGCATAGAAATTTGCCAGTGATGACATGAAATCAAACGAAGAAAGTCTAATTAAGAACAATCTAAATACAGTATCAAACTTTATTGTGAAATTAAAAATTATTGTTATGCTATTGCTTTTCTACCTGTATATTTTAGGATATACAGTATATAAGTTCAGTGTAGAAGTCTTCTGCTTGGTGAAAAAGTGCTAAAGAAAACCAACAGGAAGGATGCATTACTTATTGCTCACAAAATTGTATTCATTTCATTAAGCTGGCCTTCAGTGTTTTATTGAGTACTATCAGAAGTCAGTCAAGTCAGCTTTTTCCTTGCTAGTTTATTTCAATTCATTGAATGCAGAATTTATTAATGTGTTTTTGTATAGAAAATACATGACTACTAATGAGATAATATACTGCTGGCATATAATAAATTGATTTATATGCAATCCTAATCTCTGATTCTTGAACTGTACTATTGTCTAAGGCAATAGTTAAGCTATCAAATTGAGTCATAAAGGACATCCTTGATGAATTCTACAAGGCATCTTAATAAATGAGATAATATAATGAAAGAGAAAATATGTATTAGTTCAATTGATAAAAAAGAGATCTATATTCAAACAATATTTAATTAAAAACTTTCCACTGCATCACATCTAACCCATATCCTGCTAAATTTGTGATCCTTCCTAGATGCTGGATTGGATGCCTGTATGTCACATCCTTATTCTTTGTGGTTTATATGCATTGGATTAATATCTCTCAAATATAGTGCTTTATCTATTTAGTTAATTAGCAGAGAGGCTTATGAGGCTGCCACCCCTACTGCAGAACGTACTTTCTGAAAGCACAAAATGGTCTCAAAATTGCAACTCTGCACACCCATGGTGTATTCTTTATATACTAATATAGGCAACAAATTTTAAAACCAATAGAATATAATTTCCTTATTGGAATAATTTCTTAATAGTAATTAAAATAGTCACATTACCAAATTGGCAATCTCTTTACAAATCTATGGCACAACTGCCTTTTGCTTTTTAAAGAAAATCTAGTTGCCAAGTCCTATCTTTCTTGTGTTCCTATATCTTGCTCTGTGATCTTTTTTTGACTTCTTCCATGCAAAATATAGACGGCAAGAAAACACTGAAAGGTTAAAATAGAAGTGGACTCTCAGTAACATGGTAATTTTGCTATTTGGTACACAGCCAAATACTTGCTGCAACCATTAGCTGCCATTCCAACATGATTGAAAGGCTGTTTAATAAGGGTAAATAAATAAAAACCAGGCTCACAAATGATTTTCTATCCCAGCAATCATTGGGCTAACCTCTGTGGTAAGTAAGCTTTCAAAGCAGCACAGATGGAATACCTGCACCTGGAATTAAGGCCATCTCTAGTATAGTTTAAGCAGCTGGATACAAATGAAACATGAATTAGCTGAGATTGTCTGAAACGTTCTATGTTATGTAAATACAAGTATTTCATTCTAAATTTTTCCTTCAGAATGATGTTACTTTTTAAAAACCATATATATTTATTGGAGCAGCTTACTGTGATGGGAATTCCCCATAATTTGGTGTAATTATAAGAAAAAATATGATTCTTGATGTAACAGTTTGGAAGTAATTTAAGTTACAGTGGACATGGCAAGGACAATGCAAGGGCAAAAAATCTTCAATTTTATTTTGAGTAGCTTATGATTCTGAATTAAAGATTGGTCTTGATGTCTGACTTAGACTTGAATATATTTGGCAACTGATCTTTAAAATATATTTTTAAAACCGTCTACAATGCTATAGGTCCGTGATGGCGAACCTATGGCACGCGTGCCACAGGTGGCACGCGGAGCCATATCTGAAGGCACGCGAGGCGTTGACCTATGTCAGCTCCAGCGCGCATATGCGTGCTGGCCAGCTGATTTTCGGCCTTCTGGAGGGCGGGGGAGGTCGTTTTTGCCTTCCCCAGGCTCCGGAGGCTTTCCTGAAGCCTGGGGAAGGCGAAAACGACCTCCCCCCCGCTCTCCAGAAGGCCGAAAATCAGCTGGAATGTTTTTCGCCATCCACAGGCTCCGGAGGCTTCAGTGAGCCCTGTGTGCATGCGGGGGGGGGCAGCGCAGGGGGTTGTGCGCGCATGCACGGGGGAGGGCATTGCATTATGGGTGTGGGCACGCTATCGCGCGTGCGCCCTTTTGGCACCCGAGCAAAAAAAGGTCCGCCATCACTGCTATAGGTAAGTTATAACTAAAGTAATCTTTTGTAATAGAACAAACATGTTTGCAAATACAATGTGTTTAGCTGTTCAAACAAGATTCAAATTAAGTTATGTGTTGTTATAAATTCCATAAGGAAAATCATGGCTTTTATCCTAGAATTTATATATAACTATTAAACAAATGGATTAGCAGAACTTTTTGACATAAAATTGCAAGCTGTGCTAATACAGGCAGTTGTCTATGGATATTCTCCATAGATATGTAGTTCTCACTTAAAGACTAGTCATTTTACAACTTCTCAAAGTTACAACTGTCACAGAACCATTATGCACTCCTGATCATTGTAAATGGTTGCCTATGACTGCCTACTGGTCTGGTAAATTTTATGACCCTTTATAGTGTTCCATGATCATGTAACTAAGTCGTGGTTTTTTTGTCAGTATCAGACAAAAAAAATGCCAATTCAAATGAATGTGTTCACTTAGCAACGGCCACGCTCACTTAATGACCACTGCAAAAAACATTGAAAATTAGTCAAGTAGGTAACTTACAATTGTAATTCCTGGCTCAGCTCTTTAGATTGCTATAGTGCATCAAAAGCTAATTTAAAAGACTGTCTTAATATATTGAACTAAACTCTGGTTTAAATCTGGTTAGATTATGCCACAATTGGTTGTGGATTAATGTGGTTCACACATTAATCCAAAACCAAATAATAATCTGATATTTGCTTCAGAAATTATATGCTCCCTTTGAATCCTGCGATTTGATTTCTGGAATTTAGTCTAAATAATTGCACCTTTTTAATAATCATGCAGTTTTCTTGTTCTCATAGGCATGCTGAAAATGTAGAAAATTAAATTTACATTCTTCTCTTTTTATTCTAATAAAAAAGCTTAAATTAAATGTTGTGGCTACTCATATTGGAAACTCCCTCTAAATTTATTCCTGTTTTTTATAGAGTATTTGGATATGCCCATGCCAACAGTATTTCTGGTGACATCCAGTGCAGATGTTATTTCAGTGATAAATACATTCTGTGCAAATGTTTATAAACCCAACCATTTAAAAAAATCCTTGTTAGATGTTAACTTGATGTGCTATCCAGTGCAGGTGTTTAATTTTAGTGAATGGCCTAAAACAAATCTCAAATATTATAAAGTACAGTGAGAACATAATGGAATCTCATCTGAGATGGGCAGCATATAAAATAAATAAATAAAAGGAGAATGGAACATGGGACACATATCAAGAACTATATGTGATGGGGGGGTGTAATCCTCCGCGTCTCCACTTTTCTATCCATTGATCCACTACTGAACGGGTTGATAGAATTGGTGCAAAGGATGGGTGCAAACTGCAAAGCTTGTAATATCAAAACGCTGCAGAGAAATTTTGTCTTTTACCGGGGTGGAAATTGGAATGGCTGAACAGCTTCGCCATTACTTCTAGTGCTACTAGTGCCGGGAAAAAAAAAAAAAGCCCTACAGCAGTTTGCCACAGAATAGGTTTACATTTCCCCCTTCTTTGAGGAATGGTACTGCCCAAGCTCTCTGGAACTGTACACCCTTATATTCTGTTAAATAACAGAGTTGGAAGGGACCTTTGGAGGTCTTCTAGTCCAACCCGCTGCAAATGCCATCTAATTTCTTCATAAAAACCTCCAATGATGGAGCACCCTTCGGGAGGCAAGTCGTTCCACTGATTTGTTTAACTTGGGGTTTATTCTCCCATGCTGGCTGGGGAATTCTGGGAGTTGAAGTCCACAAGTCTTAAAGTTGCCAGGTTTGGAGACCCCTGACTTAAAGGAAAGACCCAAAATATTGGTGGCAATTTTGAGCTGACTCAGCTATAGTCTACCCTTGGAGACACAATTCCCTAATTTCCCTATGTATATAATATGTATATGTATAGATACATATACATATTAATCACAGATAAGAGTCTTATCAAACAGGAAAACAAACTATCCAGCTATCAGCTCTTGTCTACTTTATTAGGCACACAGAAACTCCCGTTAACCCCAAAGTTACGAGGATGCTGGGACATGTAGTTTAATAACAAGCGGGAAAGCACCAGGTTGGGGAAAGCAAGTAGATCAGGGGTGAAATTCAAAAAGAAGATATACCAATTATTATACACAAAACAATAAAAGAGGTACACAAATACATAAGAGGACTTGGCCTTGGCCACGCCCACCCACCATCACATCAGCAAGCCACGCCCACCAAGCCGGTAGGGAAAATTTTTGAATTTCACCCCTGCCCCAAACCAAAAGTATGTGCACAAGCTCTTTCCTGCTAATTACTCTTTTCTCTTTCACTATTCTTTATGAACTGCATTGTACAAAATTGCTAAAATACCACTAACACATTTCTTTGGCTTCATTCTGTATTTTCTGCTTGAATAAGATCAATGTAAAATGACATCTAACATCAAGAATTATCGTTTAGTCTATACAGTATTTAACAATGAAGGCAAACTGTTCAGATGTTAGAACTTTTACTTAAGTACGGTTTTTTAATGTTGAAAAGACAGAGCAATACTCATGAAAAATCAAGAGATTTCTCTAAAATTCTTAAGAATTCTTTATTCCTATAATTTGAAATTATGTCTTCTATTTTTCATATTGCAGTTAAATAATGCAGTTAGATTGGATTGTCTTTATTGCTCACGGTAGATCTGTACAATCAAATGATGAATACGTTGTTTACAGAAGTCAAAGAAATAAATTCAAGACCAAATAAATATCTAAGCTGAAGAAGAATGATGGGTAACAATTTGGAAAAAAAGCTGATAATGAAGTACTACTTTAAAACACAAACATTTCAAGCATTTAACATTGTTCAAACTATATATAAAATTCAATTTTTCAGAATGGTGATATTAACGTAAGAAAGTTACACCAAATCCCCAACTTACTTATATATGAATATGCATATTCATGTACATACATATACAGAAGGTACCCTATGGAATGAGGCTCCCCCCCAGATTTGAAATTTTTTCCAATGGTATCTCAAAAGACCCTAAAATGTGGCTCTTCACCCAGGTTTTTGGTGAGAATGATCAATGCCCCTTTTTCATTGTTTCTATCCAGGTTTTTCTCTCTCTCCCATCTCTGTTCTTTTGGGTTATTTTTTTTTTTTGTACTGTTCCTTATTTTTAAATGTTTTTCACTACTTCCAGAGCTGCTGGGAGTCAGGCAGCATAATAATAATAATAATTAATTAATAATACAAGTTAAAATCTACTTTATGATTTAGGAATCATGTTTCCTAACAAAACTTTTGCATTTAAACAGTTGAATCTTTGTTCCTTTTGACTTTAACAATACTCCTGAATAAGATTAAAAGAGGTAAAGATAATTGAAAACATTTCTGAATACATGTTTAACAATAAAGATACTAAAACTGCATTGCATATTGTCTGCAATGCATAACTCCTTCATCCATAAAAACCTGATTACTAAGCCCAGTTATGTCCCAATAGATATATTGGTCTTCCAAATTCGTTTTAAAAACAAGTAAACATTGGAGGTAGCTATAATAAACATGTCAAAAAGACAATTATAATCTTATCAGTTTTGTAAAAACACAGCTGAGCATTTAGTACACCCCTTCTTTTTAAAGTGTTTTGTTACTGTTTTTAGCAATCTAGAGAAGCTAAAAGTAGGTTTTAACAGAATTTAAAGTTTTTCATAAAGCTACTTAAAGCAGATATGGTTTACCTTAAGGCAGGATTTTGTGCATATACATATACACAATTTTCTTAAAACTTCACTTCAAAACCTCTGAAAAAATATTGCTATTGTTTAGATCTTTCTCTACTACTGTTTTACTAGAATCCTTATACTTCAATTACATCTTTAAACAGGCTGTTTTACAATGTATAATTTTCTAACTCAGGGCTAAAATGATACATTTTTTAATGAACACAGGATTATAGCAATACAAATACACTATAATGCACTTTTCAGATTTATTTTATAATTTACATATTTTACACATTTAAAATATTATAAAACTAAAAATATGGAAGAAAATATTATGAGCCATGACCATTATGATTGGGTAGTGAATCTTCACAATGAAATAACCTAATGTATGAATCCTTTACTAAAAGCAAGTTGTGGAATTTCTTTAGTATTCTTAGGTTATGTATTTCAATCAAATTTTCCTATAGTAACAGTTTCAAAATGATTTAGAAAATGTTTACATAGTTCTTTTTCATTTACCAAAGGTGAAAATATAGAGATCTTTAAATATATTGGTTCTGATAATATGCACAACGAATTTATTTCATGTTTTAATATAATTTTAGTAGTTGTTTTAATTATCTTAATGTAATTGTAACTTTTTCTATTATAGTCTAAACTTTGAAATATACAGATGCATGATTTCATGCAATTTTGATGCCTTTACACTTGAAAACAATTGCAATATAAAACAAAATCAGAACACCAATTTATATTATCTCTTATTAGGAAGGCATTCGATACTAAAATATATTAATAAACAATAACTAGATCTGTCTAGATTAGAAGCAATGTACATAGTTTATACAGGACACATAATTAACATCAGAATCTTTCTATTAAACTACTTTCAATGTTCAGACTTCAGATGGTTTTATCATTCAACTATCTTACAGAGTCAGAATTGCAACAACATGATTTGAATTCATTTGCTTTATGATACGATTAAATAAACACATTTAAGATGTGAGAAACTATGAGGCTATCTTGTATGTATTCCCAAAATACAAATATACTAGCTATTTTAGATTTCTACTTTCAATTTAGCCCTAATAGCAATATTTCTCAACATGTCATATATATTCCATATATCTCAAAGGTAATAAAAGCTAAGAGTCAGGAGACTAGAAGCACCTACTCAGATTAACAGATTTTATAAAAAGGTTATAAGCCTTTGTAACTATGAATGCCTGTGCTTTTTAATAGTATTTAAAACTCTGAAAAGTACTACCATTTAATATTACCAGACTATACTACCATTTACTACCACCAGACCCTTTTTATTTATTTATTTATTTATTCATTCATGCATACATGCAATAAAAGGTTAACATGATTCTCCTGGAATATTCCCTGAAAGACAATTCTTAAATATTTGTATTTTCATTACAGTTCCAGCAAATCCACACATTGATAAGATTATTAAGGAGTCAAAAGAAAGCCAAGTTCTGTTCCCGTCTTTCCCGAATATAATCCCTGGGAAAACAAAGGGGATTCCTGTTGTTATTGTCTTCATCTGCAGCTGATCATCACCAGCACTAGCAAGGCAGTAGCTTGCGCAGTTATCTCCACAGCGGGCAGTATCACAACCCGACGAACAGCACAAACTACTACCTCAGCCAGGGTCATGGTGCACCCGACCCATCTTGAATGGGGAAGGGAAGGCGGGGGCGAGAAGGGGGAAAAGAAAAAAAAGAGAGATGGAAAGCAGGCTCAACTTTCAACGAAGCGAAATCTCCAAAGAGAGCTGAAGAAAGATTTTCGCCCCTTTATCTGCCGCAGACATCAGCCAGGGTCTTGTCCTCGCCTGGCTACGAAAACCCCGCCCCGATCGCTGCTCTCCCCACCAGCGTTGCTATTTTCCTCGCCTGACCTGAACATCTCGTTCATTAGGCACTTTACAGGCCCCAGCTGTGACCGTCGCGGGCCGCATAATAGTCAGTCGCCCGCAGCGCCCCAGAGAGGAAAAGTCCCTGAGGTAATCCACGGCGCTGCACCCGCTTTTTCTTCCCTCAGCGGTCACACGCCTTTGTCCGAGCAACGAGGGTACCCTCTGCAGGCATGCATCGCCTCATTTTAGGAGGAAAAAGCAGGAGTTCACAAAGAGCCGCCCAGCGAGGCGCCATTCCGAGCGGTCCACGACTGCAGGTACATGACGGCGACTGTCTCCTGCCCCGGCTCAGAGAATGAGACAGAAATGGGTGGAGGAGGGACGCCAGAGACCCTGAATTCTTTCTTTGTGAACAGCTGCTGTCCCCCTCTTTTTTCCTCCAGACCAGAGCTAAACCTTTTCGACGGCATATGTCTTTGACGCTCCCGCCGCTTTCGGCTCCCCTTCCCGCCCACGCGGCTTTCTCGGAAAGGATGAGAAAACTCGCCTCCGCTGGCTGCCTCTCGCGCGCCCAACCGGCTGAACCATAGAGAACAGGGGAGGTGAAAGGGCTCGCAAATTATCACGTGACTAGACCTGTGTGTCGTACAGGCTGTTGCCGGCGCCATTTTGGGCCAAAAGGAGTGGGGGCGGGGGAATAAAATAAGGCAGATTACAGTTCTTTTTCTTGCTTATCTTGTCGGGAAGCAATGTGAAGATCGAACCTTTACGAATCGAAACCCCGAAGAAAGTTGGAATTTTTATGGATTTCCACTGCAACCCACTTTTCTGTCCTGTCGTCACGTTCGGGGCCATTCAGCAGAAAACGAAAATCAGCGGGAAACTTGAAAGGCTACCCTTTTCGCGCTCTTAGTGAGGAATAGTGGGAAATGTAGTTCAGAATGCGTTAACTCGAACCAGCGGCAACATTTTTCGTGAAGAAATGACGAAGATTTGCTCGTAGAGAATAAACGCATTTTGAATAGCAGAGAAAGGTTGCGGTCTCTGCATTGAGAGGAAATGCATTATCCTGAAAAACGCATAAAGGGTGTGCGTTATTTTATATGTATGGAATGCAGAAATAATGGCTTTCACTTAATAGAACCACAACGGAGAAAACTATCACTAGCTGTAACCCAAGATTCTGTTCACCTATTCAAGCACTTTTGTTTGTTCTCCCCTTAATCATCCTGTTGAGAGTACTGAAACTAGGACCAAACAGATTTTTAGTGTTGGGAAACTATCTTCTAATGGTCATTATAACCTATTCTACTACAAAACTTGGAACATATCAATGCTGCTGTTTTTATTAACTTAAGCTTTTTAACTCATATATTAGTCAGACAAGTGTACTACACATCATATACATATAACAATAACAAGAAAAAAGTCAAGGAGACAGTGGTCCACTAAAGAAATAAGATGGCAAGGAAGTAATGGGCAGTAGAAAGAAAGCAGAGCTGCTTAACTCATTCTTTGCATCAGTCTTCACACAAAATGAAACTAATCCAATTTACCAAAAACATAACACAAAAAGGCAGAGTAGAATTAAAAATTAAAATAAGCAAGAAAATGGTAAGAGATCACCTTGATGAATATAAATCACTGGGACCAGGCCGATTACATCCCGGGGTTCTGAAGGAGCTGGCAGATGTTATCTCAGAACCACTGTACCATATGTTTTAAAAATCCTGGAACACTGGGGAACTACCAGCGGATTGGAAAAGAGCTGATGTGGTTCCCATCTTCAAAAGGGAGAAACCAGACCCAAGAAACTACAGACCAATCAGCCTAACATCAATGCATGGGAAGATACTGGAAAAAATAATCAGAAAACAGATCTGTGAACATATAGAAACAAAGTCATAACTAGTAGCCAGCATGGGTTTGTTAAAAACAGATCATGCCAAACCAATCTTATTTCATTCTTTGACAATGACTAAATTAGTAACTAGCAAAATGCTGTGGACATAGTATATTTAGACTTCAGCAAGGCATTTGATAAAATAGACCACAACCTACTTCTTGGTAAACTAGAAAAATGTGGGATAGACAGCATCACCACCAGATGGATTTGTAACTGGCCGTATTCAACAAGTAGTCCTTAATGGTACTACATCTACATGGAGGGAAGTACGCAGTGGAGTACCGTCTTAGGCCAAATCCTCTTCAATATCTTCATAAATGACTTAGATGAGGGAATAGACGGGGAACTCATCAAATTTACAGATGACATTAAGAGGGCAGGAATAGCCAACACCCCAGAGGACAAGCTCAAGATCTTGACAGACTTGAACAATGGTCCCTATCCAACAACATAAAATCTAATGTGGAGATTTTACACCTAGGCAGGAAAAACCAAAAGGCACAAGTACAGAGTAGGCGAAACCTGTCTCAAAAACAGTAACTGTGAGAGGGACCTTGGAGTCCTAGTGGATGATCACTTAAACATGAGCCAGCAGTGTGCGGCAGCAGCCAAAAAAGCTAATACAATCCATGGTTGCATAAACGGAGGCATAGAATCAAAATCACATTAAGTATTAGTACTACTTTATAAATCCTTAGTAAGACCACACCTGGAATACTGCATCCAGTTTTGGTTACCACATTACAAAAAAAGATGTTGAGACTTTGGAAAAAGTGCAAAGAAGAGCAACTAAAATGATTAAGGGCCCGGAGACAAAAACATAAACAGTTGCAAGAATTGGGTATGGCCAGTCTAGAGAAAAGAAGGATTAGGGTGACATGATAGTAGTATTCCAGTATTTGAGGGGCTGCCACAAAGAAGAGATCAACTTATTTTTCAAAGCACCAGAAGGCAAGACAAGAAACATTGGATGGAAACTAATCAAGGAGAGAAGCAACCTGGAATTAAGGAGAACCATCCTAACAGTGAGGACAATAAACCAATGGAATGGCTTGCCTTCAGAAGTTGTAGGTGCTTTTTCACTGGAGAGACTGGACAGCCAATTGTCTGAAATAGCATAGTTAGTGTGTCCTCATTGAGCAGGGGGTTGGACTAGAAGACCTTCAAGGTCCCTTCCAGCTCAACTTTGATTGAAGTCATAACATCTTTCAACATTCCCAAATCTATGAAACGTTTCTAAAAGAAAAGTTAAATGTTAACAAGGAAGTTGATTACTGTTTAATACTACTGTACTGCTTCTACCAAAAGCTTGCTATGATTATGGAAGTAGGCCTTCAAAAAAATGGAATCTATGGGACTATATAATTTCACCAACAAAAAATGAAAAGACTCTATTTGGTGTAATGATAAGGCCTAGAAACTAGGAGACCGAGTTCTAGTTTTAGGCATGAAAGGTGGGTGGGTGATCTTGGCCAATCACACTAAGCCCAACCCACCTCACAGGGTTCTAAGAAAAAAAGCAAACATTCTTTCAGTTCCTATGTGCACCTCGGTTTGACATTGGGTTGATTGGAAAATATGACTTTAGAGCATCTTGGCTGGTATCCATTGATCATTTGAGTTTAAAACTAATTTTGGCATTGTTCATTTTGCTTGTTCCCCATACCAAAGACTTTCGTTTCTCCATGCTTTGCCCGTCTCTAGCCTGCTGCTTCATCCACCATGAGCTTGCAACCAGAAGTCAGGAAAGCAGGTGAGAGAAGTGTACCACAGATTAATTTTTGCCTGCCAAAAGCCATCTGGCCTCCAGTTTGCTTGTGAAAGGCAGTGTCATATCGATCTGTCATCTTCCTCCAGATCGCCTACAAATCTCAATCTGAAGCATGGACATTTTTTTTTTTTTTTTGCAAAGGGATATTTAGATGAGCCGGACTCCAGTAGCTTTCTGAAAAAGACATTTTGGCATGCTGCTTAAGGACTGTTTTGGCTTGTTTTTTCCTGTAACAGAAGCTCAGCCTGGGCCATCGGCAGCAGGCCCATGTTATCAGCAGTGGAAGAAAACAGCAAAGGTGACCTGGGGTGGTGAAGTGCAGGCTAGCAAGGGTCCCTGTATAGGGCAATTGTAACTTCCTGGAGCATGGCAAGCAGCCCAGTATTGCGGTTCTGGAGCTGCTTGCCACTCTGCAAGGGGGAGGGTGCACGGTAGTCAAAGGGCAGAGATGGGGTGGGAGAGAGGGGGGAGTTGGAGCATACCTGTGTCCTGTGAATAGGCTCAGTGGTGAAATCTAAAAAATTTCCCTACCGGTTCTGTGGGCGTAGCTTGGTGGGCGTGGCTTGGTGGTCATGTGACCGGGTGGGCATGGCCAACTTGTAAAATGTGGTGACTCACTAAACTGGCTTTCTAAACCTAAAAAAAAAAAAAAAGCGGCAGCTGCGGTCTCTTTAAATCTCTGGCTTCCCCCCACCCCCACCCCTCCTTTCGTGGCTGATTTTCAGTTCCTGCGTGAGCAAAAGGGCTTCCTCTGCAGCGAAGGAAGGAAAATGCTTGTCAGCCGGAGGAGGAGGAGGAGAGCAGCAGCTTACCTGGGCAGCACTCGGCGATCAGCGACTGGCAGGGACCTTCCAATTGCAACAAGCTGATAGCAGCGATGGGGCAGGGAGACAGTAGCTGTCCGTGGCACTGAGCACTCGACGTTGGTGCCACCCGGGCTAGCCAGTCGCCACACTCTTTGCCCTCTTTTCAGTCCGAAAAGGTGCCGGACACTTTGGGGAGAGGGATCGCTGCTGAGCGCGCTCTCTCCTGGTGGAACTTGCCGAGCGGATTCTTCCCTGCCCCTTTCCGATCCATCCATGCCCTGACCTGAACTTTAGCTGCTCGGGGGCTCCACGGAGGGAGCCACCCAAAGCTCGGAAGCCGCGAATATGATTTGAAAGCTCGGGTGCGAAAAGGGGGAGTGTCAGGGTTCCAAATAGCATCCAAACTTAAATCAGAGTCCGAGGCAACGTATTCCTCAAAGTTCCAATTTATTAACAGAGCCATTTTGGCACATCTGGGAGAAACCCGAATCTGAAGTCCCTTGGGTTTGTCCACGCAATTGAAAGTTCAAGCCCTTGTCCCCACACCCCCAAGTCCATCACGTTAACCAATCTTCAACTTCCAACTTGGCAGCATCCACCCATCTCCTCCCGTGCAAGGATGACCTTGACTATCTAGAAGGAATTTGTTATGGTTACATACAAACAGCCCTCATGCAATTCCCCCTCCCAATTTCCCACAGCAAAGAATACATATTAAAATAGTATAAAGTGTGGCAGGCCAAAGACCCCAACTAAAATGGCTTCGGCCTGAGCACGACTGCCGAGGTGGGGGGGGGAGACTTCAGAAGCGGGCGGCCCTTGGTGGAGATGGAAAGGGGTGGGGAAGAATCCGCTTGGCACGTTGCGCCAGGAGAGAGCACGCTTGGCAGTGATCCCTCTCCCCAAAGTGTCCGGCATCTTTTCGGCCTGAAAAGAGGGCAAAGAGCATGGCGACTGGCTAGCCCGGGCGGCACCAACGTCGGGTGCTCAATGCCGCTGCTGCCGCCCCAGAGCACCAGCAGGCGGCCCTTGGTGGAGACGGAAAGGGGCGGGGAAGAATCTGCTCGGCAAGTTGCTCCAGGAGAGAGCGCGCTCGGCAGCGATCCCTCCCCAAAGTGGCCGGCACCTTTTCAGCCTGAAAAGAAGGTAAAGAGCGTGGCGACTGGCTATCCCGGCCGCCACCCCTCAGCCCCAGAGCAGCAGCAGCTGCGTCTCCACCAAGGGCCACCCACCCACCCACTGGCCAGGCCTGGCTGGATGCCAACCTCGGAAGGCAAGCGGGTGTGGGGGACCGCCGGGAAGGCTGCTAGTTCCCTTCCCCCGGCATGCTTGCCCGCCTTCCACGCAGCCTTCCGCTTGCCTGCCTTCGCAAGCTGGCCACGGGGACACTGGGAAGGCCGCGTGGAAGGCAGGCAAGCGTGGAAGGCAGGGCTGCGGCCGTGGGGAATGGAGTAGGGAAGGCAGGCTGGGATGGTTGGGGGGGGTAGGGGCAGCTAGGTAGGCCGCAACTTCGCAAGCTTACTTGGCAGGCAGATAAGGGGTGCAGCACTTCAGGCAGGCAAGCTGCAGAACAGAGACTGGGCGGGGCAGGGCGAGCGAGCGGCGACTGGGAGACCGGTTCAGGGGCGTGGCCAGCTAGCCGGCGCTACCAGTTTGGCAAACCAGGCCACATGTCCGCTAACGGTTCTCCCGGACCGGTCCGAACCGGTAGCATTTCACCCCTGATGGTGGTGGGAATAAAAAGGAAATGTGCAGTGGGATAGAAAAGCCATCAAGGTCAAAAAAGCATAGATAGGGAGAAAATGGCAGGTGGGGAGTGATTAAGCTGAGTAGGTTGCCAAGCACCCAAATTTTAATCACATTTGGCTAAGCGTTGTAAATCCATTTTTTCAGCATTGTTATAACTGAATAGTTGCTGAACAAATGGTTGTAAGCTGAGGAACACCTGTAGAGACTGTCCCAATTGTGAGGTCTGTTCCAGTTTAAGATTTAATCTAATCTGATTAGCATGCTACTAGAATATATACTAGAGCTATCAAACCTGTAACTTCAAATCCCTTTCCCCCAAAGCACCAGTTATATTGGTGCTTTCAATTAACCAGACTGAGGGGAAGGATGGTGGTTTATTCTTCCACAAAAAATGGGCAACATCAATTAAACCATGCCCCCTGAAATAATTCAGCCTATTTGTTCACACAGAGACCTGGATATGTTATTTTCATGGAACGTAGTTTACTATTACATAAGAAAGAAAACATACCAAATTTGTTACATTTGATCAAAGAATTTGCATAGATTTACGCTTCACCATATTAATTTATTTAAAAATACTAACATTTTCATTGTGACTTAATCAGGACAATCTGAACCAATCAGTATCTGTACAGCTGACTAGCATAGAGCTTGTCCTATAAGTTATGTCTAAAGATGCCTTGAAAGATAGCCTATTTTTGAATAGAAATATTGCCGATAATTCTGGAGTTTTTTCTTCTATATCACATATAAAAAAGGGATCAATTAGCTGAGGGAGACCTCTATGATGGCCCCCAGAGAGATTGGCATTTGAAGTAAATTGGGAGAAAACAGGCTAATCCTATTGGTTATCAGGAGATGCTGACTTGTCATGAGGCAATATAATTAGAAGCAGGGTGTGGAATCTGCATCTTCAGAGTCTTCTGGCAAAGTTGGCTCAGGAGCCACATGTTTGTTAACAATGTTACCAGGATTATTTATCATATTCTCTTGTTCTAAATTCAGGGCACTTCAAAATATTGTAGGTAATTTAAAAGTCTCACTGAAATTATCTTTGAAGGTATATTGCTATAAAATGATTTTTATTCATACATCTTTGCCTACTTCACCAAAATCCTTAAGAGAAAAAAGAACATAACTCAATCTTACAAATGTACCTAGTTATGCAGTATTTGTGACAATATCCAGAGTACTCTATTACGAAAGTGAGTGACTTGAAATATCTGCCTGGTTTGAAATAGTTACTGTTTTACGCAGGCCAAATAACTGAAGTGATAGGATTAGGATCTCGAACAATTTCTAGTAAAATGTACCGGTATATCATATTAACATAATAATTTTTATGACAAAATGATTGTATTAAAAAAAATAACCCTGTGATTGTTGTTGTTCAGTTGCTAAGTCGTGTTGCTAAGTCTTTGCAACCCCATGGACTATAGCACACCAGGCCCCACTGGACTCTAAGTAAAGGGAAACAACAATTGTATTTTGACAATTTACTGAATCTCTAAGCTATCTTCAAAAATACACTTCTTTCTTGTATCACACACACATCATATCCAAAAAGAACAGGTTTTTTTAGTTTGAAAAGATATTACAAAACAAAGCACTTAAGATAGCTGAAATCATGACAATGACATACAGTAAAATATTGCTGATACTTGAAAATATCTTGCTTTAGTTATAATTAATGGTGTTCAAAGCTGTTTAGGACCAAAACAAAGAAAACACATACATTTCAATTATAATATTTTTTAAAAGTGTAGCATGAAAGGGCTAAAAGCAAAATAATTAGTTTATGAAATGAGGTATGATAGTTTTGAGTGTTACACAGCAATGTTCTGCCTATGCAGATTAATTTAATATAGCAGCTCACACGCTGTTTGCCACTATCTTTATTCACATGACTTGTTAGTAAAATTATTATTCAATGGCCACAGATAATATACATTCAAATATGCCCCCCCAAAAAAGAAAGAAAAACCCTGTATGCTCAGAGATGAATGCACTTAAGTAAAAATACATATAACTTAATGTTCATAATAAATATATTTTCAACCCTTAAACATTATCAATATTTAAAAATAATTTAAATAATAAATGCAGTTTTTTTACAGAACTGTACGATTTATTATACACAGAAATACACATTCCCTTTGTTTACAAAGGCTGGTTACAGATAATATGGAATGTTACAGTACCATCTTGCATAAAAGTTTAGTACAGTTTGTACTTGAAAAAAAGAGTGTAAAACTCCTGCCTAATAAATTCAACAAATCAGTTTCTTTCTTAATTACATCATTAAGTCATCCACAACAAGCTATACATAAGTCCACTTTTCAATCACCACTTCAAGTTACTGTAGCAAGTACTGTACTTTAAAATGGATTCTTCTCAGTCAAAAGCTTGTACTTTTTACCTCCACTCACTAGATTCAGATGTGAGCTTGATATGAATCACTGAGTTCTGGTTATAAAGTTTAGAGGCTGTCAATGCTGCTTACCAAGTACAAGTCATATGAGATTTATTAGAGATGTGTCAAGTCATAATAAACATTTTATTAGAATTTTTCTTTAAAAAGTATTAAAACTTGGTCATGACTCTCCATTCTGTACCTTGGATACTGGTGGATGCATGAAGTCCTTAAATGGCACTAATGCTTCTTTGAGAGCAGAGCAGACTTCTGAAGATGAACAGGTGATACATTCTACTAATGTTGGGTACAGAGCAATAACCTGTGCCCATGTGTTATCATCAACTGTAACAATAAGTACATTTATAAGATTTTTAGAACCTTTTTCACTGCCACAAAAGTATTATTAATATTGTTTAAACTTGGAGAAACATTGGAAGGTCTTTTTAGTGCTTTTTATTTCTTGCAATTCTTAAGAAAGATTGGTCAAGTTAATGAAGCAAGTAAGAACTACTGGAGATTATCTTGACAGAAGCAGCTTTTGTTCTAGCAAACATGCTCCCATACCTGATGGGAACCAGATAACATTTGGGCATTTGCATCTTGCCTGAATATATGTGTGAATGCATCTTACACCATAAAACTCATGTGATTAAATTCTGCAGAAACCTGTTTTTGATGCCAGTCATGGCAGTGTCTTTAGCCATTAAAGGAAATGAGTCATTCTGTCTAGATTTTTCTTTTCCTCTATTAAGAAATTAATAGAGGAATTACTTTCAAGGAATAACAAAGTTCAGAATGCAAAAATAGTCTTTCTCAACTAAGACTCAATAGCCTTTCTCAACTAAGTCTTTCTCAATAGTCTTTCTCAACTAAGATGAGATGGATGGACAAGCTATGTAAGGCAGTGAAGGAGGCACGGGGAGTCATTCCTTAGCATGAGATTGCTTACTCAGCAACACAAATCTCCAAACAATGCTGAACAGTCTTCTGTTCCTAGCACTATGTCTTCTAGGCTCTCAGTAGCCTTACCTACTCTTAAGCTAATAAGACTCATGTACCCATAAATAACAGTTTTGTATGTCCATTCTTCCTTGATCATAATTCAACTGTTCAAGACACATTTCCAGTGAATTGCTTATGACCGCCTTTCACCAAAGACCATAAGTGAATGGTCGTTAATTTTTTGTTGTATGAAAAATAACTAAAATAGAATATTTACAGTTTAAGAACAGATGAAACAGTCAATCTGTTTCTAGCATTTTCGGTAAAACCATAGTGACATTTGGAAAAAAAAGCTTTTAAATTATTTGGTATTGGTTAATGCTATCAGAAATACAAGACTGTACAGAATTAGAGGTTATAAATAGATATTAAATAAATTGGGGGACAATTTCAAAATGTGAATTGGTTTTATGGGAAAATGATTCAAAGGGGTACCAAGACTGAAATATAAAGTATTTTGTGCTAAATTTATTTCAGGACACCTAAAACTGACATAACTTTCATACATGTAACAAGCAGTTCAAAGCACATTAAGTACAGGTACTCCTCAAGGCACAATGGTAATAGGTACCAGAATTTCCATTGCTAAGCAATGTAGCCATAAAATCTAATGTCACTATTGTGGCTCAAGGGCTTTTTGGCGTGCCATGGCTTTGGAGCTACAAGAAGCCCCTGAGCCACAGTGTAGTATGAAGCCTCAGCAGCCTCTGGAAGCTGCAGCTGCACTATCAACATGGCGCAAAGCTGCAGCACCTTTGGAAGCCCCAGATGCCCCATCGCAATCCCAGCCACAGTCCCCAACCTGGACTCTGTCTCCTCAGCTGACTTCATCATCTTCTTGCTCCTGCTGTGACAAGCATGTCTGTCCTGGCCCTTTTGAGGCAGCTGCTGATCATGAAGCCATCTTCCCCAAGTCTCATGAAAAAACTGCCATATGCGACTCTGGGAAGAAAGTCTTGTGCGGCCAGCAGCTGCTTCATGAAGGGCCAGGTCAGGCATGCTTGGTCAGCATCAGGAGCAAGAAGATAGCAAAGGTGAGCTAGGGTGGCAGGGAACACAGCGCAGAGGGCCAAAAGAACATAAATGGTGGGGAAAGGGGTGGATGGGGGGAGTTGAAGCATCCCTTCAGTAAGTGCAGGCAGGCTATCAAGTGCCCAATTTTGATCACATGACTGCAGGGGTGCTGAAATAGCCTGATGCTTCAAGATTTGGCTGTAAGTGCCTTCGTTATGCAATGCTCTAACTTCGAATGGCCACTGAACGAATGATTGTAACTTGAGGACTACCTGTAGAATATCTGCATTTAGTCTCATGTAATCTATTCATGTGCCAATTTTGAAATTAGTATCCTTCCATTATATAATCCAACACATTATATATCTAAGTATTCTTAAAAGAATCAAAATGTATTTCATTTACTAAATCAAAACACTTCATTTGCTTTTTTAATTTTTAAAAAAAAAACAGTATATTTCAAAATTCCATCTTAGAAACATTTAAAATAATACCCAACTCTCTCTCAAATTATTTAGAACAAATACTTTAATCTTCCAAAAATTCATAGTAGATACATACTGCAATAGGAAAAAATTGCTAACTTATATAACTTTATTTTAAAGCATTTACATCTTAGTAACTGCAAATTATGACTCATCGTGAAAATTTTTACAATGTCAGATCCACACTATCAGAGTCAAATTTAACAGTCTCTCTTTATCTTATAAGACTATAATTAATAAAAGGAAAAGTTGATACCCTTTAAGAAAATATTACTTACCGTTTTCTGGCTGAGTTTTTTTAAGAGAGTCTATGAGAGTACTGACAGCTTTTAAAACAAATATTATTTCTGTAACTTGTTGCCTAGAGTAGGAATAAAAAATAAGACTTGATGTTAAAATTGTAGAAAGTTATAATCAAGATTTGATTACACTTATTTTGTAAAGGACACTTTTGTCATTTCTCTATATCCCTTACTGTACTTTAATTAAAACAAAAGCTTGTGTTTTATCTAAACATTTCTCAAAGTATTACTTGATTTATTTCCAGAATATTGGTCATTTCCGAGAATCTAATTAAAGTATATTCAATAAAGCAGTGGAAAATAAGTATAGCTAAGTATAGTTCTTCCCCTTCATGGATTACTGCCTTGTCATGGCGAAGGGGCTTGCGTAGCTCAATGAAGCTATGAACTATGCCATGCAGGGCCACCCAAGACGGACAGGTCATAGCAGAGAGCTCTGACAAAATGTGATCCACTGGAGAAGGAAATGGCAACCCACTCCAGTATCTTTGCCATGAAAACCCCATGGACAGTACCAAAAGGCAAAAAGATATGACGCTGGAAGATGAGCCCCTCAGGTCGGAAGGTATCCAATATGGTACTGGGGAAGAGCAGAGGGCTAGTACTAGTAGCGCCAGAAAGAGTGAAGCAACTGGGCCAAAGCCGAAAGGACGCTCAGCTGTGGATGTATCTGGTGGTGAAAGGAAAGTCCGATGCTGTAAAGATCTTTTCTCCATAGGAACTTGGAATGTAAGATCCATGAATCAAGGCAAGCTAGACGTGGTCAAACAAGAGATGACAAGACTGAACATCTTAGGAATCAGTGAACTAAAATGGACAGGAATGGGTGAATTTAGTTCAGAAGACCATCAGGTATACTACTGTGGGCAAGAATCCCTCAGAAGAAATGGAGTAGCCCTCACAGTCAATAAAAGAGTAGGAAATACTGGGATACAATCCTGGGATACAATCATGGTATACAATCCCCAAAATGACAGAATGATCTCAGTTTGAATCCAAGGCAAACCATTCAATATCACAGTAGTCCAAGTCTATGCCCCAACCACTGGTGCTGAAGAGGATGAAATTGACCGGTTCTATGAAGCCCTACAGCACCTTATAGAATTAACACCAAAAAATGATGTCCTTATCATCATGGGGGATTGGAATGCTAAAGTAGGAAGCCAAAAGATAACCGGAATAACAGGCAAGTTTGGCCTTGGAGTACAAAATGAAGCAGAGCACAGGCTGATAGAATTTTGTCAAGAGAATATGATGGTCATAGCAAACACTCTTTTCCAACAACCCAAGAGACGACTCTATACATGGACATCACCAGACGGTCAACACAGAAAACAGATTGACTATGTGCTCTGCAGCCAAAGATGGAGAAGCACTACACAGTCAGTAAAAAAAAGACCAGGAGCTGACTGTGGCTCACAACCCAAAAAAAAAGAAATGCAAGAAAGCAAAATGGCTGTCTGAGGAAGCTTTGCAAATAGCTGAGGAAAGAAGGGAAGCAAAAGGCAAGGGAGAAAGAGAAAGATACACCCAATTGAATGCAGAATTCCAGAGAATAGCTAGAAGAGATAAGAATGCCTTCTTAAATGAACAGTGCAAAGAAATAGAAGAAAACAATAGAATAGGGAGGACCAGAGATCTCTTCAAGAAAATTGGAGATATGAAGGGAACGTTTCATGCAAAGATGGGCATGATAAAGGACCAAAAGGACTCTGTTAGGCAGGGACCTAACAGAGGCAGAACAGATTAAGAAGAGGTGGCAAAATTGCACCAAAGAACTATACAAGAACGAGCTTAACGTCTCTGATAACCACGATGGGGTGGTCACTGACCTCGAGCCAGACATCCTAGAATGTGAAGTCAAATGGGTCTTAGGAAATCTGAGCAACAACAAAGCTAGTGGAGGTGACAGTATCCCAGCTGAGCTATTCAAAATCTTAAAAGACGATGCAGTAAAAGTGCTACACTCAATTTGCCAGCAAATTTGGAAAACTCAACAGTGGCTACAGGATTGGAAAAGGTCAGTTTACATTCCAATTCCAAAGAAAGGCAATGCCAAAGAATGTTCAAACTATCGCACCATTGCACTCATTTCACATGCTAGTAGAGTTATGCTTAAAATCCTACAAGCTAGGCTCCAGCAGCATGTGGATCGAGAACTACCAAATTCCGGATTTCGAAGAGGCAGAGGAACTAGAGATCAAATGGCCAACATACGCTGGATCATGGAGAAAGCAAGGTAGTTCCAGAAATA